>OW203767.1:28827895-29359864 GCA_934045905.1 Leuctra nigra | reverse complement strand
CCAAGCCTATTCTCTCATAATGATCTATCTTCACATCACGCCACTAGGTAGTGCTGATGTCGCAGCTGTTGCTGGGTTAATTACGTCAACTAGTTTAACGGTAATTGCAGTCACTCTGCGCTTTGCCTACATTGGTCGCGATTCTCCTTTTTGTAAGGACGAAGATAATTATTTATACGAATAACAAATGCTGATACTCGTGTTATCACTTGCAGATTAACATACTCACCCATCTCTTCCAGTAAATTTACGGCTGCGAATTTTAAATAGTCAACAATAGTTTTTATCGACGAGTGCTCACGCACGATTTTGTTATTTATTCTTGATAAGTATAAATTTAATTTATCTTTATGGTTGTCTTTTTAATGTGTTTTTAATGTATCTGTGACTTTTTGCTCAAGCTGGCAGTGGGGCACATGTTGTTACGGGGCTTCGCTCTATTCCCACTGCCAGTAAACGCATGTATAATAATATGTATCCTGTGTATATGTGTTATATATGTGTTTTAAAATTCATAATAAAATATATAATAATATATGGAAAGTTTTAACTTCTCTTAAGAATGGAAAGGCACCTGGTTCTGATGGAATTACTACAGATATTTTGAAATTAGCGGGTAGAAGTGTTGTGCCATTTCTTGAGCACCTGTTTAGGAATTCATTTAACAACAATGTTGTACCTCAGGAGTGGAGAAAAGCAATTGTTGTTCCTATTTTTAAGAGTGGTGCAAGAAGTGAAGCAAAGAATTATAGGCCAATAAGTCTAACGTCTGTAGTCTGCAAATTAATGGAGAGTGTTCTGGCAAATCATATGAGAGAGTTTCTGGAGGGCTCGAAATGGTTTGCACCACAACAGCATGGCTTTAGACATGGGCATTCGTGTGAATCTCAACTTGTAGGTTTCACACAAGATTTGTTAGATAATTTAGACAAAAGAATTGATACAGATTGTATTTTTATTGATTTTGAAAAAGCTTTTGATAAAGTACCTCATCAAAAGCTAATAGAAAAATTGAAAGTATCTGGTTTGTGTGATGGAATTGTATGTTGGGTTGCCACATTCCTGTGGGGGAGAACGCAAAGAGTTAGAGTGGGCTCTGATTTGTCGAATGAAGTAGAAGTTACCTCAGGTGTCCCACAGGGTAGTGTGTTGGGTCCACTTCTATTCATCATTTTCATTAATGATTTAGTTGGAGGCATGTTAACAAATAGTCGACTTTTTGCTGATGATGTTGTCATTTACGGTTCATCTGTTGAGACAGACCTAATTCAGAGTGACGTTAATAAAGTTATTGATTGGGCCAGGCAGAATAAGATGGCAATTAATGCAAATAAATGTCATTTTGTTCGATTTTCAAGAAAGAATGAGGAACAGAGAGAAAGTTATTGGATGGATGTATCAAAGATTGAGAATGTAGAGAGTTGTAAATATTTAGGAATAGTGTTTGATAAGAGGTTGAATTGGGGTGAGCAGATAAGTTATGTGTCAAATAAGGGATTGCGGCAATTGTCGTTTGTTATGAGAAATTTGCAAGGCACAGCGCAATGTGTGAAGAATATGGCTTACAAGACATTGATAAGGCCAATTCTTGATTATGCTGGGTCAATTTGGGACCCGTACAAAATAGGACAAGTAAAGGCTGTGGAAAGTGTTCAGAGAAAGGCTGCGAGAAGAGTGACAGGAAAGATGAGAAGAAGGAAGTGGGAAGTAGTGAAGACAAAGAAGGGTAGAAAGGGAAGAAATGAATTGACTTTGACCATGAGGCAAGTTCCAGAGAGTGTTTCAGACATGATAAAGAACTTGGGTTGGGAATCGCTTCAAGATAGGAGAAGAAAAGCAAGGCTCTGCAACATTTACAGAGCCTTCACTGGAGTGGAAGCATGGAAGGATCTGTCTCGAAGAATTAAGAAACCCGATTATGTAGGAAGAAAAGATCACTCATTTAAGATAAGAAGAAGAAACGTGAAATTAGATGCGGCACGAAACTCACACGCCGATATTGGATTTCAAGAGTGGAACGAACTAAGTTTTTCAACGTTACCGGAAACACTCGCGGAGATGAGATTGTTCCTCGATGTATCTTAGTTTATATTTATTATTAATAATTATGTCATTTCAATTGTCTTAATATAACTTTAGTTGATAGTATCTCTGCCACCTGTATATATACAATTTGTAGAGCAATAAAACTTATTATTATTATTAATAATAATGTAGTCGTCTATGTGGGTGCTGGATTCCAAGTTGTAACGCTTGCCGGAGAAAGCAGTGAGCATGTTACACACTCATTCCATGCGACATAGGTGCTGGATGCCTGGTGCTGGTGCTGGTTGCAGGTGCAGGTGCTGGTGCTGGTGCTGGTGCTGGTGCTGGTGCTGGTGCTGGTGCTGGATTCCAAGTTGTAACGCTTGCCGGAGAAAGCAGTGAGCATGTTACACACTCATTCCATGCGACATAGGTGCTGGATGCCTGGTGCTGGTGCTGGTTGCAGGTGCAGGTGCTGGTGCAGGTGCTGGTGCTGGTGCTGGTGCTGGTGCTGGTGCTGGATTCCAAGTTGTAACGGTTGCCAGAGAATGCAGTGAGCATGTTGCACAAACGATGTCATGAACAACTACTTGTCTCCTCGCTGATTGTTCGGTGGATGGGGGAGGGGGGGGGGGGGAGATAGTAACCTTCAGAGTACATGGCGTATAGTTACTATGTGGCTCAATCTCTTTCATATGTCTCATCATAGACCGTTATTGCGTTTTTTATTATTTTTTTTCCACAAGGCATGTTAATTATGTTAAAACTAAATAATACTACACATTTAAACAGTTTAAGACCATTCGTTTGTCCTACAGGTTTTCAGAGCCTAAAAATTGGCAAAAAAAATATGGCACCAAACATCTGTAGGACAAAATGTAGCTAATAAATCAATCCAATCTATGAAATAAACTTTATTTAATAATCCTGAAGATGTGTGTACAGCCTTATAAAAAAAAAAAAATTTAAAGATGTTGATAAAAATCGATTAAAAACCTGTTTAAGGTCAAGACTAATACTACCACAGATATTGACACTATACAATTTCAATGCCACTACCCAGCTTTCTCAAGGAAGAACGCCAAATCGGCCTATGTGATTTAGTTCACAATTGGTCCAGCCTTAGCTCGTATCACAGTATCACATGAAATTATCACTGTGTATTTAAATCTGATCAAACTTATTTCAGCTCAAGAAAAGCCGTATTCGCTCTTTCGACGTAGCGCATTTCCCCTCGATCGTTCAGATTGAATCCAATTCATCACGAATTGAACTTGTTTTGCTATTTTTTGACCGAAAATGTCAACTTTACCCTGCTTTGCACGATTTACATTTTTATAAACATTTCGCTCAATGAGAGTGATATTCCATATTCTGTTAAACCCACACCTGCCACCAAATGTTTCGATTCACATTCTACATCTACTATCAAAAGTGCCAACGCATTTCTACACCTGTAGCAGATGAACTAAAGCAGATCCTACATCTGCCACCAAATGTAATTTCGCAAGAATGTGTTTTGAGCTTTGTGCCGGTATTACCATTAGTCTTAAGCGTCAGTTAAAGTAAAGTTTAGATTTAAGCACCACTTAATGACATCTGTCGTATTACCATTATATTAAGCTGCAGTATTACAGGTCATCCAGGGCTTATTTCCTTAGTTTAATTTAACCTCAGGTTACATGAACTGCACTTTTAAAACCTAATAGTATACCCATAATAATTACGTTTAAAAATACCACTAGGAAAACGCTCGTTGTAACGCTTTGATAAGCGAGCACCGGTTTGTGAAGCTCATCTTACCATGATCTAACTCAAATGAAGTAAATAGTAAATACTTACCCGAATAATCACTTGCAGAATCACAGAAGAGTTCATATTTTCTTCAAAAACTGGGAAGATTGCCACAAAACCTTATACACACACTATTTGTCAAAACCAAATCAAAATAAAAAGCAAACCGTACTTTGTGTGTCAATCATAAATAAAAACAACATTATTAATAATTAGGTAACCAGTTCTTAACATTTTTCATGGATTTTAATAAGAATACACGAAAGTCAAGTTACATCTGTTGGAAGAAACACACAAATCACAGCTTAACAAAATCAAATCATCTTCTACAAAATAAGTGAATGCCCAGAAACTAGAAACGCTATTTATAAGCTACAAATGTTATAACTAATATACATTTTCAGATAGCATATTATAGTATGACTATGTGAATTGACTGAGTGATTGGCATACTACGTCAAGGTTACTATTCTAAAAGATTATCGTGTCTATTTTTGTCACTGAAGTAAAGGAATCACGCTATTGACTCATTATAACCTGGATGAAATATCTCAATCGTTCAGCCAATTCAAGCCACATTCATGATCATTGCTTACCTGAGATAGAAGCACTGATGAGATGTCATTCTCCGGTGGTTCTGTATCATCATCTCTCTAGCTGCGTCTTCACATGGTCCATTCATCCATCGTGATGTGGTGATTATTAGTTTTCACATTTATGCGATCAAACTGTTTGCATTCATTTGCTGTGGATGGAATGTAGTTTATATTACAATATTAATGATGAATGGGTGATTTTCAAAAGTTTACCTCGTGATGGTGACAGCTTTTGCACGCTGAAGTGAAGACTTTCTTCACTGGTAGATACAGCTTTGCTTTATTTGCTTCATTCTTGAAGTCCAGCTATCTATGGGATTTGCTATCTTCGCTGACAAAAGATAACCCCATAACGGATAGTGTGTGTTTAAATAAAAAACTAACTAAATAAACTACCAAACTAACTAACTGGTGAGAACTCTTCACTGGTGAAGTTCTCTTGACACTCTTGAAGTCCAGCTGTCTAGGGTTTTGCTATCTTCGCTGATAAAAGATAGCCCCATAACGGATAGTGTGTGTTTAAACAAAACTAAACGGAGAACCGTCTTACTATTTTTACCTACTGTTAAAGTTTCTTCGTGAAAGTAAAACTAAATGGAGAACCGTACCTTACCATGTTTAATACAAACTGCCATTTTCTTCAGATAACCCCAACGAAAAGTGTGTGTTTGCTTCACTCTTGAAGTCCAGCGATAAATAGAGTTTTGCTATTTTCGCTGACAAAAGATAATCTCATAACGGATAGTGTGTGTTTAAATAAAACTAATTAACTAAACAACCTACCTAACTAACTAACTAACTAAATAAATAAATAACTGACAAACAAGTTTTAACTAATTATAAACTGAAGATATATAATAAATGTATAATACTTACTGCCAGTTTCTTCACAGGTGAGCTTCAGCTCTAGTTTCATGTTATAGCCGTTCAGCATTTGTTTACCTGTTGAATGAAATTATTTATTTTCACTGGAAACATCCCAGTGTTTTCCATATGGAAATTCTTATGTATTTCCATATGTAAGTCTTTCAATGTCATTTATTTCTTTCAAATACGAGGGTAATTACAGTATTTCAGTGACCCAGTAGAATGTTTATGCACCTACTTAGGTACTGACGAGTTCTGCTTAAGGACAATAATTCAATTTCATGTCGAAAATGCTTCAAACCACAATAAATTCATCAGGGAAGTTCATTATGAGAAAATTAAGTTTAGACCTATACTTTGGTTTAGGCAGGGTTCCTCAGTCTTTCTAACATTTTCGTGCATTCCTATGTGTGGGAATAGGTTTGTCCAATTTTATTTTTATTTTTATTATATAGCCATGCTTGATAAAATACTAAATGTTATCGTATGAAATGTCTGACATTGACATTGACATTGACATTGACATTTACGTGAAATGCTTACTTCTGTCTTGTGACTTGTGTTTGTCCGAGACTTGGATTGCATCACTTCGCTTCTATCTCAGAGTTGTGTTTCAACTCTGTGGACAACAGAAACATGGCCGTTAAAATCATCTCATTCTTACTGCAGAGAGAGAGAGAGAGAGAGGCTGATCAAATGAAGATACTTCCTATATTCACAGTTATCTACACAGAAAGCATTCCATTTGCCAAACAAGAAACGACGTAGAGATTTATTTCATCGAAGGTCGTCTAAATTAGTATTATTTATGGATGAATTGCATTAGTGAACTGTAAAGTATGGAAGTATCTTGATTTGAACAACAATTCAGGATTATTTAGAGATTATTTCGATCATCGTGTACAAAGTGGATTTGACTTTCTCTGTGTCCAGATCATTGGTTCAATGAATGACTTCATGTGTGTGTAATTCAGCTGATAGCTATCTGTCACTTAGGGCTGGTATTACCATTAGCTTTAGCTACAGTTAGGTTAAACTCCATTTCAGAAAACTTGGTGTATTACCATCATATACTGCAATTTAATTCCGGAGCTAAATTATTTCCTGTTTACACTAATCTCAAGTGACATTGACCGCAGTTTGTTTAAGATATTCCGCAGTATAATGGTAATACACCACATTTCCCGAAGTGGAGTTTAACTAAACTGAAGATTAAACGAGTGGCCCCTTAACTGTGTAACTGACACTTTGTTCTGAATGATTGAGACAATTTGATGTGATGACAACTACATAAATATCTAACTCAATCTGGGCATTCACTTATTTATATCATTATTCATTAGGTAATATGTACATAAAAAAACACTCCGTGTAAAAATACCAGCCAAGTCTCTTCAACTATAAAAAAATAGAAGAAATCTAAAAATTCAGCACTGAAAAGTAGTGATATCAAAAAATGAGCCAAGTCAAAACTTAATTTTAAAAACCAAAATATACTTGGCGCATAGTGTATATAAATAGTATAGAAGCATAATGCCAAAAATCAAATGTACCTAAATATATATAATATACCTATAATGCCCTTAAAAACGATGCGCCAAGTATATTTTGGTTTTTAAAATTAAGTTTTGACTTGGCTCATTTTTTGATATCACTACTTTTCAGTGCTGAATTTTTAGATTTCTTCTATTTTTTTTATAGTTGAAGAGACTTGGCTGGTATTTTTACACGGAGTGTTTTTTTATGGGGATATCACTTATTTTTTTAGTTTATTTACACAACTTGTAACACACATCGGAGCAACAATGACTAAATACTTTTAAAAAATACGCTATTTCCGAATTGGTTAATACGAAAAATTGTGTTTGGTGCTCAATATACCTAAGCTTAAAGTGATATTCCATGAAGAATTGCGAAAGCTTCGTTCCAATCAGTCCAGCCGTTTCGAGATATGGTATCACTTCCGGTTTTCAAAATGGCGACTGAAATAACTGCCACCTAAAATTTATTTCTATAAATGTTATGTATCATTATAAGCCTTCTGAATATGTAGTTATTGTAGTAAGAGGTCATTAAAATCTAGTTCTTCATTTTCATGACGTCATTTCCGGTTTTGGTAATAGTACATCTCTACTTTCTGTCTGAATCATTTGGCGCTAGTTTCATTCCGATCGGTTTAGCCGTTTTCGAGATATGACGTCACTTCCGGTTTCAAAATGGCGACTACCGGTTGGTTTTATAAAAAGGCACCTCAGACGCGAAAAGTGCACATGTGGTAAAAATTTCAGATCGATCGGCTAAGCCGTTTAGGTTGTGGCGGTGATTGCGGTATTTCCTGACCCTTTGAATCTGAATCATCATCATCATCTAAAGAAGATGAAAGTGATGTAATTTCACTGTTTTTTACGGCCCTCTAGCTCGCAAATGGTATAGCCTATTGTTCCCAAATTTGGTATATGTGGTGGGGTGGGCCATAGCTCAAAATTAAGATATTTCACAACAATGTGAGATTTTCCAATTTTATGATCCAGTGGGCCGAAAATGCCATGTTGTTGCTTACAGTAAAAGTAGTTGGTCTGCTCCTCATTTTATTAGGCATTTACGGTATGTTGAGTGAGTGTGAGTGTACAGTACGACTTGGCTGGGTGGAGCGACCGCTCCACTAGATAAATATAATCTAGTGGAGCGGTCGCTCCACCCAGCCAAGTCGTACCGTACACTCACACTCACTCAACATACCGTAAATGACTAATAAACTGAGGAGCAGACCAACCACTTTTACTGTAAGCAACAACATGGCATTTTCGGCCTACTGGATCTTAAAATTGGAAAATCTCACATTGTTGCGATATATCTTAATTTCGAGCTATGGCCCACCCCACTACATATACCAAATTAGGGAACAATATGTTATGCCGTTTGCGAGCTAGAGGGCCGAGAAAACAGTGAAATTACACCACTTTCTGATTCTGAAGATATCAGGAAACGTTGCTATCACCGCCACAGCCTAAACGGCTAAACCGATCGACCTGAAACTTTTACCACATATGCACTTTTGGCGTCTGATGATACCTTGCCTCTTGTGATTTTTTGTGCCGCCATTTTGAAACCGGAAGTGACGTCATAACTCAAAAACGTCTGGACCGATTAGAACGAAATTAGCGCCATTCGATTTAGATGGTCATCTATATGAAGTATCAATAAAAAAATATTATTTTCTTATTTTCTAAACCGGAAGTGACGTCATAAATACGCAATATTTAACTTATTTCAACAAATTATACTTAAAATACGTACATAATTAACTTACATTGTAACATAGACAATACAATTTATATATTCAAGGTAGCAGTGTTCTCGGCCGCCATTCCTGAAACCGGAAGTGACGTCATATATCTAAAACGCCTGTACCGATTGCAACTGAACTAGCTCCTGCGTATTCATTCTGCTATTTATTTGAAAAATCAATTGTGAAAAATGAATAAATAAATTAATGGTACCGGAAATGGCGGCAGGAACCACTAAATGAAACCGGAAGTGACGTCATATATTACAAACGGCATGACCGATTTTACGGAAATATAGGGATTAGGAATTCAGATGGTCGTTCATGAAGGTATCAACTAGATAAAACTAGATTGTTTTCTTATTACCTATACCGGAATTCGGCCGCTATTTCAAAACCGGAAGTGACGTCATGTATCGAAAACGGCTGGATCGATTATAACGAAACTTAAGCTATTCTTCTTGGATAATCATTGTCATCTTATACCAAACGCAACTTTTCATAGTAACCAAATCGGTTGAGGCGTATTTTTTTAAAGAAATTAGTCCCTGCTCGGACATGTGCTACAAGCTGTATGTATAAACTAACAAAAGAAGTGATATCCCAGAAAAAACACTCCGTGTAAAAATACCAGCCAAGTCTCTTTAACTATAAAAAAAAATAGAAGAAATCTAAAAATTCAGCACTGAAAAGGAGTGATATCAAAAAAGGAGCCAAGTCAACGAATTTTCCAAATTTTAATCGTACCATTGAAATAAAAATATCAACCCCCGAGAAATACTTAAAAAAGGACTTGGCGCATCGTTTTTTTAAAGACATTTTTCTATTCTTAAGCTTAAGCCACTCACATACTACGTAGTTCAGAAATGCCTAGAAAAATTGGGACAAAACTTTCAAATTAAATATTGAACATTCTGTAAAATATTTTAAATTTAAATATAAGTACGCAAAGAAACATAGCATTGTCTTACAGGCAATAAATACAGAACAGTTGTGTTTGTGATTGGTAGGTACCTATAGTTTTGTGGGTACATCAACATACCTACTACAGCATTATACTTTGAACCTTCTCGCCGTGTAATTAATTGCTATTAATTAACATTTTATACCAAAAAAATTCATAAATTACATAACGTATTACTTTAGATAAAAATCTAGTCAGTAATTATTTGAGCAGCATGGCTCAGTGCACTAGTCACTTATACAAATCTCATTGACGGCCTTCTTGTAATGAGCGCTTTCGCTATTTCCCTCAGTCACGATATTGAGAAGTATGATTGATTAATATGACCCTAGAAATAGTGGCAATAACGAATAGACTAGGCCGCTTCCGTTTATTCGTTATTCGTTTATCCGTTTATTTCCTCTGAATATTGACAAAATACCAAAACTGCCAGTAGGTAAGAGTACTAGTTATATTAAAACGTAGTATGATTCGTCGATAATGAATGTGATATACTCAGGAAAATATACTTGTAGAGTTCTTCCTATACTTTTAGGATAGAAAAGTGTCTTTAAAAAAACGATGCGCCAAGTCCTTTTTTTAAGTATTTCTCGGGGGTTGATATTTTTATTTCAATGGTACGATTAAAATTTGGAAAATTCGTTGACTTGGCTCCTTTTTTGATATCACTCCTTTTCAGTGCTGAATTTTTAGATTTCTTCTATTTTTTTTTATAGTTAAAGAGACTTGGCTGGTATTTTTACACGGAGTGTTTTTTCTGGGATTTGAATGTCTGTAGAAAGTATGATCAAGGCTGCATTGTTTTGACTTCATGTTTTGAAGTTTTCATTGTTTTGAAGAAGCAGGATTCTGTTCTTCAAGTTTCATGAACTGTAGACTGTAGACTCGCTGGTGACCTGCAATAATAAAGTGCACTAGCAGATTCATGGTGTCATATTAATTTGTAATTATTGCAATCGCAAGTACATTCTATTTCCAATTGACTCGCTTTCCAATGAATTTGAGAACTTCGGCGAGATTTTCAATGCTTTGATTAATTTTGCACAGTTGATTATAACAATATTATACCATAGCAACAACCAATGACATTCCGTGAAAAACCACTAGCATTGAAAAACTGGACCTAAAATGCTTAAACCTAGTGAAGAGGTATTTTTTTTTTAGTTCAGTTCATTTTGATATATAAAATAACAATTCCAAGCTCAGAAACGGAATCCAATTAAGATTTAATCTCATATATTTGTGTACTTACCTGCATTCAACTGGGTTTCTGTTCTTTATTACCGCCTTCGTACAAATTCTTTGAGCCAACTTGTTGACACTTTCCACAAGATAATAGAAAAACGACATTTGTAAATATATAGAAGCTGGAAAACCGCTCTGTGTAACGCGTTGATAAGCGAGCCTTTCTTTTGAAAGTCTATTTCTAACCTGATGTGAAAACAGTTGTATAATTTCATCAGGTGCATCAAGGTAGTAGGTACACTCAACAAATCATAAAATAGTATTTGAGTGAAACGGATTGGCTGCTGGTCAGGTTCAGGCCAGGCTGGTAAGGATCCTTGTTATTATAAATGAAATCAGAGATCACCACTAGAGCTGGATGACGAGTTAGCATAAACTTCATTGGATTATGCCATCAAAACTTTTCAGCCAATCGTTTCTTTCGAATACCGTTTTTTCTTACTTGGGTGTACATGATTATTTCGTTACAATATTCAGTAATCAATGTAGACTGTAAAACTGTTAAATTCTGTAAGATATTATCAATATTATTGTACACTTTGTCGGCCATTTTTGATTATGAAACATCTGAACTGTGTTGATGATGTCTTAGGGGTGGAGATCTACATTGGTCAATTGTTCCAGAATGAAAATCAATAGGTAAAACAGTATAGGTAAAGATGTAGTTATTTGTCTTTGATTCAATTGATCGATGCTCGATTGGCGATGCTGCTCGCCCATCAACGCGTTACACAGAGCGTTTTGCAAGTTTTACTTCTATTACAAATAAAGTCCATTCAATATTGTTAGATTTGTTGGTCGATTTCTTGGGAAGGACAGTTCCAAGTGCTGTATAAGTTACTCAACATATGGGAATAATCAAATAAGTTGTTCGTTTTAGGATTTCACTGCCACGTATCAACGGAGACTGGTCCAGAGAAATTGTTGACTAAATAGTCTCTAGAACAATTGATTAGAATCTTGTGAGTGGTTCTTAAACTTGCATCAAGGTATTGTTGAGCTCGCATAATACTCGACACGTGCACTGAAGGTGCCGGGTTCAATTCCCATCATTCACGACGGAGGATTGTGCGTAGTCTTCTCTCAGTCGAGAGGCAAAGGATGGGAAGGTTCCCTAGTAGACCATTATCGCCTCCTTCCTACTGTCCATACAAGACACTGACTGGTTGTTGCAACACTCTTTTAAATACGAAATGTCCTGACGAAATTATTTGGATTTTTAATCATGGATAAGACAAACTTAGGGTTTTACGTGGTATAGGTACATATATCATTTCTTGCTTTGCTAGGTATAGGGAATTAGTAATATTTAATAGATTTTTGGTAAAAAATAAGCTATTTCTTTTCTCGCAGGGTGCCGATAATTAATTTTAAAAATGTGTTAATTGTAACAACCCTAAAGCCTGAATGACACGAGTCAAGTTTCCTTGAAGGGGTTGAATTTAACCCTTGATTTCAAGGAAACATGAAAGAGAATTTAGACGATATAATGTTTAATGTTGATTGAAGTTGCGGTGAAATTAACAATTGGTTGAAGTATTTCAAGACTTGAAGGAAAGTAGGACATGTTCTAATTGAAAAGGTTGAAGATATGTCCTGAATTCAAGCTTGGACGATGTTTTCATTTAGACGATCCAAGACAAATCGTGTAATTCAGCCTAAAGTTTATCCTTGAACATACGCTTGTAACATTTGAGATAAATTGATTCACGTGATTGGTCTCCATCTCCAATTTTATCAGAAATTGTTCTTTCTACTAATATACAATCAGACTGATCATGTGAACATCCTATCAAAGCTACACCCTCTTATGAAATACTTTATCTCTCTCAATTTGCTCCAATGGCCGAGCACCTTACAGTAAGTTACTGACAAAAGAGTTTGAGGGGGTAACTAATAGCTTTGTAATAGTTTAGAAAACTGATGACTTTTTAACAAGGCATGAAGCAAAAGTAGAGAAACAGCTAATAAAATTCAATTGGACTGACTGATCTAATGAACATTAGCTTTACCTAATAATATCGCCAAATGTTAGTGCTGTGATGGAGCTGAGTTCTAGGTCGGTGCTACAAGTAGCACGGTTCTAAGTAGCACCGTGCTATCAAAATGTACCATATTAGGTGAGGGCAGTATGCGTGTACTAGTAGTAAATGATGAGGTACTTGTATTGCTCCTGTTTGCTGCTCGTTGGTCTGGATCTTGGTTTTGCAACTGCCTGACATATTCTACGCTCAGTTCTGAAGGAACTTTATCGAATATGTCAGTGAAAGATCTCGCAGCTCCTCTCATCTTCAGTCTCGTTCCAGGATATTCCATGCTCCAAACACATTCAATGTTGAAACCAATAAGTCCTTCAGTAGCTATTCATTTTGCATGGAACAACTCAATGGGTTTCATCTTAACATTTCAGAACCAGTTATTTAATATTGGAATCAAATTCACATTAAACTACTGTTGTATGTAATGTTTCTTTCGATGTCTTAACATTTTAGTTGGCAATCAAAATAAAATATCAACTGAATCAACTGAAAACCGAAGGGAACTAAATGACTTGAAATAGCAATGTAGTTGTCTTGGATACGAATTGTAATAATTGGGATAAGAACACTGTTGTTGATGTATTCTTGTGGTTTTTATTAGGAAAAACACAACATTGTTGAAGTATTGTTGCAGTTCTTATTATTAAATTGATAACAACAGGTAGTACTTTGTTCTTGATCGCATAATTTCTTCAAATCAATGCGTTTTCTCGTAACTTTGACTTGTCAAGAATGCACATTTAACAAAAATCTGTGACGTATTTGTGGTTCTTAAGATATTTTGTTTAATTTCTGCCCTAGTGTCATTATGGCAACTATTATTGAATTGCAAAGTGTGTTAATAAACATAGTATTTCCTTTTATCATCCACCATTTATCTTATGAATAGAAACATGTCTTTAAAAAAACGATGCGCCAAGTCCTTTTGTAAAGTATTTCTCGGTGTTTATACTTTTATTTCAAAGATACGATTAAATATTTGGAAATGTCATTGACTTGGCTCCTTTTTTGATATCACTCCTTTTCGGTGTTGATTTTTTTAAAGTAAATAGACTTGGCTGCCTTTTTTACACGGAGTGTTTTTTCTGAGATTGTATAATGTCTGAGGATCACAGAGATGTAAATTATTGATAAGTTGTGTCATTGACAATAACAATTAATTAGGGAACCAAAACAACTCAGACCAGTCTATCAACTTCAACGTCGAGATTCCCGTGGAGAAGGGGGTTGGGGAGATTTACCCCTTGCGAATGCAACCCAACAAACTAGGGATGGAGAAAATATCGTTATATCGATATATATCGATATCAAAAAAATATCACAGTATCGATACCTGAATATATTGAATATCGATATATTGAAATATCGAAATATCGATATATCGATATATTGAAATATTGAAATATCAATATATTGAAATATTGAAATATCGAAATATCGATATATTGAAATATCGAAATATTAAAATATCGATATATTGAAATATCGATATATTAAAGCCTTACGGCATGATACAATTATCTTCTTAATTGAAGTTTATACCTACTATGGCAAAATAATTCATATTTGCACTCAGTGCAGCGTTTACAAGATTTATGGACAATTTCTCAGATTATTCACATTTTCTTTCTTATCTGGACGGTGACCCTATATTTTGGAACGGCTGTGTTATTTCTTTTTACATTTTCTTTTGAAATTCCTAGCAGTTTTAGGAGCAATTTAATACATTCATACGATATATCAATATTTCCATACCTATACATCTAAATATTATTTCCATATCAATATTTCGATATTTCGATATTTCAATATATCGATATATCGATATATCGATACTTCGATATTTCAATATATCGATATTTCGATATTCCGATATTTCAATATTACAATATATCGATATATCGAAGTATCGATATATC
This sequence comes from Leuctra nigra, assembly GCA_934045905.1. NCBI lineage: Eukaryota > Metazoa > Arthropoda > Insecta > Plecoptera > Leuctridae > Leuctra > Leuctra nigra. Next base: position 29,345,129 of record OW203767.1, on the reverse strand, counting down.
GAAGTATCGATATATCGAAGTATCGATATATCGAAGTATCGATATATCGAAGTATCGATATATCGAAGTATCGATATATCGATATATATCAATATAAATGATATCGATAGTCGATATCAAAATCCAAGTTCGCTCCATCCCTACAACAAACCCCAATGAACTGCCAAGTTGCATCACGATATCTTGAAGGCTATACCTACATTCTTCCACCACTGTACATGACTTATTTTATTTAAACTTTCGTTTATTAGTCTATATTTGTCATGTAGAGATAAATTTCATACCGATTCAGGTACAAATGTTACCGCTTGGCGGCTTAAGACGGCTGGGTAGTGAGTTTGACCTTGAAGAGTTTTTTAATCGATTTTTATCAATATCTTTTACCAATGTAATTGTTAACAAAATAAGGCTATGAACGTAAATTCAGAACAGTTCAATGAAAATAATTTCATAGCTTGGAATAAGTTATTAGATTTATTTTGTCCAGCAGGCGTTTAGAACCCGAAAATTACTACATTTTCGGGTTCTAAACGCCTGCTGGACAAAATAAAACTGATAACTTATTCCAAGCTATGAAATTATTTTCATTGTACTGTTCTGAATTCACGTCCATAGCCCTATTTTGTTAACAATTACACTGGAAAAAGATATTGATAAAAATCGATTAAAAACTCTTCAAGGTCAAACTCACTACCCAGCCGTCTTAACTGGCGAAATAATTTCACGAAATATTGGTGGTAAAATATTACAATATTTGCTTATGGCCCTCATTTTAGATCTAATACCATTTAACTGTGGAGAGAGATGCTTGGCTGTATTTTTACAAGATTGTGTTTTTATTGGTTTACATTAAACTGAAAGTTGGTTTTGTAAAGTAGGAATCTCAGTAAAAGGAGCTGAATATGATTTTCAGACACAGTGATTACATTTTAAATAATTGCAATTTATTTGAAGATACAATCATGAATGTTTATTTGCAGATTATTTGAACAGAGTCTTCATTAAGGTGCGACATCACAACTCAAGTGTGACGTGATTCAAGATGGCCGTCTGATCAAGCAGGTTTGATGACCTCGACGACATATTCAAACTGCAGGATCACTGTGTTGTTATGTTGGAATGTAAACTCAGCTCTGGCTCTCCATCCAATGGGAATCTCTCTAGGAAACTTACTCTCGTCCAGAACCCACTTGGACACGACGTAAGTGCCCTGAAACATGTAGAGACTTGAAACATGAGGCGAGCAGGGATGGGCAGTATCTAAGATACAAGTATCTTAGATACGTATCTTGAGATACAATAGTATCTTAGTATCTGTATCTTAGATACTTTTTAGTAAAGTATCTTATGATAGTATCTAAGATACATTTTAAAAGTATCTTGAGTATCTTATTTTTCCAAGATACTTAAGATACTTTTAAACTAAAAATTGTCAAAATATTCCCAATATTTTTGCAAACAAATACCTGAAACTCCATTATAGACGATTTTCTGAGAACGGCACATTAGGTGTCTGGGCAAGCATACCCTGAGATCTCAATCTCCTGTGGACTTTCTGAAGAAGTTCTTTAATTTGTATTTGTTTCTTTGGTAGTTAAAAATAAATAATTGGTATGACTATGTTATCACCGAAAAGAGTTTAAAAAATTATGAATTGACTCATATTTTTTTCCCGACTCTTAATTTTCCTTTTGTTTTGAAGTATCTTGTATCTTAAGTATCTTCAAGATACTATAGTATCTTGTATCTTAAGAAACTCTTAAATGAAAGTATCTTGTATCTTGTATCTTGAGAGCAAATAATCAAGTATCTTGTATCTTGTATCTAAGATACTTTTTTTAAGTATCTTGCCCATCCCTGGAGGCGAGGTATGGTTTAGGAGGGGGGACTTAGGACAAACGGGTTATAGTAGAGATGTGAGTTTCTAGAGCACATAGTTCATTTGTGTGACAATTTTAAAGCATTATATACCAAATTTTAGCATAATTGTGTCATTTTTGTATAAGATATCGCCGAATAAGCAAGTCAACCTCGAAGAACATTTTATTTGACACAATTGAGTGTCGCGCAGTCATCAAAATTTATTAAAAATCAAGGAAAAACACCTCAATTCATCTCAAACAATTTTGGAAGTGATTTGAGTGTTACTGGGACTGTTGCATAGTTTTACATAGAAACATATTTTCCAATACTACTGTTTGAGGTGATTTTCATTGAATTTGAGAGAACTTGATGACGGAGCAATACTCAATTGTGTCAATTTAAATGTTCTTCGAGGTTGACTGACTTATTGGCGATATCTTATTCAATAATGACACAATTAGGAATATTCCTAAAAATGGAATTTAGTTTTTTTGTTTTGAATGTTTAGATTGCATTAAATAATTTAAGTTTTAGATATCACGAGTTTTAGATATCCTCATATTATTTAAAATTTCAGGAGAGGAGCTCAATAATATTTTCATACAAACATGTATTTCACTTTTATCTTTCTCTGCTGAGATGGTATATTCTTCTAACTCACCTTCTTCGGTGGACAATCAGTGAAGTTAGACGCCTTGAGAAAGCTCTGCATGACGACTTCGCTCTCCTTCAGGAATTGGCAGTAATGGAATGGGCCGTCATTGAAACTCTCTGTATAGTTTCCATTCGGGGCCTTGTCAAAGTCCTTAACAATTACCTGGACATCAGGAAATACAGTATTTTGTAAAGTTTGTTTTTTCACGCCAGTCGTTATCATGAGCTCATCATGTTTGTAATTGTTACTCGGTACGCCGAGAGATCGCTATCTCGATCGAAATCATCGATAGTTCTGTTAGGATAGCCACCCTAACGAGTGTATATGAGTGTGTGATAGTTACTATTGTTGTATCATGTAAGAATGTAGGCGTAATTGTTAAAGTGTGAATATGGTGTAGAGTTAGATTAGTTGATGTTCCCCCTGAGTAAAGAATGTAACTTTGGCCAAGATTGTGATTTGCCAAGCGGCAGAAATTGTCAGCAATGTCAGGGCAGGTGGGCCTCCGGTCGTTTGGCTGATTGGATGCAAGAGAGAAGCAAAGAAGGGTTTCGCCAGTCCGATACAAGCGAGCATCGAGGGCGGTTGCCCCGATGCTAGCTCATTGCATTTTTGTATCTTAATCAATAAACGTGTTGAAATATATTTGTGTTTAATTTAAGTATTGTTGTAGTCCCCTAGACATAACAATTGGGGGCTCGTCCAAAATAATTTTTTTATCGTGTTTTTATCATTGGTGCAAGTGTTTGTTCTGTCATCGTGAAATGGATCTTCGGGGAACAAATGGCTTCGGGGCCCAAGTACGCAGCGTCGCCAGGAAGCATGAACGCCGCGACGCCGGGTGGCACGGACGCCGCTTCGGGGCCCAAGTACGCAGCGCCGCCAGGTCCCAAGTACTCAGCGGCGCCAGGACGCACGGATGCCGCGACGCCGGGCGCCATGTACGCAGCGTCGCTAGGTCGCAACGCCGCGTTTAAGGGGGGGGGGGGGGGGGGGAGAATGTTAGGATAGCCACCCTAACGAGTGTTTGAGTGTGTGATAGTTACTTTTGTTGTATCATGTATGAATGTAGGCGCAATTGTTAAAGTGTGAAGATGGTGTAGAGTTAGATCAGTTGATGTTCTCCCTGAGTAAATGATGTAACTTTGGCCAAGAGTGTGATCTGCCAAGCGGCAGTAATTGTCAGCAATGTCAGGGCAGGTGGGCCTCCGGTCGTTTGGCTGGCTGGATGCTAGAGAGAAGAAAAGAAGGGTTTCGCCAGTCCGATACAAGCGAGCATCGCGGGAGGTTGCCCCGATGCGAGCTCATTGTATTTTTGTGTATTTAATCAATAAACGTGTTGAAATATATTTGTGTTTAATTTAAGTATTGTTGTAGTCCCCTAGACATAACAGTTCAAGGTCGCTCACGGCCGCTCTGACTCCTGTTATTGCTGTTCAGATGAGGGGGCGGAATCGCCGCAGGGGTAGAATGTTCCATGGTGACGTATTTGTTATTGTCTTGCTGGTAAATCGAGGTCCCTATCTCGACCTCTTTCGGAGTTGACCAGCAGGGAGGACGGACACAGAGGATCTACCACGGCACATTATACTCGGGGTATTTGTAAAATTTAACGTTGACCTCGTGCCCCTCTGGCTTTTCTTCTACTGTCGTAGGAGTTTGCATAGTTTATTTCTACAGTGTTTCCTTCCTTAATCCTGTGCAGAGCTTAGGTATGTCTCTTTAGGCAGCCTTTGCATGATGTTGGTGAAATATACGTGAGTACGTGCCCTGGTGGTTCTTTGTGCTAGGCGTCCTGATCCGGCCCTAGTTAGTCCGTCCAAACTGTCTGGACGACTCCGATTGTAGCACGTTTTCTCTTTTGGCTTGTCAAATCAAATTCTAACCTTATGTATTATTTTCTGTCGCGTTAGGAACGTATTATTATTTGTACTGTTCGATGTTGTAGAAAGAGTATGAGGAATATTAGATTAAATGTGTGCTGACCCCGACAAGGTCACCACTAGCCTATTTTGACATAGTGTGTAGTTTCTCGAGAAGAAAGAGATCGGTAAGTCTGGCTTAAATTTGCCTCACTTTATTATTTCATTATCTATCCTTGGTTCTTGCATTGTTCAATTTAATTAGTAACTTCACTCACTTCAGAGCCATGTCTCATTGCTTTTCTTATGTACAAACAATTTCACTTTTAGTTTCTTAACATTCTGTTCGCCATTTCATTGTACGGTGGAGGCTGGGTTAATAGACCACGAGACGTGGGTTTTGTTACCTATTCAGATGTGTATTTACGTATATTGATGCACCTATTTCTACCAGTCCTCACTTCATTGTTATAACTTGTATGACTTTTGTCTGCCTCACGTATCTACGACCCGAGTCCCCGACTGAGTACCTAGCCGCACCAGTTCACATTGCTGACAGATGTGGCACATTTAGGAACACAGTTGCAGGAGGCACATTAACTGACTGAACAATATAGGCACAACTAAATGTACCTACTAGCTTCTAAGCCAGGGGTCGGCAACCTTATTTGGTGAAGGAGCCAATTTCCCGAAAATTCATAAATTAGATAATAATGGGAGCCGCAGTAGAGGCAATCAAATATAATACACCGAAAATAAAAAATTTAATTACCAGTATATTTTGATATTTTGACGAAGCCCCCCAGTCGTTGTCCCCCAGTTGTTGCCCCGCAGGGCGTTTTTCAGAATTTCAAGAATTTAAAAGTGATTCTGCAACTCTAAAAATTAACAAACTGAATCAAATAACCTTTCCAATTGTTGCCCCGCAGGGCGTTTTTTAGGATTTTAAACACTTAAAAGTGATTCTAGGACTCTAAAATAACGTTAACTCAATTTAATAACCTTCTAATTGTTGCCCCGAAGGGCGCTTTTTGTCGAATTTTATAAATTTTCGATTCCAGGTATTTTTTTTAACTATCAAGGACCATTTAAGAACCATCAAGCCGCGGGTTGCCGACCCCTGTTCTAAGCAATCGCTGAAGGCATTACAACTGCAAGAAAGAAATCTGCAAAAACTTGCAATAAAATATAAAATATTCGAGGGCAAAGAATTAGTTTTAAATAAAATGTCAGTATGCCAAAATGTATTTCCTAATGGAATAGAAATGGTCTAAATTTCCTTTTGAAATACGTATAAGCAAACTCGTACGAAGGCAAACGAGATTCGCGTAATCGCGTAATTCGCTTGTACATCAAACATAAAGTGCGAACGAAATGTTCCCTTCCCACTTCATGACGTCATCATGTACCTCAGTGTCCTCAGGCAGATCCTTGAGGTACACAAATGTGATTTCGAAGCCACTCTGTTCGCCTGCTTTTGGAACCACAGAGAAGTTGGTCAATGACGGGTCGAGATACTCGGAGTTGACTTTGTCCGCCTTTATGGAGACTCCGGAGACGAGATAAGTCGCCTGGAAAATACATTAACAATAATCTTAAGGCAAACGGAAGCGAACGAGAATCGCATGGTTTGTCAGAGCGTTTTTTTGAAATTTTTTCTTCCCACTAAATAATTTAAAAAAATCAGATAGTAACGACCCATAACAGCCTAATAGACTAAACAATGCCGCACACTGGAGTTCATTATGACCTCTGGTGCGACCTCGAAGTGTTAAATACGATTATTTTAGATATTTTTACTACCTCAAAGTGTTACATACGATTATTTTATATATTTTTACAAAAAAATATCGTATTTAACTCTTTGAGGTCGTACCAGAGGGCAGAGGTCATAACGAACTCCAGTGTGCGGCATTATTGAGCGAGCGTAGCGAGCGTCTTCATTCTGCACTTATGGACACTTTCTCTGTTTTTTTTGTGTTTTTGTGTTAATTGGACCGACGGCACAGGCCACAATTTTCTTCCGATCGAGCTGAAATTTTTCACACATAAAAAAATCATTCTAACTTAATCATGTATAGCTTTTAAGAGCTGCCCTCCGATTGGTTAAAAAATTAGAATACCTCCTGATTTGTCGAAAATCAAAATGTTCCGATTAAGTTCACATTTTGCATGGACATTCAGACTACCATTTTCTCCTATTTTACAAGTTTTCAGCCCAATCATTATATAACTTATGCATCTTATTGACATTTTTCAATGTTTGAACTCTCAGAATTTATGGGTATCGGGAAATTCCACTGCTTTCTGGATTGTTTTATTTATGTAAAAAAAGTCTATAGTCTATTCTGAGCTTCCATAAAAAGCATATTCTTGTTGATTGAGAGGGCAAGTGTGGGTTATATTGCAATTCATAAGGGATGTTTATTGTGTGTAAGTATTTACACCTACATAGGTATTATTTTGTTTTGATTATGGATCGTGTTTCACAGTTATGTTAGAAGCAAAGTTACGACTAGATACCACAATGTCGCGTTGCACATCTCATATTTAACAAATTTCTAGCCCAATCGGTCAAGAATTTACAGACTCATTTCTATTTTAAGTGTTTTGAATATCTATTCACACAGATTTTGAGGGAGAAGTACTACCTATCAAATTCATGGTAGATTGATCTGTTATTAATTTTTTCCAGAATGTTTTTGGAAAGTTGAAAATCAACTTTCGAGTTGAAAATCGATGAAAATCAGTACTGATGTATAGTTAGTTATCTTTGATTGAATGGATCGTGCTCGATTGGCGATGTTGCGCGTGTCGGTGCTCGCTCATCAACAAGTTATACACAGAGCGATTCCTAGTTTAGTCTATTAGGCTGATATGGGTCGTTACTATTTGATTTTTTTAAAATTATTAAGTGGGAAGACAAAATTTCCAAAAAACGCTCTGACGAATGCTGCGATTCCCGTTCGCTTCCGTTAGCCTCTTAAAGCCCTTCTTCCATGATCGCGATGTTTCGCCGCCGCGCCATGGTATTTCCGACCATGGAGTTGGGTAAGTTACTTGTAAAAAGGAACCAGCTACTCTGTAAGTTACCTGATCTCAAAAGGAAAGAAGTTACTGATAATTACTTGATTTGAAAAGAACTAAGTAGTTACCAAACAGTGTTAGTTACTTTTATTTTTAAGATACTTTAAAGTTACTTTTCAAATTTTCAATATTATGCGCCTAATAGAAATGTTAATTAAAATAAATCTTGAGTTTGGATCTTCTCTCAAGAGAAAGATAGGGAGTTTGAAGACTGAAATTCCACCAAAATATTATATTGGTCAAATTAATATTTCACCCAAAAGTAACTTTAAAAGTAACGAAAATTAAGTTACAAGTTACTCTAACTCTAGTAATTATAACTTAGTTACTCACGAAGTTACTGTGGATGATAAGTAACTAGTTAACCCAAAAGTTACCCAGAAAGACACTATAGTTACAGGTAACTATAGTTACTTTTGTAAAGTTACTACCCAACTAAACTTTACTACCCAGTAAAGTTCCGACCAACTACCCTCTTAGTGCCGCGGTGGTTCAACGGCAACCGCGCACGCGCACAACGCAGCGTCAAAAACTCGTCGCGTTGGTTATTGAAGTTGGATCAACTTTCAGCGGCGATTCGCGTGACGTCACGCGTTGCTGCGATTCGAGCGCTGATTGGCTGAGAGACCAACTCGGCGGCAAAACATCGCGCTGCGGCGAAAAAACGCGACCATGGAAAACGGGTTTAATTAATAGTGTGACATTAGAAATGGGAATAGTGACAGCAAATTGTCTTGATTCTTTTTGGACAATTGCATCCAAATCGCATATTCATCTCTATAATAAAGCGTCAAGCTTACGGTTCACTGCTAGTGTTTTTCTAAACTTATATTACACACGGTATGAAGGTGATCATTTTCTCACTAAGTATTAATTGTTTTCACGCTCAACTTTAAGATTCAATAATTTCGTTCCATATATTGATATTGATTGAAATTTTCACACAATCGATCTTAATCTATTTTCAATATAATTTAAAATTTTCAGCTTGATATCATACGTATAGTTTTGAAGAAACATCGTACCGGCCATTGGAAGTTTTCTCGACGCGCGCTATTTGAGCTCCGTATAATCAATTTTTTAACAACCAAATTTGAACAGCTGTAACTTTTTTCCTACAATAGTTTTGTTTTTGAAACTTGCACATATTAAATTTTGGTATGTTTTCTAGTATGTGTACAAATTTCAGAATCCTATCTATGATAGTTTCGATATAGTGACCTCTCAATCAGGGTGATTTTTTTGCGCCATCCGGTATTGTCCGTATTCAACACTGAATGAACACTTATTCAAAGTACAAATTTCCTGACAATTTCTTGTAATATCAAAGAAACCAGAGCTCACATACTTGAGTGAGATACTTGATTAAATCCATGTTTTATGAAGCACAAAAAGGCGGCCCCTACTTTTTTCTAAACGGCTTTACCGATTGTCTTCAAATTTTCACAAGATAAAGAGTAGATCTATGTCTCTAGTGGCCCCAAAGTTTTATATTTTGTTTAGTTTTTTCAGGGCACATGTGCAAAAAGACTCATATAATGCCCATGTTAGCACCTCCGTAAAAAGTTTTTTTTTTTTTTTGATTACTGGAGACACAGATTTAATCTTTATCTCTATGCTGTTAAATTGTGAAAACAATCGGTCAAGCCGTTAAGAAAATAGTAGGGACCGCCTTTTTATGGTTTTTTGTGGTTTTCAATATTTGAATTAAAATAACTTACTTCACAGCAGTATATGCAACATGCAACACACGATTAAATGTCACAAATGTCACGTACAACGCAGAGCTAATGCATTTTCATGCATTTCTAGGATTTTTGTTTACATCAGAATCAAAATTTTCTGCGAGTCCTGTCGACTTTTAAATTAGTCGGTTATACTTAAAAATAGTCGAAATGATTTTGAACTTGTAATTTCAAGAAAAAAATATGTTTGTAAATATCGATCGATCAATTGCTCTACCCTAATACTCTCTTCCATTACCTTGGCATTGTACTCTGGTCTTTAACATACTCTCTTCCATTACCTTGGCATTGTACTCTGGTCTTTATCATACTCTCTTCCATTACCTTGGCATTGTACTCTGGTCTTTATCATACTCTCTTCCATTACCTTGGCATTGTGCTCTGGTCTTTATCATACTCTCTTCCATTACCTTGGCTTTGTGCTCTGGTCTTTATCATACTCTCTTCCATTACCTTGGCATTGTGCTCTGGTCTTTATCATACTCTCTTCCATTACCTTGGCATTGTTCTCTGGTCTTTATCATACTCTCTTCCATTACCTTGGCATTGTGCTCTGGTCTTTATCATACTCTCTTCCATTACCTTGGCATTGTGCTCTGGTCTTTATCATACTCTCTTCCATTACCTTGGCATTGTACTCTGGTCTTTACCATACTCTCTTCCATTACCTTGGCATTGTACTCTGGTCTTTATCATACTCTCTTCTATTACCTTGGCATTGTGCTCTGGTCTTTATCATACTCTCTTCCATTACCTTGGCATTGTACTCTGGTCTTTATCATACTCTCTTCCATTACCTTGGCATTGTACTCTGGTCTTTATCATACTCTCTTCCATTACCTTGGCATTGTGCTCTGGTCTTTATCATACTCTCTTCCATTACCTTGGCATTGTGCTCTGGTCTTTATCAAACTCTCTTCCATTACCTTGGCATTGTACTCTAGTCTTTATCATACTCTTTACTATTACCTCGGCATTGTACTCTGGTCTTTATCATACTCTCTTCCATTACCTTGGCATTGTACTCTGGTCTTTATCATACTCTCTTCCATTACCTTGGCATTGTACTCTGGTCTTTATCATACTCTCTTCCATTACCTTGGCATTGTACTCTGGTCTTTATCATACTCTCTTCCATTACCTTGGCATTGTACTCTGGTCTTTATCATACTCTCTTCCATTACCTTGGCATTGTACTCTGGTCTTTATCATACTCTCTTCCATTACCTTGGCATTGTACTCTGGTCTTTATCATACTCTCTTCCATTACCTTGGCATTGTACTCTGGTCTATATCATACTCTCTTCCATTACCTTGGCATTGTACTCTGGAGTTTATCATACTCTCTTCCATTACCTTGGCATTGTACTCTGGTCTTTATCATACTCTCTTCCATAACCTTGGCATTGTACTCTGGTCTTTATCATACTCTCTTCCATTACCTTGGCATTGTACTCTGGTCTTTATCATTCTCTCTTCCATTACCTTGGCATTGTGCTTTGGTCTTTATCATACCCTCTTCCATTACCTTGGCATTGTACCATTGTGCTCTGGTCTTTATCATACTCTCTTCCATTACCTTGGCATTGTGCTCTGGTCTTTATCATACTCTCTTCCATTACCTTGGCATTGTGCTCTGGTCTTTATCATACTCTCTTCCATTACCTTGGCATTGTGCTCTGGTCTTTATTATACTCTCTTCCATTACCTTGGCATTGAACCATTGTGCTCTGGTCTTTATCATACTCTCTTCCATTACCTTGGCATTGTGCTCTGGTCTTTATCATACTCTCTTCCATTACCTTGGCATTGTGCTCTGGTCTTTATCATACTCTCTTCCATTACCTTGGCATTGTGCTCTGGTCTTTATCATACTCTCTTCCATTACCTTGGCATTGTGCTCTGGTCTTTATCATACTCTCTTCCATTACCTTGGCATTGTGCTCTGGTCTTTATCATACTCTCTTCCATTACCTTGGCATTGTACTCTGGTCTTTATCATAATCTCTTCCATTACCTTGGCATTGTACTCTGGTCTTTATCATACTCTCACCCATTACCTTGGCATTGTGCTCTGGTGTTTATCATACTCTCTTCCATTACCTTGGCATTGTACTCTGGTCTTTATCATACTCTCTTCCATTACCTTGGCATTGTACTCTGGTCTTTATCATACTCTCTTTCATTACCTTGGCATTGTACTCTGGTCTTTATCATACCCTCTTCCATTACTTTGGCATTGTACTCTAGTCTTTATTATACTCTCTTCCATTACTTTGGCATTGTACTCTGGTCTTTATCATACTCTCTTCCATTACCTTGGCATTGTGCTCTGGTCTTTATCATACTCTCTTCCATTACCTTGGCATTGTGCTCTGGTCTTTATCATACTCTCTTCCATTACCTTGGCATTGTGCTCTGGTTTTTATCATACTCTCTTCCATTACCTTGGCATTGTGCTCTGGTCTTTATCATACTCTCTTCCATTACCTTGGCATTGTTCTCTGGTCTTTATCATACTCTCTTCCATTACCTTGGCATTGTGCTCTGGTCTTTATCATACTCTCTTCCATTACCTTGGCATTGTGCTCTGGTCTTTATCAAACTCTCTTCCATTACCTTGGCATTGTACTCTAGTCTTTATCATACTCTCTACTATTACCTCGGCATTGTACTCTGGTCTTTATCATACTCTCTTCCATTACCTTGGCATTGTACTCTGGTCTTTATCATACTCTCTTCCATTACCTTGGCATTGTACTCTGGTCTTTATCATACTCTCTTCCATTACCTTGGCATTGTACTCTGGTCTTTATCATACTCTCTTCCATTACCTTGGCATTGTACTCTGGTCTTTATCATACTCTCTTCCATTACCTTGGCATTGTACTCTGGTCTTTATCATACTCTCTTCCATTACCTTGGCATTGTACTCTGGTCTTTATCATACTCTCTTCCATTACCTTGGCATTGTACTCTGGTCTTTATCATACTCTCTTCCATTACCTTGGCATTGTACTCTGGTCGGGGAAAGTCATGTGCTGAGACGCAGACCAAGATGGAGATGAGAGGCAATAGCCACGGAGCTGTCTTCATCCTTGTCTCACTCACGCCTGGATCATTCACAATCCTTGTCTCACTCATGTCAGGAACATTCACTATCCTTGTCTCACTCATGCCTGCGAACATTCACTCACTCACTTACATAATGAGAAAAAATGCTGACTGACTTTGTTGCATGCTCATTCGAGTACCTATACTAAGTTTGATTTGCTGCGATACTTGAATGTACCATAAAACATCACTTAAAATAATGTAGATACAGAAGTCCTAGAATCTAAGAACCTTGGAAACCACAACACTGATGTAATTGAATCAATTACAATTCACAATGGTGGAGTGTATAGGATCTTAGATTAAAACTAAAATGTTTCCTTGCAATGTGAGTTTTTTCATTTTAAGGTCCAGAAAATTTAAAAAAATTAGGTAGAGAACCAGATAAAGAAAAGTCGGAGTAAATAGTTATCCCAGAAAATAAACTACGCGTAAAAAGGGCAGCCAAGACTCTGTCAACTAAAAAAAATAGAGGAAATTAAAAAAATCTGCACTGAAAAGGAGTGATATCAAGAAAGGAGCCGAGTCATTAAAATGTCCAAATATTTAATCGTACCTTGAAATAAAAAACGTAAAGAACAGAGAAATACTTTAAAAAGGACTTGGCGCATCGCTTTTTTAAAGACTCTATTAAAGACTCTATTAGAGTCAGTATCATTGAATCGTGATATACTTTATGATAAGAATGTAGGTTTCTGTGGAAAACTTCCATGGTGTCAGGATGAGTCCGATCGGGTAGCTCAGTTGGTAGAGCTCTCGCCCGGCAAGTGAGAGGTCCCGGGTTCGAGCCCCGGTTCGGTCGGATATTTTTCACAACACACATCCCTTCATATCATACTTTATGATACCTACCAAACTTAATTGCTGTTTGTAATTTTGTCAATAACGATTAGATAAGTAATTCAATGGCGGATGGATTCAATGACAGGAAAGTGGACTCATATAATATATTCATATTTCACTGTTCCTTAGCAGAGTAGGTAAACCTTCTCAAAATTTGCATCTGAGGGAAATCCTGAACGTGCTAAAACAATGTTGTCAATGGGATCTAACCCGGTCATCCACCGGGCCATGCCCTTTCTAAGGGCATTTATAGAGGGTTGTACACTGAGCCAACTTGGTAAAATCGTACTTACTACTATATACCGGGTGGCGCAAAAAAAATCACCCTGTTTGAGAGGTCACTATATCGAAACTATTATATATAGGATTCTGAAATTAGTACAGGTATTAGAAAACATACCAAAATGTAATATGTGCAAGTTTTAAAAACATTACTATTGTAGGAAAAAAGCTACAGCTGTTCAAATTTGGTTGTCAAAAAATTCTTTATACGGAGCTCAAATAGCGCGCGTTCAGAAAACTTCCAATGGCCGGGACGCTGTTTCTTAAAAACAACGTACGGTATCAAGCTGGAAATTTCGAATTATATTGATAATATGTTGAGATCGATTGTGTAAAAATTTTAATCAATTTGAATAAATGGAAAGAAAATTATGGAATCTTGAAATTGAGCGTAAAATCAGAATATGTAGATTATTTCTAAACTTTTATTACACACGTTATAAAAGTGATTTTTCCCCCGCTATTCTGTGTTCAAGCTCAGCTTCAAGATTCCATAACTTTCATTCCATTCATTCAAATTGATTGAAATTTTTACACAATCGATCTAACATTGTGTTCAATATAATTTGAAATTTTCAGCTTGATATCGTCCGTAGTTTTGAAGACACAGCCTCCCAGTCATTGGAAGTTTTCTGGAAGCGCCCTATTTGAGCTCCTTATAATCAATTTTTTGACAACCAAGTTTGAACAGCTGTAACTTTTTCCTACAATAGTAATGTTTTTGAAACTTGCACATATAAAATTTTGGTATGTTTTCTAATATGTGTACAAATTTCAGTATCTTATCTATATTAGTTTCGATATAGTGACCTCTCAATCAGGGTGATTTTTTTGCGCCACCCGGTATATTACTTATATATATATATATATATATATGTGAAATATGGTTTTCGCTGATAACCTCAGATAGGTAGATGTAAATAAATACCAACTGCAATGAGAAAAGATTTTCCTCGAGATATATATATATAATATAATATATTATAAATATACTATATAATAAATATAGCTAATATATACTTGGCGCATCATTTTTTCGGGCAATATAGGTATATTATATGTATTGTAGGTAGATTTTATTTATGTATATTTCACATCTGGCCTATACGTCTATATCAAGGTATATGCACGATTCGCCAAGTATATTTTGGTTATTAAAATTAAGTTTTGACTTTGCCCATTTTTTGATATCACCACTTTTCAGTGCTGAATTTTTAGATTTCTTATATTTTTTTTATAGTTGAAAACTTGAAAAGACTTGTCTTATATTTTTACATGGAGTGTTTTTGTAAGGGGATCTATATTACTAGACTCCGCCGAAAATTCGGTTGCCCAAAAGCACACAGAATAATAATACAATTAGAAATATAAAATAATTATACGGACATTTTTATTTAGTTTTATTTGTATTTATTTGTTTGTTCATATTTTGTTAATAAAATTAATGATTATTAATGTGTATTATTTGTTAAACCTTTACCAGAAACATATGTTTTAAAGGTTTGTTTAGATTAATCCATTAGATTATCCAGTATGCCGAAAATGTTTAGATGATTATATTGTCAAAGTGTGCTTTCATTCAATTCTCCCAATTCTTTTTACGATACAGTTGTGTGAGAATTGCCCAGTGTTGGGTAAGTTCCTTTTGAACAGGAACTAGTTCCAGTTCCAAGTTCCTCGCCGAAAAAAGGAACTAGTTCCAGTTCTAGTTCCTTCAATAATGAAAGGAACTATTCCGATCCTAGTTCCTTTATAAAAGGAACTTAGTTCCTTTTAGTTCCTTTTTAAAGACATTTGTAATTTTAATTGGAACATTAAAACATGCAATCTGCAAATTAAAAATTGAATCACTGTATCACAGCAGATTATTTTTAGATGCCAAATAGCTAGAGGGACATCTGATTTCTGACAGAATTAACCAAATAATATGTGGCTTCTAGACGAGTGCAGTTTTTCGGAGTAAAAGTACAGTCAAGCTTAAAAAAAGGAACTTAGCAAAAATCGTTACAGTTCCTCAAAAAAAGGAACTAAACCGTTCCATAGTTCCTCCCTAGAAAAAAGGAACTAAGACGTTACATAGTTCCTAAGAAAAGGAACTAGTTCCTAGGAACGGAACTATTTCGTTCCGTTCCGTTCCTACCCAACACTGGAATTGCCGACTAGGATTCAGTGATACTTACACAGAATAACAGCGATGATTTTCATGTCAGTTGACTTCTACTTGTTGCTTCTGTGTGCAGTTTTCACATAGCTTTTATTGATACTGTTTATAATCACCACCTGCACACTGGCGTGATTTATAGCTCCTCCTGCTTTTGCACTTTAGAAAATAATATAGGAAATATGTCATCTTGTTATAATTACCCAAGCAATTATGAGATATTGAACTTCGTGCTGCTTCTTGAGGACTAAAAGCATATAATCATTTCCACGATATGAATACCAGCCTAATGGCTTTCTTGATGAATAATACAGAGTGATTAATATTAAATGATAAAGCAATGCACTTGGAATCAGCAGCTACGACAACATACTGAAGTTATTGCGAAAACAAGGCATGAAATAAAAGTAACAATAATAGAATAACTCCTGTCACCATGAGACTCTTATGGTACTTTCTCTTTCTGTGCGTGCACTGACTATGTTTAACCGTCCAACCAATCAATTCTAAGTCTGTGAAAAGTTCAATCTCTTTAACTCGAAAAAAATGTAAGGAATCTAAAAATTCAGCACTGAAAAGTATAGTGATATCAAAAAATGGGCCAAGTCAAAACTTAATGTTAAAAACCAAATTATACTTGGCGTATCGTTTCTAAGGGCATTACTATAATATGTATAGTATATTTATTCAGGTACATTTGATTTTTGGCACATTCTATACTGTTTATATTATACACGATGCGCCAAGTATATATATTTTTTTTAAATTAAGTTTTGACTTGGCCCATTTTTTGATATCACTACTTTTCAGTGCTGAATTTTTAGATTTCTTAGATTTTTTTCGAGTTGAAAAGACTTGGCTGGTATTTTTACATGGAGTGTTTTTTTATGGGTACAATTAACTCTGTGATAGCTGGCGAGTGATTCAATGTTTATCTACAATAACACGGCCATTCATACTCACGGCGCCGACAACACAGGGCAATTGTCTCAAATATTTTGAGAGAAGGCCCAAAGTAAATTTCTTTATTCTGCGTAGCACGCTTTTGGAATGATGTAACATACTCTAGGTGTCAATTGCCATTTAACTGATGTCAACAAATTCAGTTATATTCAAGTACTTTCTTACACAATTATCTACTCATTACAAATATGATTTGTTGAAGACAGAATTACTGATTTTCGAGCTCAACATCATGTACCCGTCAACCCGTCATGCCGTCCCCGTCAACCTCAACCCGTCATGTAAAACATGACCAATGCGCACCAGTGGGGTATGCGTAAATTAGCATGAGTTGAGATATTTGGCAGCAGAGTGTGCGTTGTTGATAACTTTATAGTTATAATACACTACACACATAACGTCGTTAGCATGACTAAAATGCCCAACAGAATACGAAAATGAGTTACGAAGGAAAGTAATTTAACCATAACTATTATGGAAAAGCCATTTCAAATGAGTTTACAAAGTAAAACAAAATAAGAAAAAAACGCCAGCCTTTTTGAATTGTGTCGATTCATGATACATAGAGGTTTGCTATCCCAGAAAGAAGGATAACTTAGTGTGTGGGGGTTGGGTTTCATTATATCTGTCTCTCCGAGGTAGAAGGGTGGAAAAACATTTTCTCAATTTTCCGTTGCACCCTTTTGGAATGATATAATCAAGCTCCTCCAATTACTATTTGACTGATGTCAATAAGTACAGCTGTATTGAAATATTCTCTTACATTACCCCAACGCATTCAATCAAATAATTACCGATCACCCATTAGAACTGTAGATGAAATTCTTCATTATAAATGTTCATTTTAATAGATTAGAATCTGATCATTTCACTGAACTGAAACTTGATGCTACAACAGCTGACTATTTCAGCCACTGGAAAATCCACATGTGTATTTTCTTAATATCTTATTACTAAAGTACAGTTTATTCCTAAACTGTTAATATGATTATATTATATTCTATTATGTTATATTATATTCTAATGACTCATGTCCCCTTTACAAAATTATGATTTGATGAAGTCGGAAAACCTGGTTTATTAGCTCAACTCAAGAATAATTGAAATGGACTTCCGACCTTCTACTTCTAAAACACGGACAAACTATCAAGTTTACCCCATCTGCTTTTTTTATTATGACCGAATAGCAGAGAGGTATGTACGGTCACGTGACAGCTGTCAACCAATGAGAGCACATTCTTCACGGTGCTATATTCGGCTTCACATGATAGGTATATTGTAAAAACTAAACATTGATGCTAAAAACAGTATCAATAGGCACATTCCTTAAGTAACATGACACCACTAATAAGAAACGATGGAAAAGTACATATTTAACAAAATAAAATATATTACAAATGTTCAATTCAATCGGCTTTGGTTTGTTGGTATTCACTATTCAGGTTCACGGCCCATGTATAACTCAGAGAGAAGAAAATTTGAATATGTCAGTTTGAACGAAGTTGTCGGCATGACGTTTTCTATGTAAAGTAATTGATTTGACAGTAATTATACATTAGAGTAGATTTGTTACAAATACAAAAGCATAAAGTGTGCGTCTTAGGTAAGTTTTGGTTATTTCTTTATTCACAAAAAGCAGAAGACGTAATTTTAGACATGTTTGGCAATGTAACGCCACCATCTTAGTTATAGTTTTCAATAAATACCAATGTCAAATCGAAGCGCGCAACCGTTCCTGACATACACACACACACACAGACACACACACCCACACGCACACACACACACACCCACACACACACACACACACACACACACACACACAGACAGACAGACAGAACTGGGTAACTATAAGTAAGATTATCTACTCATTACAAATATGATTTGTTGAAGACAGAATTACTGATTTTCGAGCTCAACTCAAGAATGGAGAATGGACATCGGACCTTTTACCTCTGAGTTACAGAGACATTTAAAAACCGAAGCAAGCCCAGCATAGAGACATTTAAATACGGTCGCGGCCATTTTACATCTCTGGTCTAAGATTCTGTTCTTTTTTCTGATAATTTTAACTAGTTCGTACAAGTTATAGAAGTATTTTATGAACATTTTTAAATTCCCGGTGTTACATAAAGTTATTTAGGTTCTGATATTTATTGAGATTGTGAAGTGAATACAAACTTAATATTACAATTATTTTATTGAGATACTATCATTGCATCTAGTACATTATTTGTACTCATCAACCGTACAAAAACTGAAACTTGTAAAAGGCCTGTCAAGCACCTTCCCACCTAAAAGGATTAGATCTTACAAGCAATAATATTGTTTAAACATTTTTGCACTGAAAATTCGTGAAATCATTTCGTGCAGTACTCTGCTAAGCACTGCTTATTCTAAGTGGACTTTAAGCAATTATAATAATTTAAAACACAAACTTAAAATAAATTCAAATATTAGATATATGAACATAACTAATTGCTTTTTAGAGGGTAAATGATGAAGAAGGAGACGAAAAAGGAAACAATTAGTAAAAAAGAAGATGACAAAGATGTAGATGAAGAGAGTAAAAGTAAATGGTCGGTGTAAAATTCAATTCAATTTGTGAAAATTGAGGAAGTACAAAAAGTGTTTTAATAAACTTGCTGTAACTTCGCAACTATTTGAGGTAAAGAATCGGGAAACGCGAGATCTCGTGTGTATCTCAGGTCAACGTTGTGATTATGATTATCTGCATCACACTTTAATTATTCTGAGTAGTACAATTAAAATAAAGTCCTTTATTTTTTTTAAATATTCATGTTATCGTTTACCCAACATATTAATAACTTATCCGAGTTGTTTTCAAACACTATAGGATCCTATGTTTGTTTGACATGGAACCAATTGGTGCTGATCCTGTGATGTCTTAGTTTTAAGTTGTGTTTGTATTGTTTTGTATAAATGAATAGGTATACCTATATTATATTGCACTTGTGGGGCCTCGGCCCAGTTGTCAATATATATTTAATAAATAAATAATAAATAAATAAAAAGAATTTCCAAGGTATGCCCTGACACAAGATATTGTTATCTTAAATGTGTATTATTAATTTACTGTAGTGTTGGAGAATAAAACCAACTTGATAACTTTGAAACTGTAACACCGGATATAACTTCCTATATAGCCCGGTTATCTTATTGCATGTTGAATGAAGTATCAATAATTGCCAGCCTTTGGTCTTCAAGATCATTAGTTCAATGTCATTGAGCGAGCGAAGCGAGCGTCTCCTTTTGGCTCATTTGGCACGGACCTCTGTTTTTTGTTTTTTGTTTTTTTTCTGCTACCTGAGAATATACAGATAAGAGTTTTTCTTCGATCGAGCTGAAATTTTGCAAACGTGTTCGGACATTCTCTGGGCGTTGCAGACCCTAATTTTTTTGAAATCCATTCATTGGTTAAAATTTAAATAAACATCTCCTGATAGGTTGAAAAATAAATATGGTCTTCGATAAATCCGATCAAACTCATATTTTGCATGGTCATTAAGACCAAAATTGTCTCTCATTTTACAAATTTTCAACTTATTGACATTTTAAATAGCTGTTAGAATGAAGTATCGAAATGAATGTTTTCCAGTGCCAATTGAATTGAATCTGATTTACTTTATATACCAGGACTCTATTTAATATCACAAACCACTAGTACGGTCATTTGAAGTCCAGGTCATAGCTATATCAATAACATTGCGGGACTAGCCTTGGACTAGGAGAACAATGCCAGTCCACCACTGAAGTCAAAGCCTAAATGGATATTAAATAAGGGTCCAGGGTGCTTAGATGCTATTTTCAAGTTTCTTTGAAAAGCATATAGGTACTTTTATGTTGATTGAGTTGCTCATATTTCAATTCAAAATGGGATGTATGTTTTATGTGCGTTGTGTACGCATTTCCTGTTGGAGAATTTGCACGTACCCATGCTCGCTCATCAACGCGTTACACTGAGCGTTTTCCTAGTTATTACTCGATTAATTATTGAAACCTAATCACAGCTGGGCGTTCGTATTCTTATCAGTTCAGTTCAGTTCAAAGCTAGAGTAGGTAATTACTTACGTGCCATGTGCAATGCAGTCAGTAACGCTATAGTGCGCAGGGTGGTGATTATAAACAGTATAAAAGCTCTGTGAAAACCCCACACAGAAACAACAAGTAGAAATCAACGCCATGAAAATCATCGCTGTTATTCTGTGTAAGTTTCACTTAATTACTCCATGTTACTCTGTGATATTGCCAAGACTATATGCTCAGGGTATAGTGTAAGATTGTGACAAACTTCATTGGAAAATTATGATTAGTAAAATGAGAATAGAAGAAAGAAACTTATATTGTATTTGTTGTAAAACTAAATGTATGACAATCGTAGTTTATGGGTGGGGGGGGGGGGGAGGGGGGATTTTGATGACTCATACTCTCTTCATAGTGTATACAAAATGCTAAAGGCAAATTGCATGAAAATAATAATAATACATACCTACGTAGAATAATACGTACTTTAGACGCAGAAGTTAGAAGATTCGAGACTTCAGACGCATCTTGTTCATTATAACGAGTTTGTCTTGAAGATGTAGATGTGAATATGTTTTGTACTTCGCAGGCATGGGTGAGACAAGGATGAAGACACTTGCATGTCTGTGTGTTCTCATCTCCATCTTCTGCTGCGTCGCTGCGTCTGACAAGAAGGTAATGTGAATGACGCTTGAATGCTTCTAGTAACAGTGTTTGCATTGAGAAGCAGTCTCAGAAGTCAGAACACAACGTCATTATTCCTTGAGTAAAAGCAAAAAGTAAGCCAATTCACTGCAAGGCAATTGTTCAGGACAGAGAAAACAAAATATATCACTTATTAATGTAAAATAAGTGAATTTGTTTATGTATCTGAATGAAGACAATAGGGAGCTAGGTGAAAGACACCCAGAAGACGCGCCCACCTCCTCATCAATTGTGATTTGATTTTTTTTCATGAAAACTTGAAAAAATATTGGTTCTACGCAGGATTATGTATCGATAACAATTATATACTTATTCTGGAACACATTTCGATCAGCCATAAATATAGAGGAATACCAATTTAAACTAGGAAAATGCTCTGAGTAACGCGTTGATGAGCGAGCACGGATACGCAGAACACCTCGAACCGAAATTCTGTCTATCGAAAATATCATTAAAAGCCAATAATTCTTGAATTTGGTCAGACTTGAATAAAAATCTCTAAATATTCCCAAAATGTTAGTATCAACCTTTATGATTGAACTGTTCCTTGTTAATATTCAAAAATCACAGGATCTCTTTAAAAAAAATATACCTTGGACCACTCAAATCATATGATATTAGTGTGTACATAATATCAGATCAATCTGTTGATCGGTCATTATAGTTTCATTTCGTTTGAAACTTTCTGCTCTAACTACCTTGCCTTGAACTGAAGATTCGAAGTCGGCGTGAATTTGACAGCCAACACGCAAAATGTCCCTAAAATTACAAAAACTTTTGAAAATAACGACAGATTTGACTGAAAATTGGCAAAAATACCTTAAATGTTGGTACCAATGACCATGCAAAGTTTTTAGTTGGTCGGTCAATCGGTTCTAGTTTAAATTTCAAAAATCACAGGAAAAATGGTTTCAAATTTGAACCAATGGGAGGATTTGGCTGAAATTTATTATGATTGGGTACAATGTTGGTTGCAATGACTTTGTAAAATTTCAAATTGATAAAACCAACCAATCAAAAGATAATTTTTTTTAAATTTGAACCAATCAGGGGATTTCAAAAAAATTAGGGTCTGCAACGCCCGGAAATGGTCAGAACATGTGTGCAAATTTTCAACTTGATCGAAGAAAAACTGTGACTTGTATATCGTCAGTAACAGGAAAAAAAAAACACACACACACCCACACACCCACACACACACACACACACACACACACACACACACACACACACAAAAACAGAGGTCCGTGCCAAATGAGCCAAAAGGAGACGCTCGCTTCGCTCGCTCAAAAAATAAATACTGCGAGAAATCGGGGCTCTGGGGGGTCGAAACCCCCGAGAAAAAGTATCTCAAAATTAAAGTATTTTAATATGGATACTTTTTTATAAATATTCCAATTTTAAGGAAAATTAAAAGGAACATTTTTGGGAAATCACAACGTTTATGAATAATCATGTTTTTGGAAGGTCTAGAAATTGGTTTCATGGCATTTTCTTCAAAATATTGTATTTAAGATCAGCCAAGTTGTTCTTGATTCAAGTGATTTGAGAACCCCAGTTTTTCCCGCAAAGCGAGCTTTTTTATTTAACTTTAAAAACGACTTGCTTTTTATTAAAATGACCCGGTTTTATCATGATTTGATAGAGGTTGACATCAACAACATGAGTGGCGAGTACTTCAACACGGATCAGACCACGGCCCAGTGGACTGCATGGCATAATGAGTGGACCGTATTGTTTTCACAGCACTTGGAGCTGGTAGTGAAGCAGGTTGACATTAACAACATGAGTGGCGAGTACTTCAACACGGATCAGACCACGGCCCAGTGGACTGCTCTAGACGAACAACTTGTCGGCATTAACGCCACGTTTGTTATCATCAAGGATCTGCCCGACAACACACAGGTATCACATCACACTTTGATGAGCGAGCAGCAACTTGCATGAGGATGCAAGTTGCTGCTCTGGAGACCGTGGATAGAGTCGAAACGAAATGCGTCCAAGAGGCAGTGATAAAATATCTGAAATTTCCTTCAAGAAATACATACGGGACAATAAATATTATTTATTTACAGTTCCTCTTTTTAGTTTTTAAGTCGACGATCTTGATATCTATTTTGTAATCGATCTCTTTTGATACCTGCAGTTGACGTTTTAAAACTTATCTCGTTGGATCTGTTTTCTAATAAATTTTCACGCGCAATATATAACCACGTCGTCTGCGCGTCGTACAACCATGACCATCCAATCATCTAAATGTTCAAGTGCAGCTTTATTTCCAGTGCCCAAGTCCCTGTTTTGGTCCCTGGAAACTAAATTGTATGATTATTGTTAGAAAGCACAGCCAGTGTCGGACTGGGGTAAAATTTCTTACCGGGCAACAGATTAGAAACCGGCCCACGGTAAAAAAACGGCCCATTTTCAGAATTAACTTTTTTTGGCAAAACTATATGCTACAAGCCAGCGGCAGGCGCGTAGGAACTTTATTTTGGGTGGGGGTTAAAATTATCGGTGATCAATAAATGTAAGGAAAAGGTAGTGCGCCGCCACAAGGGGGAGCCAGGTAGCCCCGCAGGGCATTTTTTGAATTTTTGATATAAAATAATCGAATTTGAAGCTATTTTGGCATTCTATTCAAAGAAATTTAAAATGTGTGATATGCTGTGGAAACTTTAGACAAATGTAATATAATCTGTAGCTATTTGTCTTAGGCCCCGCAGGGCATTTTTTTGAGTTTTTGTTCAAGAGAATCGAGTTTGAAGGTATTTTGCATCCATTTCAAAGAAATTTAAAATGTGGGATATGCAATCTTCTGGGAAAAACTTTAGACAAAATGCAATATAATCTGCAAATTTTGTTATTTGATCAAATCCCCATTGACGGCATATTACAATTTCAAAGAAATTTAAAATTTGGGATATGCACTATCCTGTGGAAACTTTAGACAAATGTGATATAATCTGATAATATTTGTGTTATAGAAACCCAATTGGCCCCGCAGGGCATTTTTTGAGTTTATGATCCAAAAGAATCGAATTTGAAGCTATATTTTGCCATTAATTTCAAAGACATTTAAAATTGTTGATATGCATTATCCTGGGGAAACTTTAGACAAATGCGATATACTCATCTCAAATTTGTCTTATAGTAACCCAATTGGCCCCGCAGGGCATTTTTTGAGTTTTTGATCCAAAATAATCGAATTTGAAGCTATGTTGCATCCATTTCAAAGAAATTTAAAACATGTGATATGCAATATCCTTGGGAAATTAGACAAAATGCAATATAATACGCAAATTTTGTTATTTTATCAAATCCCCAATGGCCCTGGCAGGAAGTTTTTTGAATTTCTAGTAAAAGATAATAGATTATGAATCGATTATTTAATTCCTTTGAAGAAGGTTGCAATAAGCAACAGAACAGCAATGAACAAAATAAGTTTCTATGTGTTTTGGTATCAAATAGTTCATATTATTATTAAATTGTATTCATTTGTGAACTTTCCTTCCGTTCCCACCAATTTTTTTTTCGATTTTGCTAGTCACTTGGAATTTTCTGGTCCTGCTACAGAGTCTGAATTAATCAAAATTTTTCTTCGAGCGCAGCCAATCTTTTAGGAAGCAGAAAAAATCAAAATAATTGGATAATTTTTTTAGAAAAATTCTGGTGTTAATTGAAACAGCCATTTAACAGCCGATAGAGCTGAAGGAGAGAGCATATTTTCTAAGCCGCCAATGTAAACAGTCCATTGCAGTGCGGATCGGCCCGAACTTGAAGAACCGTTTGAGCGGCCCAGACAGACGAGGTCCGATATCATATTATCACACCACAGTATACAATACTCTAAGATAAGAATACCTTGCAATTGAAGTAGATGGTGTGCTTAATGGGATGTGATCTACATTCTAGTTCTACGTAACATTGTAATTCTGGACTATGAATTAAATAGGGATACTTTATGGAAGTTGACACCGGCCCTTTTCTGATCGGCCCATTTTGAACCGGCCCACCGGGCATTGCCCGGTTGCCCAGCGGCCCAGTCCAACACTGAGCACAGCCACGGAGATATTCTGGTATATTGGCGAATATTTCCAACACACATAAAACGTCCGTAATTAACGACAGATCATGCGCTGAACATTGGCAAAAATACCTCAAATGTTTTTCCCGATGATTATGCAAAATCAAACGGCTTGACCTATTCCTTGAAAGAACACATTCAGAAAAATAAATATAAATACACGCAGAGAAAGTGCAAGAGTACAATCGTGACGCTAGCTTACAAATTTGGTTTCAATTTAACCTTCTTAGTGCCAGCCCCTTTGCATAAATTCCGCTTGAAGAATGGCATGTCTAATTTCTCCATTTTGCTGCTCTGAATTAAAATTATTTTATATCTGAAAGTACTCACTTTTTTAACATCATGTTCAAAATTGCTTTGTGTTCATTAACAAAAAATCAGAGTACTCATCAAATCACTTAAAATATTCATTTGAAGGTTTTAAAACACAAATTAAAATGTTGCCAAGAAAAATTTGCATTATAATTTTTTTAAGTCATAATACATATTTTTACGTTTATTTAAATTTCTCTGAAATGACCGGTATTGTTTCAACAAGTAAATAAAATTTCAAATTGATTCACCGAAAGAAATAAAAATATGAGTGTACCTATGTTTATTGTTTTATACTTTGTTGTAGATCAAGAATGTACATACACTTACTTCGCAACCTAACCCCACTTTTGACGGCACTCAAAATGCTACTCTACTCACAGATGCCTCATCTTTACAATCATTTAATTTGAACTTACATACAAATGATGGACTAAGATATTCACACGATGTACTAAATATATACGGTATTGCATTTCTGCAGATCAAAGTAATCGTCTACAAGGCGAATACGACCAAGGAAAGGTATGACGACTATTTCGAAAGTGCTGACGAAGTGGAATATTGCAAGTACATGAAAGACAACGAAGCCATCGATAAGAGTTTCTTCAAGGCGTCGGATTTCAAAGATTGTCCGCCAAAGAAGGTGAGTTTGGAGAAAATATTATTCAAGTTAACAGGAAGAGAAATAAAGCAAAACACTGGCTCTTATAAACAATAGTCAATCGATTTTAAACTAATTTTGAAAACATAGTATTGGTAGGCAAGGGTCGTAATAACATATATTTTATTTTAAGAGATCAATAACGCGTCAATATCTTATTGATCAATAATTTAAAAAATTCTAAACGCTAGTGCCCTAAGGAACGATGCGCCTATTATAGGAACAGTTTTAAAGTTATGAAATATTCCATTAGGCATTTAACGTAACGATTTACCACTGATTCAGATTATCTGTTGTTCCATAATAATTGTCATTCCTTATTATTTTATCAGTAAAAGATGTTATTATTGTTGTTGAGGTACATGAGGGGTAAAGATTCCTTTGCTTACTTTATTACAAAGCTTTTTGAAGCAATACACAATAAGTTCAATCAAACATTTTTATTTATTTGACAATCTTTGTTCTTGGCCGTTTGTAAATGTTTAAACGTTCGAAAACGTAAAATAAAATACTATGGTATATTGTGGTAAAGAACAGTGAGTAATTCAACTTCACCCTAAGACTTGTTAAGAAGTGACCCTACTTGTTGCAGGGCACGTATCACGTGACTGAATGGGCAGTGGACGGGGGAATGATTCCCGCCGACACAGAAGTAGACTCCATATTCCTGGCTGAAGTTCGTCTCATCGTCGAGCTGAAGGTAATTCTCTTCATATCAGTGCAAGTGGAGGTCTTTCCCGAGATAGAAAAGGAAGAATGAAGATCCATCAAAACAGGACTGTTAGATACTTATCTAGTGGTATTCCTAAAAACAAGGGCGTATTTAGGGGGGCCGGGGGGGGGGGGGGGGGGGCGCACGGATCCCCCCGAAATCAGGATTTAATTAAAGAAAATAAGCACATTTAAAATAATATTGCAGGTTAGAATTGAAATAAAATACCAAAAAAAATCCGGAGCTATGCGCCCCGTACTTACATATCCTAATGAGTTCAATAAATTTACCTAATCTTAAACCTTTTAGACCATTTTTGGATATTTTGTAATTTATAATTCCCCAAAATAGCTATACATTGTGATTCAAAATTGTACCTAAATGAATGACCTTGATCCAAAATTTTTTCGGGGGCTGCGCCCCCGAACCACCTGTTTGACACTAAATTTTTTCAAAATATTAGTAATGTCCGACCCCCCTTCCCGAAATTTCATGCAGAGAAACATTGCATAGAAACATCTAAACATAATGTCACGAGAAGGAAAATAAGGTGGTTGGGGCGAACTCCCCTGCCCCCCCCCCCCCCCATTCATGGGTTTGGACCTTTTTTCGTAATTCATAGCTTGCACGAACTTCTTTTGTTTTATATCAGCAATGCAAAATTATTGAATTTTCCACCAACGTGACACTTTATTGGCACGTTGACAGGTCAGATTATAACTTGATGTATTAAGGTGCTGCAAGCGCGAGCGATTTTGCTGCATTTTGTAGACACTTTTTGCGATACGATTGGAGACGAAATGGGTAGACCAAATTATTTGAAATTTTATTCGTGATAAGATAAAAGACAAACTTAGGGTTATCCCTTGGTACATTTTTAATTTTTTGTTTCGTTAATTAGTAATAATTAGTGGATTTTTGGTAAAAAATTAGCAATTTTCTTGTCTGCCTGGATGCCGTATAAAATTAAATTTCAAAAATGTGCCAAAGGATAACCCTAAGTTTGTCTTTCATTTAACTATGATTAAAATTTGAGATCAATTGGTTTACGGGTTTGGTCTCCAATCGTATCGCAAATTTTATTGTTTTGCGCGGTTTTGATGAATAACCGGCGCCTAATTAACGATGCAATAAGCAAAAATGAAAAAGTGCTACTTATATACAATCAGACTGATCATGTGAACATCCTGTTAAAGTTACACTCACTTATGAAACATTTTTTCTCTCTCAATTTTCTAAAATGGTCGAGCGCTAGTATCACCTTAACAATGTGATGACATTACGTGCAAACTATGAATTGAGTACTCTCTCTTTCTTTACTTTTCCGGAAATATCTTCGATTTTTTTAAAAGATATTTATGTCATGCTCCAAATACCTACTATTTAAATTTCTAAAATTGAAAGTTAGTTTTCTTAGCAAATCAATATAATTTGGAATTTTCTGTTTCAAACGACACCTTGACTGGGATTGTTTTAACAGGCATAATGTTAAATGTGTATACGCCGCCGGTTGCAGCGTAGGTACCCACTCGCTCGAAATAATTCCATGAAGAATGCAGCACGAAGTATATTCAAATAGGTGCGTAGTTAGTCCCTTTATCCAAGTAAAACATTACAATTTGTAACAATATAACAGGTACCTAGACTAGACCGTGTGCATCCCCGAAGAAAGATTCAAGTTGAAGGCTATTACTAGATTAATATGTACATGTCAAGTGTAATTCCCTGTAAATTGTAATCAAAATGTAATGTTAAAATTAAATCGCAACTAACTCTGTATTTCAACTTCAAATAAATCGTCTTCGTTCAGAACATAAAAGTTCGATACACTTTTCACACTTCACTTCCTTCTTATCTCGCTAATCATGTGTTATTCACCTTATTGTCAGCACGCGATTTCAATAACTTGCAATTGTTAAATTAATTGCTCTGTGACGTCATGCTCTGCACTAGTGCGGCAAAAAAAGCAACCCCCGTGGAAAACAAGGATATTTCCAGTGCTAACATAACCTAAAAATAGCAATGAATTACATAGAATTCGTTTTAGATCATCCATTGTTGGTCAATTAATCTATCACTGTTATTTGAAGATTCAAATAGGTTATTAACAGCAACT
The DNA here is from genome assembly GCA_934045905.1 of Leuctra nigra. NCBI lineage: Eukaryota > Metazoa > Arthropoda > Insecta > Plecoptera > Leuctridae > Leuctra > Leuctra nigra. The sequence continues at coordinate 29,315,920 of OW203767.1, read as the reverse complement.
AATTCAGTGCTAAAAATGTGCCCTCAGAGCGTGCAACTTTGCCAGTGGAAAATGAAAAACCACTCCAGTGCACACTGGATTTCCCAGTGGAAAACGACACCTATGCACAATCCCAAAGATTTTAAATTGTCAAATAACTTTGTTAAAATTAATAAAATAATAATAAACCTTGGATTATAAAAACTAAATCACCTGTTGCCATTTTTCAATTATTTCTGTTTTTAAAGTATGTCCAAATTTCGTCAAATTCATGGCTCGGCTGTTTGATGATGGCTTAACCTTCTCTATTTAGATATGGACTCAGGACTGCCATTGTGGCTGCTTCCTTGAACCTTCTCTTGTTCCAATTCTCTTCTTTCCAAATCCTTTTCGTCTTGTCCCATTCTACCTGATGCATGTTTTCAATAGCTTGATCTGCTATCAAAGAGGATTGCACTGTTTCTTCATTTGGGTTTTGTCTCCAATTTTTCAAATTTCTTTTATGTTCTTTTGTACTTACTTCGAGGCCGTTTTGGCTTATCGAGCATCTAATCCAATTCATTCCGACTCGCATCTCTATTCTCTGGGTTCAATTGACCACGTGTATTTGTCGAGTAATTGAGCGTGTAGCTGCTTCTTCCAGGACGAACTGAAAGCAGGTGTATGAGCTGGCGCCTGCAACAGCAACTTCTACGGCTGTCTCATGGCAGTTGGCGGCCAACAGCCTGCGATCACTCCCGTGCTCGCTCACTTCACAAGAAGCTGTCCATGGAGGATCAGAACTACGTGATGGGGCCCAATGACGATTTCGTCATTCATAGGTTGCATGTGATGTCATCTCATTGTTGCCGTCGCCATCTTAATGGCACGCAGGAAATTGCAGGTACCTGGGAAATTGTATATTCTCCGGTGATTACTTAGGTACGAAGAGAAATCACTCACATTACAAAAATACATCGGTTTGCCTCAATGAAGTTATAAATCTGACCCGTCAACATGCCAACGTAATGGGTGGACAATTCAATAATTTAGCATTGCTGATATAAAACAAAAAAAGTTCACTGAATTATGGGTTCTATGAACCAAGGCTAAATAGTGTCTAGTGTCAAGCCTTTAGCAGAAATGTAGACGAATTGGGGACATTCATTGAAGGTGATATAATTTTCAACAACATTGGGATTGCACGAGCAGTGCAAGTTCAGCAGCATAGGTCGATTTTAGCCAAAAGGTCGATTTAAAGCTCCCGTAGGATCGTCGTGAAGGGAAGGTGCCACCTATCTCACTAAATGCATATATAGGTCCAAAACCGAAAAAAATTTGGTGCCACCCCCAGACCCCTGGCGGGGGTTGGGGGCTGGGGGCTAAAGTTATTCATTCCTGTACCCTACACGAAAAGACATAGAGGATTAATTTTTTTTTATTTAAGATCAAAACTGAATGCCCTATTGTGAAAAAATTTTATTTAAGAAAATTTGAGCCGCCATCTTGGAAAAAAATTTGAAACATTAAGAATTTATATACACTTTAAATCGGTCATTGGACGAACAAATGTCCCAAACAAAAGTTATAGTACTCATAAAATGCAATAACTTTGTAATTTAACATTTTTTTCTATCACCAATACTTTATGAGTAAGAGCCGATTTAGTGCCGTTTTTCGGAGCGGGATAGGGACTACACAATGTTAATTGATCTCGGGGGGCCTTGAACGGAGTGAATTTTACCGCTTTTTTATGACATCGTAGCGCCGAAACCGTTCATCCGATCTAAAAAATCTTTGCGGCATATGAAAGGTACATTCTTTGGGTCAACTTTCCCGAATTCGCAACAATCTTCTGTTTTCCATTGTTGAGAAAAAGCAATATTTCTTGAATAGAAATCGAACTTATTTTCAATTCGTTTTTATGGAGGTAGTACAGGCCCAAGTGAATTATACCGTAAGATTTTTGTGAAGGGGGCTGGCACCAAATGCCATTTGATAAAGCATGCTTTGAAATGTATGAAAAGTCATGGTGCCAACCTCGCAACCCTGGTCGGGGGCGGGGGCGGGGGTATTTTCCAAAAAATCGACGGTTTCAAAAAAAAAATCTGAAAAAATTGGCACACATAAATTGGATTATGTAATTTGAAAAAAAGAAAACAAAAATGTCCAACGCCGCCATCTTGGGGAAAAAAGGTTACAAAAAGAGCTTTTTATACATACTGAACAACGTGGGCCAGTTATTAAATTTCGGTTGGCGCAAGAAAAGGTCCAATGGGCGAGATATCGCTGTGATGAAACTTCTTCAGTAATTTGGCTGAACATCTCACATATTATAAAAAACATACCAAGGTTTGATGTGTGAAAGTTTCAAAAACATTACTAATGTAGAAAAAAAGTTACAGCTGTTCGAATTTGGTTATCGAAAAGTCGATTAATTTGAGATCCGTTTAATTGATTTTTCGATAACCATATTCGAACAGCTGTAACTTTTTTTCTACATTAGTAATGTTTTTGAAACTTTCACACATCAAACCTTGGTATGTTTGTTATAATATGTGAGATGTTCAGCCAAATTACTGAAGAAGTTTCATCACAGCGATATCTCGCCCATTGGACCTTTTCTTGCGCCAACCGGAATTTAATAACTGGCCCACGTTGTTCAGTATGTATAAAAAGCTCTTTTTGTAACCTTTTTTCCCCAAGATGGCGGCGTTGGACATTTTTGTTTTCTTTTTTTCAAATTACATAATCCAATTTATGTGTGCCAATTTTTTCAGATTTTTTTTTTGAAACCGTCGATTTTTTGGAAAATACCCCCGCCCCCGCCCACGGCCAGGGTTGCGAGGTTGGCACCATGACTTTTCATACATCTCAAAGCATGCTTTATCAAATGGCATTTGGTGCCAGCCCCCTTCACAAAAATCCTACGGTATAATTCACTTGTGCCTGTACTACCTCCATAAAAACGAATTGAAAATAAGTTCGATTTCTATTCAAGAAATATTGCTTTTTCTCAACAATGGAAAACAGAAGATTGTTGCGAATTCGGGAAAGTTGACCCAAAGAATGTACCTTTCATATGCCGCAAAGATTTTTTAGATCGGATGAACGGTTTCGGCGCTACGATGTCATAAAAAAGCGGTAAAATTCACTCCGTTCAAGGCCCCCGGAGATCAATTAACATTGTGTAGTCCCTATCCCGCTCCGAAAAACGGCACTAAATCGGCTCTTACTCATAAAGTATTGGTGATAGAAAAAAATGTTAAATTACAAAGTTATTGCATTTTATGAGTACTATAACTTTTGTTTGGGACATTTGTTCGTCCAATGACCGATTTAAAGTGTATATAAATTCTTAATGTTTAAAAAAAAAAAATCCAAGATGGCGGCCAAAATTTTTTTAAATAAAATTTTTTCACAATAGGGCATTCAGTTTTGATCTTAAATAAAAAAAATTAATCCTCTATGTCTTTTCGTGTAGGGTACAGGAATGAATAACTTTAGCCCCCAGCCCCCAGCCCCCGCCAGGGGTCTGGGGGTGGCACCAAATTTTTTTAGGTTTTGGACCTATATATGCATTTAGTGAGATAGGTGGCACCTTCCCTTCACGACGATCCTACGGGATACCACTTGGCCCTACTAGCAGGTTCTAAGGGCCATGTCCCAATGATAATATTTAGAGAGAAAAAAAATGTGTTTTTCCTTAGGCGAATGAACAATTCTTTCAAGTTTCGTCAAAATCGGAGTTATAGATTATTATTTTTGTATGCAACATGGAATAACCATAATAAATACTAGAAAACGATCTGAGTAACGCGTTGATGAGCGAGCACGGATACGCGCAACACCTCGAACCGAAATTATGTCTATCGAAAATGTCCTTAAAAGCAAATAATTCTTGAATTTCGTCACAGACTTGTATGAAAATCTCCAACAATTCCTAAAATATTGGTCCCAATAACCATGCAAAGTTTTAAGTTTATCGATTGAACCTTTATGATTGAAAGTTTCCTTGTTAATTTAAAAAAATCACAGGATCTCGTCCAAAAATATACCTGGGACAACTCATATGATATAAGTGTGTGAACACAATTAGATCGATCTGTTGAACGGTCATATCAGTTTCATATACGTTTGAAAGTTTCTGCTCTAACTACCTTGGACTGAAGAGTCGAAGTTGCCGTGAAATATGAAATTCGAGAAATTTGACAGCCAACACGCAAAATTTTCGTAAACTGTCAATAACTTTTGGATTTATAAACAGATTATGCTGAAAATGGTCAAAAATACAGATAACGTTGGTCCCAATGACCATGCAAAGTTTAAAAAGTTGATACGTTAAACGGTTCTAATATAAATTTAAAAAATCACATGAAAGATGGGTTAAAATTTTAACCAATGGGAGGATTTGGCTGAAACTTTGTAAGATTGGGGACAATGTTGGTCAATGACTTGTCAAAATTTCAAATTGATCGGACCAACCAATCGATTTTTTTTTGAATTTGAACTAATCAATGGTTTTCATAAATATTAGGGTCTGCGACGCCCAGAATTGTTCCGTACATGTGTGCAAAATTTCAGCTCGATCGAAGAAAAACTCTGAACTGTATAGCCTCATTAACAGAAAAAAAGCAAAGAAAAACAGAGGTCCGTGCCAAAAGAGTCAAAAGGAGACGCTCGCTTCGCTCGCTCAATTATTCACAAAAATTAAATGTAAATTTTTAATTTTAATTGTATAACCAATGTGTAATCGATACCAATCCATAAATACTATTTTTATTATCATTTTTATTTTATAATTCAACAGAACTTCAATCTTATCATCTTGTAGGAATAAATGAAATATAACGGTTGAGATCTTACAAGGAAATAGAACTGAATAAGATGACATTAGGATCGATCTTCACGCATGCGGAGGAATTCCATTCTCATTGGACGAGCCAAACTCTTGTAGTTGGATCTAGACCAGCGGTCGCCAACCGGTGGTCCGCGGACCACTGGTGGTCCGCGAGAAAATTTTGGTGGTCCGCAGAGAAATTTGGAAGTTAACTTTTAAGTCTCCATGCAATTTATTTAATTTATAAAAATGGCAATTCAATACAAATGTACTTAATTTGGATATGTTTCAATACGTATAATAATGCCTTTAATGCCAAACCTATAAGAGTCATTTTACCGCTTTTTCTGGAAAAAAAGTTGGCTGAAATAGCGTAGAAACGCGCCAAATGACTTCCTGAAAACGAAAAATTTCCGGGGCTAAGCGCCCCGGACCCGCTTGAGGCTGGGGGGCCCTCCCCCCAGGCCCCCATTGTCTCCCTCACCAATCGTATTTCCTGTCATACGTATTTTACGCGCCTAAGTGGTCTGCGAGATATCAAATTGTCATATAAGTGGTCCGCGAGGTCCAAAAGGTTGGCGACCGCTGATCTAGACAACTCTGTAGACGCGAGTGGCAACGACATCACCACAAGTCATAGTCTGTGGATGAAAAAAATATATTATTTTATTTAAATTAAATTTTAAAATTTTATAATTCATTGGTAGGTAATGAAAACCCATTTGGAATTATATTGCATAAATATCCTAACTATTGTTGCTTTGGTATGGATAATATAATGGATATGTTGTGAATGGAGCCCGACAAACTGGGGTGCGATCACCTAAAATGAGAACTTTCTTGTCACGGTGATAAGCTTCTCATCTCAATGTTATTCACGGCCTTCTAGGGTCTTGTCACCGTGACAATGAAGTTAACACTTTATGTGATCGCACCCCTGGCTGGAGTCCTGTCGGGAGAAGAAAGCGTGGTTGGCAAGAGGAGGTGGTTGAGGCGATGAGGAAGAGAGAGCTGCTGGAGGACCAATGGATGGATAGAGAGGCATGGCTGTTGGGGTGCGTGACACAACAGATGTAAAACCTTAGACACATTATTTGTATTGCAAAAATTCTTGCAAATTGCAATTATTTTTAATCGTATTAGAGATATTTTATTGCCACAAAATTCATTTTCAAACTGGAGCTGTTTTAGAGGAAAATACACTAAATACATGCGTATATTTGTCAAACCGTTATCATTACAGAAAATGCAACAACAGCATCAAGTATATTGAACCTTTATCAACAACTTTATCTCTTACTGACAACTTTGCTCCTACCGTGTGGTCAGCATTTGTCTGGAACAAAAACGCTCGTCCGTCGCTCGCAGGCAAACGAAGACATTTATTTCTGCTTACCTCTAAATGACCGCTCTTAAAACTGAACACAGTCTCTGTACCGACTCATCTCTCACTTACAATGATGACCTCCTTGTCGCTGAACTCCCTGACAATGGTCGTCTCCTTGGCTCCCTTCATCGCCTCCACCAGCATGTTGCCGTCCACGGTGAAGGTGGACTTCACCTTCTTGCCGTCGACCGCCTCGTACTCGACCTCCTGTCCCAGCTTGAACGTCGCCGTCTGGCTCTTGGCGTTGGAAGTCACATTGAGAGTGTACTCGTCGCCGTTGACGACCAGCTCCATGACTGGGGTGAAGGAGTTTCCCATCTTGCGTGCGATCTCGTTCACGCCTGCGTACAGAGAAAGAAGGACGGAGGTACATAAGTACTCCTGTTGTACGGACAACTCCAAGTGAAAGGTAAACCCTCCATTCACCCCCACCACATTCAAACAACTTTTCCCGTGTTACGGGTCGAGGGGGAGGGGCCTAAACTGACGTCAGGGGAACGAGGGTTTACATTTCTCTTGAAGTCGAGATAAAGATCACAGCCTACATGAAACCTGTTTATGTCCACATTCAAAATGTCGGGAATTAAATCTTTCATGAAATCCTTCTCTCCTCTTTGAAATGTTGTTCCTACGCGCCTGGTTTGTAACCCAGCAACAGCAAACACAGCAACAGGCGAAGAGGGCACAGACACTATTCGTGGGCTGAGTATCATCGCCCACAACCTACAACTAAGAAATGTAAATATTTTACTAATGAATGTAGGAAGGAATCATAGTAGCATAGGTATAGTATTATTTTCAGTTTAGTCCCTTTTGTTCTCTGAAGCATATTTCTTTTATTATTAGTTGACCTCTCTATTCAATGATAATAATACTCATTAAAACGTTCAACTCGTTGGCACTCATTCAAATGTGTTCTCCGCTCACTTTTTATTTTTCCAAGAGTAGGTCGAAAGAAAGAATTGGCTAATAAAGATTTGATTTGATGGCATCATCCTATGAAGTCTGTGTTAACGTATCATCTAACTCTAGTAGGTCTAGTAAGCTCTGATCACATAAAAAACACTCCGTGTAAAAATACCAGCCAAGTCTCTTCAACTAAAAAAAAAATAGAAGAAATCTAAAAATTCAGCACTGAAAAGTAGTGATATCAAAAAAAGGCCAAGTCAAAACTTTTAAAAATTACTTGGCGCATCGTGCATATAAATAGTATAGAAGTAGGTCGGTAATCAAATATACTCATCTATACATAAAATATATCTATAATCCCATAGAAAAACGATGCGCCAAGTAATTTTTAAAAGTTTTGACTTGGCCTTTTTTTGATATCACTACTTTTCAGTGCTGAATTTTTAGATTTCTTCTATTTTTTTTTTAGTTGAAGAGACTTGGCTGGTATTTTTACACGGAGTGTTTTTTATGGGATATCATTCCTTTTTTCAGTTTATTCTTACAATTTGTAGCATATATTGTGGAACCAAAGACTATAATTCCTTTAAAAAAATACGCCTTTTTGATTTGGTTGCTAAGAAAAGTTGTGCTTGTTACTATGTATATGCCATAAATGATATGCTATAAAGTATAGCGCAAGTTTCGTTCCAATCGGTCCAGCCGTTCTCGAGTTATGGCATCACTTCCGGTTTTCAAAATGGCGGCTGACTTCACTGCCACCTAAAATTTGTGTCTTTAAATGCTATGTAACATTATAAGCCTTCTGAATATGTAGTTATTGTTATAAGAGATGATTTCATTCAAATTTGGCATTTTTATGACGTCATTTCCGGTTTCGGTAAAAGTACATTTCTATTTTGACTATTGATATTTCATTGAGAAGACCATCCGAATCGTTTGGCGCTAGTTTCGTCCCAATTGGTCCATCAGTTTTTAAGATATGACGTCACTTCCGGTTTCAAAATGGTGGCACAAAAAATTCGTAAGGACAAGGTATCATCAGACGCCAAAAGTGCATATATGGTAAAAATTTCAGATCGATCGGCTCAGCCGTTTAGGCTGTGGCGCTGTCAACAGTGTTTCCTGATATCATCAGAATCATCATCTTCAGAATCAGAAAGTGGTGTAATTTTACATATTTCACGGCCCTCTAGCACGAAAATGACATACCCTATTGTTCCCAAATTCGGTATATGGGGTGGGGTGGGCCATAGCTCGAAATTAAGATATTTTGCAACAATGTGAGATTTTCCAATTTTAAGATCCAGTAGGCCGAAAATGCCATGTTGTTGCTTACAGTAAAAGTGGTTGGTCTGCTCCTCAGTTTATTAGGCATTTACGGTATGTTGAGTGAGTGTGAGTGTACGGTACGACTTGGCTGGGTGGAGCGACCGCTCCACTAGATTTCATTGATAAAAAGTAAAAACAATGATTTATTGTCAACGAACCTGGCCAGCAGCTAATCCACCAGCTAATTTTAGATACAAATTTTAAACTAGGAAAACGCTCAGTGTAACGCGTTGATGAGCGAGCACGGACACGCGCAACACCTCGAACTGAAATTATGTCGATCGAAAATATCATTAAAAGCCAATAATTCTTGAAATTCGTCAGACTTGTAGGTATAAAATTCTCCAATTATTCCTAAAGTATTAGTCCCAATAACCATGCAAAGTTTTAGGTTGATTGATTGAACCTGTATGGTTAGAATGTTCCTTGTTAATATTCAAAAATCATAGGATCTATTTAAAAAAAATATACCTGGGACCACTCATGTGATATAAGTGAGTGTACTTAACACAATATTAGACGATCTTTTGAACGGTCATATCAGTTTCATACGTTTGAAAGTTTCTGCTCTAACTACCTTGGAACTATAAAGAGTCGAAGTAGCCGTGATCAACATTTTTGAGTAATTTGACAGCCAACACGCAAAATATCCGTAAAATTTCAATAACTTTTGGATTTAAACACAGATAAGTCTGAAAATTGTCAAAAATACAGATAATGTTGGTCTTAATGACCATGCAAAGTTTTAAGTTGATCGCTCAATCGGTTCTAGTTTAAATTTCAAAAATCATATGAAAGAATTTTTAAAATTTTAACTAATGGGAGAATTTGGCTGAAACTTTGTATGATTGGGTGCAATGTTGGTCGTAATGACTTGTCAAAATTTCAAATTGCTCGGAAGAACCAATCAAAATATATATTTTTTTTAAATTTGAACCAATCACATGAGCCCGTTCAAAAACGATCCCAGGGACCGCATAGATTACGTTAGTATATGTGCAAAATTTCAGATCGATTGGTTGTGCCGTTTGACCTGGGCTGTGAACACAAAAAAAACAAAAAAAAAACACACACACACACACACACACACACACACACACACACACACACACACACCCACACACACACACACACACACAGAGAAAGTGCCATGAGAGTACCGTGGTGACGCTCGCTACGCTCGCTCAATTAGGTTCTAATCTGTTTGTAGATGTAGGCTGTTGCCTGAATCATCTGAATGCACAAAAAAGAACTTGACTTTTGACTTGAACTGGAAATGATTCAGCGCAACTTACCCATAGCCTGCATATACGCATCGAAGTTGGTGCTGGAATCCAACTTGTACTTCTTCCCGGAGAACGCTTTGACCATTGTTCTGATGTCTGTTGGACGTGAAGATGAAATGAACGAGACAACTCAGCTGCGTGTTCTTATAACATCGCTGATTGCACTGAAAGAGGAGACAAAAGTCTGATCCATTGTCTCAAGACATGTTACTATGTGATTCAATCTCTTCAAATTCCAAAAACTCACACGTGGACTGCTTTGAAAAATGTTATCATACATTATTGCATTTTTGACCTATCTTGGTTTGATAAGACTTTGTTTAAGACTTAATCGGAAGAATTTGTGAAGTGTAACTGCACTGTAGTTTGTAATTCGTAAAGCCACAGTCAATCACAAATTCATGAACAGTCACAAAATAATATCAGTAAAATTTCAATAACCTTAAGTGATGTTATTACCATTTTTCTGAAAACGACAAAACTCTAGAAATTATCTACAATGACCATGCACAGTTTTAAGTCGATCGGTCCAATTTTAAATTTCAGCCAATCGCAGGATCATGTTCAAAAACCATATTATATGGTGATCGCTCACGTTGCGTGTGCAAAATTTCAGGTCGATTGGTTGAACCTTAATGGAATTTCCTATCCGTGTACCGCGTCAACGACACGATCACCGCCTCCTGTACGATCTCCAACGGCCGTCCTGCCGCCTCCATCAGGTGGTCTCTGGACGACGTCCTGCTGTTTAGCGACACCCCTGTCAAGGACAGCGTCAGTCCCGACGACCTCCACACCGTCGTGGACGTCATCTCCAGGACGCTGACGTCAGAGGACTACGGCAAGATACTCAAGTGCGAGGGCGATCATGTTGCGTACGGCACGAAGAACAGAAAGGCGGCGAAGCAGATTGCAGTCGAATGAAAGTGATTTTCTTATTAACATTATGCACGTGAATGTTAACAAGCATTTATCAACATTTCAATGTAAACAATCATGAATTAAAATATTATATTAAAATATCATTTAAAATTATTGAGAGTACTCCTAGACAAATCTGGAGATAATGTATCCTCTATACATTTACCGTTTAAATAATTTACCTACAATGTAAAAATATAGTTACGTATACCATACCTACAGTACGTTCTACAAGGACCTTTCAGCGCCTGAGGGCAAATGCCAAAATACAAACGCCAATAAAATGCTGTATACACCTCAGAAATGTGGATTTTCTTTGGGTCACTATTGTTATGAGGTGAGGAAGAGGTAGTGTCAGAAAACTAGCCAAAATTAGTGTGGAAAATAAGAATTCTAAATGGAAAATAGATTTTTCGCTGTTGCAAATTCCTTGTAGAACGTACTGTATAGACGTTTCTTGTCGTTAATCTGACTCGGCTGTCAATGTGCCAAATAACCTGTCCGCCCTCGGAGAACTTTTAAATTTTTGCATAGTTGATAAAGCTTTTGGAGTTCGACAAGCTATGAACTATGTTTGATGCAAAATACAAATGGATAGCAGAAGCAGGAGAGAGTGAGTACAATTTCTTGTTTATACACAAGAAGCTTCTCTTTTTGATTTTCAAGTTTTTCTTGTGTAAATATTACTCCCTTCACCTCTTTTCACCCATTCTTCGCATATGGCCGTACCATGATAACTGTCTCTCCTCCACTCTGTCCACTATTGAGTCCTGTACGTCCATTCTTCTCATAATTTCTACATTGGGAACGTGTTTAAGACGAGACACTCCACAATAGGAAATCCATCTCCAGAGCTTCCAATCTGCCATTATTACGGTTGCTTAGTTCCCAACTCTCCGCTCCGTAAGTAGCTATAGAGGCTCCACAATCGTTCTGTAGATAATTTTCTTTGAATTTCTCGTGATCTCATCACTCCACCAATCACTCTGATATTGTGTACACACACTTATATCATATGAGTGATCCCAGGTATATTTTTTGAACGAGATCTTGTGCTTTAAAGAAATTAATAATGAACCGTTCAACTTCAATCATAAAGGTTCAACAGATCAACTTAAATCTCTGCGGTTATTGTGACCAATATTTTAGGCATTTTTGGAGATTTGTATACAAGTCTGTAACGATATTCAAGAATTATTGGTTTTTAAGTTTTAATGACATTTTCGATAGACATAATTTCGGTTCGAGTTTTGCGCCTATCCGTGCTCGCTCATCAACGCGTTACTCAGAGCGTTTTCCTATTATATTCTTGATACATACAAGCATGTACAAGTAAGAACATTTAACCTGGTATTCGACTCTGGAAGAAAGTCACGTTTCCACTTGGATATGCCGTTTTCATATCATTCAAGGCATTTATCAAATCCTTATCCTTATCCTTATTTTATCCTTATTATCCTCATCAAACCAAACAGGGTATTTATCAGATCTAACATTCACAACCGGTACGACGTTATTTTACTAGGAAAACGCTCTGTGTAACGCGTTGATAAGCGAGCACGGATACGTGCGACACCTCGAACCATAATTCCTTAAAACACGGCAATAATATACTGAAGGCTAGAAGCATGATTCACTAAATTATATAAAAAATAACTGCATTTGTGTCTCATTGCAAGTTAGTAACAGACACACACTCATGTGTATTTTTTGGAGTATTTATCTGTGTATCAAAGGGATTTATTCCAAATAATAATTACAGAAACAAAACAGATAAATAAACAATACAGATAAATACAGAGATTGAAACTCACAAAATAGGCAACATGACATAATTTAAGAAATAGTATTCAAACAGTTACTTGCCGTTCCGTACAATAGAGCAATTTCCTATTACCCAACACATTGTATTGTAACTATAAATATAACGTAGTGACTGAATAAATAAAATAATTCATAAACGTAATTTCATTTATCAACCAACCAACCAATCTATTTCTACAATCAAGCAGACATTTCGCCGGTCTACAAATAATTTGCTTAGCATTTGAAAGGATTGAAAGTAAGACTGCATGTTAAAACTTTTATAAACAATAAATACCTATACTATCGGTTAAAATAAAATAAAAACTATAACCTCGCAGGTATTGCTATAACTATATCTCTTTAACCGTAAAACGTATTCTAACAATAATCTATAGACAGCTGACTGCTTCCGAGTTTGTTTTGAATGGAGCGCATCGGGCGGCCGCAACGGACTCCTCAAACCTATAATGCTATTTATATGGGAAAACACGATTTTTTTTATTTATGGACGGATCTTTCTCAAAAACTATACAGGTCTAAGTTAGTATGAGATGAAGGTGTGTGCAAAATTTCAGATCGATACGTTGACCGGTGCGACCAGGGTTGAAGCGACAAAAAAAACACACACACACAGAGAAAGTGCCGCAAGAGTCAAGTGGAGACGCTCGCTCCGCTCGCTTAATAACTTCATTCACAAATTTTTCTTTTTTTTAAATCACTTTTTTCATTGACATCAGGTGCATTATATAGACGATCCCAAGCGATCCCAAGCACAATTATTGAGTGCAAATAAAATCACATTGAAATCAGTCTTATTCCATTTAAGCCTCAAACACACCGAAATGCCGAATGATCTGAATGCACTGCTTGAATCGAGGGACAAGTAGTCACGAACATTCGGATTGTTCAAAAACATCAAGTCCTAGAGAAATTATTTTCACGAGTCGGAATATCAATATTTTTTAATGTGTGTCCTTGAACAATTCAACCGTACACAATGCTCGCATCCAATGCGTCGTCTGCAGTGGGATTTAGGATCCAGCATAAACCCATACGCATTATCTTATGCAGATTAAGAGGTCAAGATTCTATATGAACTTGTGTGTGTACAATCTTAAAGTTTGAATAATGTTAGTCGAGTCTAATACTCAGATCGAGATGTCTTGTCAAATATTTGTACTTGTGTTTGTGCTTCACTTCATGTGTGAGTATGTTTACAGACTGTTTGTTTCAAAGTTATTAAATGTATTAATACATCAAATGGTTATTTATTTCTACGTATGAGAATGTAGACAGAGTAATTTTGAGATGAATGATAGTTGAACACTATAGAGTGACCCGTACAGCCGCCTCGTTATGTTCTGATAAAAGCCAGTGATAAAACCAGTCTTGCATCACACCTCTGTATACAAATATCTATGTTTTAGGCAACTTATACTACGTCTGTGTACGACTTGTAGTCGCGACAGGGGGTGAGTGTTAAAAGGACATATAGAGGTGACTATACATGATTCACTGGGCAGAATAAACTCTCAACTGACATAGGACGGCGTTCTCCTAACACTTGTCCTCATTCTTCAACCAAACAGAACGACCAATCTCAAAATCAAAGAAGTCCCAACTCAAGGCTCCAACAAATATTTCCTGTGAAACCAATGCGTCTTCTTCTTTTACATCGATATGAACTTGTAAGAGTGACAGCATTTCGTACGCTTCTGTGTGCAGTTTCATCTGGTGCTCTAGTCAGCATCAGTCCGACTGCCGCGACCGTCTTTCCCGGCAACAGAGTCTACATCCTCTGCACGAGCAACGCGCCTCTGACGTACTGCCGCTTCACCATCCCGGGCAACGCCGGGGCCATCAACTTGAGTGACAGAACGCCCTACAACAAGGAGTACGAATACTTCGGGGCGGGTCTGGAGCACGGGCAGTGTGGAGTCACCTTGACACGAGTAGCAGACAAGAACAACGGGAACGTCACGTGTGAAGTTGGGACCGAGAGTGATGCGATGGAGTCGACGGCGACCATGCGGTTGACGCTGGCACGTACGTAATCCATGAGCAGAATCCAGGGGCCCCCTCCCCACCGACATCAGAAACATTACTACAAACCAGGGACTGGAACCCAAATGAATATCGGTTCCGGTTCCGGTTCCGGGAAGAAATAAAATAACGATTCCGATTCTATTTCGGTTCCATAAGGGTTCCAATCGGTTCCATCAAATTCAGATAGTATGTCATTCATTTTTTTAAATCGACTTTTAGGAATGTACTCGGCCAAACATAAATTGATCGTCATGAAAAGTTAGAGTATCATCTCTTGTCTATGAATTTTCCGATTGCCTGTACAAACCGGTCAGACCTCTCACTCTAGCTGCTATCTCTCTCTGTGCTCGAGTAATAACAAGGGATGGGTGAGATATTGACGTCAAATAGAAACAGGTAATTTCTCAATCGCATCAGCCTAGCAGGTCGAATCTTCATTCGAATATTGCTCCTGGCTAACCCGATCGTGGTCTACCTAGATTTCGGCTCACATTTTCTCAATTAGTGCAATCTATATTATCCTTATGAAAAAGAACTATATAAAATGTAAAGTATTTTTAATTTACTATATAATTCATAAAGTTCTTCAAATTTACTATATAATTCATATAGTTACTCCGATTTACTATATAATTCATATAGTTATTCCGATTTACTATATATATTGTAAAGATTTCTTCAAATATACTATAAGTATAGTATAGTTTTTCTCTTTTACTATTAAAGAATTGTTGTTTTTAAAATAACTAGATAAAATGAATAGTATTTTTAAATTTACTATATAATTCATATGGTGATTCCGATTTACTATATAATTCATATAGTTATTCCGATTTACTATATAATTGTATAGTTGTCTTTTCAAATACTATAAGTATAGTAACGAGATTTTAATTTACTATACAAAATGTATACTTTTTCCAATTTACTATACCATTATTAAAATTTACTGTTCACAACGAATAGTTGTTTGAAATTACTATTGGTCTCCAATAGTAATTTGAAAAGCAGCTATAGAGAGCCAATAGTATTTTCTAATTACTGTTGGTACCTAACCATTTTCTTAAGAACTATAAGTCAACACAATTTGGTCACACACACTTCCACCCAAAACCCACTCAAACACACCCACACAGGTCTTAAACATTGGATATTGAAATATAAGTTATATCGGTGCTCTTTGTTCTAGTATTTTACATCAAATTATAATGCCTATGTGTATATTGCACCTCTAATATTCACACATGCAACAAAATAAGTCAAGTAATGTAATAAGATGCAATGCCATGAATAAAATTAATTGTTCAATAAAACACTTTTAAGTCAACTTTGCAGTAGGTAAATTATGTGATAAACTGAATGGTGGAGTCGCAATTCAAATCGGAGCTCAAACAAATCCTGTAAAAATATTCTAATGTCTTAGCACTCGATAGTTGTTTTTCACATCAGGCTTGTATATATACAAGTTTTAGTTTTACTATACCTAATAGACTACCAATAGTATATTCCCAATAGTGTATTCTTATAATCAGCAGCCAATAGTTATTTCCAATAGTAAATCTGATATGTGTGGGAATAGTAATCCCCATAAAAAACACTCCGTGTAAAAATACCCGCCAAGTCTCTTCAACTATAAAAAAATAGAAGAAATCTAAAAATTCAACACTGAAAAGAAGTGATATCAAAAAATGAGCCAAGTCAAAACTTAATTTTAAAAACCAAAATATACTTGGCGCATCGTGTATATAAATAGTATAGAAGCATATGCCAAAAATTAAATGTACCTAAATATATATAATATACCTATAATGCCCTTAAAAACGATGCGCCAAGTATATTTTGGTTTTTAAAATTAAGTTTTGACTTGGCTCATTTTTTGATATCACTTCTTTTCAGTGTTGAATTTTTAGATTTCTTCTATTTTTTTATAGTTGAAGAGACTTGGCGGGTATTTTTACACGGAGTGTTTTTTATGGGGATATCACTTATTTTTTTAGTTTATTTACACAACTTGTAACACACATCGGAGCAACAATGACCAATTACTTTTAAAAAATACGCCATTTCCGAATTGGTTAATACGAAAAATTGTGTTTGGTGCTCAATATACCTAAGCTTAAAATGATATTCCATGAAGAATTGCGCAAGCTTCGTTACAATCAGTCCAGCCGTTTTCGAGATATGGTATCACTTCCGGTTTTCAAAATGGCGACTAAAATTACTGCCACATAGAATTTATTTGTATAAATGTTATGTATCATTATAAGCCTTCTGAATATGTAGTTATTGTAGTAAGAGGTCATTTAAATCTAGTTCTTCATTTTCATGACGTCATTTCCGGTTTCGGTAATAGTACATCTCTACTTTATTATTATTATTATTAAAGCAGATTGTTTACAGCACTTCAGGCCGTATTCTGCATCCTAAATGCCATTTATCTTTATTTAAGAAGTCTCCATCGCGAAGACCTCTTCTTCTCATGGCAGTGTCAACTCCTTCTGCCCACCTCCTCCTTGGTCTTCCTCTCTTTCTTCTTCTTGACGGTACCCATGACCAGGCTCTCATTGGCAATCTTTCATCTGGCATCCTTCTCAGATGGCCATACCATAAGAGTTGCTTCATCTCTATGTAATCCGTCAGTGATGTCTCCACTCCCATCATTTCCCGTATACGGTCGTTCCTCACATGGTCGAGTATCGTAACCTTGCAGCATCTTCTCCAGTACCCCATCTCCATTGCTCGGACTCTTTGTGCCATTCGGGAAGATAAGGTCCAGATTTCTGATCCATAGGAAGCGCAGCTTTCAACGAATGAGTTGTAAATACGTGTTTTTGTCTTGGTTGAGATGACATCGTTCCAAAGCACTGGGTGTAATTGTCTGGTGATCGCTCTTCCTCTGCCCAGCTTGTTCAGCACATCCCTCTCATCCGTTCCGTCAGCCGTCAATGTCACACCTAGATATTTGTACTCTGTTGTTAATCTTATAATACCTTTATCGGTTACCATGTCTTGACCCTCTCTTCCAATGACCATACATTGAGTCTTATCCATATTCACTTCTAAGCCCCAGGAATCGTATTCTTCTATAAGCTTTCTCATCATGTATTCTGCGTCGTGTTCATCTTCAGCAAGAACCACCTGATCGTCTGCGAATAGTAAAGAGTGTATATATTCTTTCCCAATTTTAACACCCATCGAACTACATTTCCTAGACCAATTCTCTAAAACCCTGTTCACGTATATTTTGAACAGGGTTGGTGACAAAGGACACCCCTGCCTAACACCTTTGTTGATTTTAAATTCTTCTGAATATGATTGTCCACTTTTTACGCAACTTACAGCATTTTCATAGAGCTTTTTAATAGCATTCACATAAACTGATTCACACAAACTCACATTCACATCTCTACTTTAACTATTGATATTCCATATAGATGACCGTCTGAATCATTTGGCGCTGGTTTAATTCCTAACGGTCTAGCTGTTTTCGAGATAATACGTCACTTCCGGTTTCAAAATGGCGGCTTCCTGTTGGTTTTATAAAAAGGCACCTCAGACGCCAAAAGTGCACATGTGGTGAAAATTTCAGATCGATCGGCTCAGCCGTTTAGGCTGTGGCGGTGATTGCGGTGTTTCCTGATATCATCATCATCATCATCAGATCAAGATAGGTTTTAAAAGGGGTGTAATTTCACGTTTTTCACGGCCCTCTAGCTCGCAAACGGCATAACATATTGTTCCCTAATTTGGTATATGTAGTGGGGTGGGCTATAGCTCGAAATTAAGATATATCGCAACAATGTGAGATTTTCTAATTTTAAGATCCAGTAGGCCGAAAATGCCGTGTTGTTGCTTACAGTAAAAGTGGTTGGTCTGCTCC
The DNA here is from genome assembly GCA_934045905.1 of Leuctra nigra. Classification (NCBI taxonomy): domain Eukaryota; kingdom Metazoa; phylum Arthropoda; class Insecta; order Plecoptera; family Leuctridae; genus Leuctra; species Leuctra nigra. The sequence continues at coordinate 29,297,555 of OW203767.1, read as the reverse complement.
TCAGTTTATTATGCATATACGGTATGTTGAGTGAGTGTGAGTGTACGGTACGACTTGGCTGGGTGGAGCGACCGCTCCACTAGATATGCCAATAGTCATATAGTAATTTGATATAGTAAATATGTATAGTAAACTTGTACAATATTTTCATATAGTATTTTCTTACAGTAAAAGAGTCTAGTATTTTGATATAGTATTTTGTGGTAAATTTGTATAGTAATTTTGCATAGTATTTTTCTATACCTAGAACTTTACAAAAAAAATGTATAGTTATTTTAATTTACTATATTCCCAATTCACCATACTATAGTTTTTTTTAATAGTTTTATAGTTGAGCGAGCGAAGCGAGCGTCTCCTTTTGGCTCATTTGGCACGGACCTCTGTTTTTTTTTTTTGTTTTTTTTTTTATTTTTGTTTTTTTCTGTTACTGACGATATACAGGTCAGAGTTTTTCTTCGATCGAGCTGAAATTTTGCACACGTGTTTGGACATTCTCTGGGCGTTGCAGACCCTAATTTTTTTGATATCTACTGATTGGTTAAAATTTAAATAAACATCTCCTGATAGGTTGAACAGTGAAAATGGTCTTCGACAAATCTGATCAAACTCATATTTTGGCTATACATGTCTAGAGTTTTTCCTCGATCGAGCTGAAATTTTGCACACATGTAGAGACAAACTTTTCTGTTTGCAGACCCCAAATTTTTTTGAAATTTATTAATTGGCTAAAATTTAAATAAACATCTCCTGATGGTAGGTTGAAAAATGAAACTGGTCTTCGATAAATCTGATCAAAATCATATTTTGGCTATACAGGTCAGAGTTTTTCTTTGATCGAGCTGAAATTTTGCACACATGTAAAACCAACCTTCTCTGTTTGCACACCATAATTTTTTTTGAAATCCATTCATTGGTTAAAATTTAAATAAATATCTCCTGATAGGCTGAAAAATGAAAACGGTCTTCGATAATTCTGATCAAACTCATATTTTGCATGATCATTAAGACCAATATTGTCTCTTATTTTACAAAATTTCATCCCAATCAGTTAAGAACGTATGAACTTATTGAAATTTTTAATATCTGTCAGTAATGAAGTATCGAAATGAATGTTTTCCAGTGCCAATTGAATTGATTCTGATTTGCTTTATGAACCAGGTGCTTAGATGCTATTTTAAAGTTTCGATGAAAAGCATAATACCTACTTTTAAGTTGATATCATAATCAGTGCTCGAAGTGGGCCGGTATGGGACGGTATGGTATACCGGTACTTCTTTACACATTTGATTTCATATCGTTACTTCTCAGAAAAACGGAATGCTTAAAATCAGATATTCTTGGAAATTTACGTAATTTTAGATCTAGTGGAGCGGTCGCTCCACCCAGCCAAGTCGTACTATACACTCACAGTCACTCAACATACCGTAAATGCCTAATAAACTGAGGAGCAGACCAAACACTTTTACTGTAAGCAACAACATGGTATTTTCGGCCTACTGGATCTCAAAATTGGTAAATCTCACATTGTTGCGAAATATCTTAATTTCGAGCTATGGCCCACCCCACTACATATACCAAATTTGGGAACAATAGGTTATGCCATTTGCGAGCTAGAGGGCCGAGAAAACAGTGAAATTACACCACTTTCTGATTCTGAAGATGTTGATGATTCTGATGATATCACGAAACGTCGCTATCACCGCCACAGCCTAAACGGCTGAACCGATCGACCTGAAATTTTTACCACATGTGCACTTTTGGCGTCTGAGGTGCCTTTTTATAAAACCAACCGGAAGCCGCCATTTTGAAACCGGAAGTGACGTCATAACTCAAAAACGTCTGGACCGATTAGAACGAAATTAGCGCCATTCGATTTAGATGGTCATCTATATGAAGTATCAATAAAAAAAATATTATTTTCTTATTTTCTAAACCGGAAGTGACGTCATAAATACGCAATATTTAACTTATTTCAACAAATTATACTTAAAATACGTACATAATTAACTTACATTGTAACATAGACAATACAATTTATATATTCAAGGTAGCAGTGTTCTCGGCCGCCATTCCTGAAACCGGAAGTGACGTCATATATCTAAAACGCCTGTACCGATTGCAACTGAACTAGCTCCTGCGTATTCATTCTGCTATTTATTTGAAAAATCAATTGTGAAAAATGAATAAATAAATTAATGGTACCGGAAATGGCGGCAGGAACCACTAAATGAAACCGGAAGTGACGTCATATATTACAAACGGCATGACCGATTTTACGGAAATATAGGGATTAGGAATTCAGATGGTCGTTCATGAAGGTATCAACTAGATAAAACTAGATTGTTTTCTTATTACCTATACCGGAATTCGGCCGCTATTTCAAAACCGGAAGTGACGTCATGTATCGAAAACGGCTGGATCGATTATAACGAAACTTAAGCTATTCTTCTTGGATAATCATTTTCATCTTATACCAAACGCAACTTTTCATAGTAACCAAATCGGTTAAGGCGTATTTTTTTAAAGAAATTAGTCCCTGCTCGGACATGTGCTACAAGCTGTATGAATAAACTAACAAAAGAAGTGATATCCCAGAAAAAACACTCCGTGTAAAAAATACCAGCCAAGTCTCTTTAACTATAAAAAAAAATAGAAGAAATCTAAAAATTCAGCACTGAAAAGGAGTGATATCAAAAAAGGAGCCAAGTCAACGAATTTTCCAAATTTTAATCGTACCATTGAAATAAAAATATCAACCCCCGAGAAATACTTAAAAAAAGGACTTGGCGCATCGTTTTTTTAAAGACATTTTTCTATTCTTAAGCTTATGCCACTCACATACTACGTAGTTCAGAAATGCCTAGAAAAATTGGGACAAAACTTTCAAATTAAATATTGAACATTCTGTAAAATAAATTAAATTTAAATATAAGTACGCAAAGAAACATAGCATTGTCTTACAAGCAATAAATACAGAACAGTTGTGTTTGTGATTGGTAGGTACCTATAGTTTTGTGGGTACATCAACATACCTACTACAGCATTATACTTTGAACCTTCTCGCCGTGTAATTAATTGCTATTAATTAACATTTTATACCAAAAAAATTTATAAATTACATAACGTATTACTTTAGATAAAAATCTAGTCAGTAATTATTTGAGCAGCATGGCTCAGTGCACTAGTCACTTATACAAATCTCATTGACGGCCTTCTTGTAATGAGCGCTTTCGCTATTTCCCTCAGTCACGATATTGAGAAGTATGATTGATTAATATGACCCTAGAAATAGTGGCAATAACGAATAGACTAGGCCGCTTCCGTTTATTCGTTATTCGTTTATCCGTTTATTTCCTCTGAATATTGACAAAATACCAAAACTGCCAGTAGGTAAGAGTACTAGTTATATTAAAACGTAGTATGATTCGTCGATAATGAATGTGATATACTCAGGAAAATATACTTGTAGAGTTCTTCCTATACTTTTAGGATAGAAAAGTGTCTTTAAAAAAACGATGCGCCAAGTCCTTTTTTTAAGTATTTCTCGGGGGTTGATATTTTTATTTCAATGGTACGATTAAAATTTGGAAAATTCGTTGACTTGGCTCCTTTTTTGATATCACTCCTTTTCAGTGCTGAATTTTTAGATTTCTTCTATTTTTTTTTATAGTTAAAGAGACTTGGCTGGTATTTTTACACGGAGTGTTTTTTCTGGTTTTAATTTACTCGTATTTCATGGTTATCTTTTGACTGCATATTTCAAGCATAACTGTGAACTATGAACATCCACTACAAGATAAAGTGAAATTCATTATTTAATTTAGTTGTTTCATCAAGGTAAAAGACTTATCTTAACTAATGACATGACAATGGTTGTCAGTGTAATTCTGGAATCTGGACCCTCATCTAATATCGTACCCCCCCCCCCCCCTCCCCCCCGCACGTGGTATTCTTATGTTACCATACCGCCACTATTTAATTCCTACTTCGAGCACTGATCATAATCAATTCAATATGGTTGTATATGTTTTCTGTGCGTTGTGTACGCATTTCCGGTTCGAGAATTTGCACGTACCCGTGCTCGCTCATCAACGCGTTACACTGGGCGTTTTTCTAGTAAATTTTCGTAAGGGACCTCTCACTCTAGCTGATCTCTCCCTGTCCTCGAGTAATAATTAGGGATGGGGGAGATATTGACGTCAAATAGAAACAGGTAATTTCTCAATCGCATCAGCCTAGCAGGTCGAATCTTCATTCGAATATTGCTCCTGGCTAACCCGATCGTGGTCTACCTAGATTTCGGCTCACATTTTCTCAATTAGTGCAATCTATATTATTTTTCAGATTCATAATTTTAAAAGTATGTATTATGATGTTATGCTTTTGCTAATTTATTTGAGCGAGCGAAGCGAGCGTCTTCTTTTGGCTCTTTTGGCACGGACCTCTGTTTTTTTTTTGTTTTTGTTTTCTGTTACTGACGATATACAGGTCAGAGTTTTTCTTCGATCGAGCTGAAATTTTGCACACAAGTACGTAACATTTCTGATTGTTGCAGACCCTAATTTTTTTGAAATCCCCTGATTGGTGCAAATTTAAAAAAAATTATCTTTCGATTGGTTGGTTTGATCAATTTGAAATTTAGCAAAGACATTGCAACCAACATTGTACCCAATCATAATAAATTTCAGCCAAATCCACCCATTGGTTCAAATTTGAAACCATTTTTCCTGTGATTTTTGAAATTTAAACTAGAACCGATTGACCGATCAACTAAAAACTTTGCATGGTCATTGGTACCAACATTTAAGGTATTTTTGCCAATTTTCAGTCAAATCTGTAGTTATTTTCAAAAGGTTTTGTAATTTTAGTGACATTTTGCGTGTTGGCTGTCAAATTCACGGCGACTTCGAATCTTCAGTTCAAGGCAAGGTAGTTAGAGCAGAAAGTTTCAAACGAAATGAAACTTATAATGACCGTTCAACAGATTGATCTGATATTGTGTACAGTGTACACACTAATATCATATGATTTGAGTGGTCCCAGGTATATTTTTTTAAAGATATCCTGTGATTTTTGAATATTAACAACGAACAGTTCAATCATAAGGGTTGATACTAACATTTTAGGAATATTTAGAGATTTTTATTCAGTCTGACGAAATTCAAGATTTATTGGCTTTTAATGATATTTTCGATAGACATAATTTCGGTTCGAGGTGTTCCGCGTATCCGTGCTCGCTCATCAACGCGTTACTCAGAGCGTTTTCCTAGTAATTTCATTTGTAAACAATCCGATCTAAAAGCAGATAATCAAAAGAACAAAGTATACCTACGTCTATATATAATGTATTGGATTAGGATAACATTACATACTCTTTTAATTCATTTTATATTCATTTTTTAAATTTCATTTCAAAACCAAATATGTGAACTATGATAATAATTAGGTATCCAATTCCACTGTATTGCAGTGGAATTCGCTGTCTTGGCTTACCTGTTTAAGTTTTCTGTAAAGGGAATTACAGTTCGAGGTGTTTGCCCGTTTCGGGGCTCGATCATAAACGCGTAACACTGAGCGTGTTTGTAGTTAAAAGTGAAACTCACTGCATTGACTCTCGACTGAGAGAAATCACGAAGCACCTCAGTCAGGCAGGTCGGTCGCATGAATCGAAGTCGGGACTTCCGGGATACAAGTTTAGGTCGTTACTGCCTGAACCAACTTGCTCCAGTAAAATTAAACTTGATGCAGAAATCAGGCTAGGCGCTTAAAATGCAAGCTAAACCCTGCCATACATTTATTTGCATCCCATACAGTACACACAAAATCAATGGGCAAATCCATCAATCTAAACATAAGTTTTAATACCTTTAATGGAATTTCACGGAATTTCAAATTGATATTTTATTAATGAAAATTCTTATATTTTGGGTAATAAATTCAAATAAAATATCGTAACTGTCCTATTGGCAATGTGTAACATTTTTTGTTACGACTAAAAGTATAAATCAAATATTAGGGTTACTTTGAAATTTACGTTTTCTCATAAAATGAATTAAAAGAGTATGTAATGTTATCCTAATCCAATACATTATATATAGACGTAGGTATACTTTGTTCTTTTGATTATCTGCTTTTGGATCGGATTGTTTACAAATGAAATTATAAATTAGCAAAAGCATAACATCATAATACATACTTTTAAAATTATGAATCTGAAACATAATATAGATTGCACTAATTGAGAAAATTTGAGCCGAAATCTAGGTAGACCACGATCTGGTTAGCCAGGAGCAATATTCGAATGAAGATTCGACCTGCTAGGCTGATGTGATTGAGAAATTACCTGTTTCTATTTGACGTCAATATCTCCCCCATCCCTTGTTATTACTCGAGGACAGAGAGAGATAGCAGCTAGAGTGAGAGGTCTGACCGGTTTGTACAGGCAATCGGAAAATTCATAGACAAGAGATGATACTCTAACTTTTCATGACGATCAATTTATGTTTGGCCGAGTGTACATGCTCTGAAATGACTATTCATTTTATTAAATTGAACAACTGTAAATGAGTAAATAATTTCAGATTTGAAAGGAAATTAAGTAAAAATGCAATGAAATTAAGAACCCTTATGGAACTGTTATTGAACCCAAATAATGTTTAATATTTATATGGGTTCCGGTTCCGGTTCCGGTTCCAGTCCCTGGGCAAATATCTCGCTCGCTCAATTACTTTTCCTACAAAGATCTGATCCACTAAGATTGCAAATTTCACCAAAACGAAACTATATAATTGACTATTTCAGGCTCTCCCGATCCCCCTGTCCTGGTCGTCGCCCCCGACGAAGCAGCATACCGCGTCAACGACACGATCACCGCCTCCTGTACGATCTCCAACGGCCGTCCTGCCGCCTCCATCAGGTGGTCTCTGGGCAGCGTCCCGCTGATGAGCGACACCCCTGTCAAGGACAACGTCAGTCACGACGACCTCCACACCGTCGTGGACGTCATCTCCAGGACACTGACGTCAGAGGACTACGGCAAGATACTCAAGTGCGAGGGCGATCATGTTGCGTACGGCACGAAGAAGTATTGGGCGGGGAAGATCATTGTACAAAACAAGAATACGTGAAGTTTTGAGATTTTTTCGAGGTAAATTCTGGAGGTAATGTATCCTAGAGATGACAGTTACCGTTTTACCTACAATGTAAAAACTAAAAATATAGTTATGTGCAATCGTCCTAGCAGTTTCTTGTAATAGTAAATCTGACCTGTCCATCAATATCCGAATGTCCGCCTCGGGGGAACACGAGCCACACTTGTCAACTTTTGAGAGAGTGGAGAGCAGCTCTCCCTCCACTATCCACTCTCGCACAAGTTGACAAGTGTGGCCCGTGTATAAGTTGATATAAAACAAAAGAGTTCGAAAGCTATAAACAAAGATCGGTGTAAAACACAAATAAATAGCTGAAGCAGGAGAGCAGGAGTAGGTACTACATACAATTTCTTGTTTACACAAGAAGTTTCTCTTTTTGTTCTTCAAGTGTTTCTTGTGTAAATATTACTGATGTGATCTTCCTGATGACCTCAGATGAGATGATATTATTAAAATCAACTGCAAGTTGGTGTTCTTCAAATTGCCAACTTGCCATAATGTAAGTAGCATTTACGCATTAGCAATCTCAAAGTAATATTATTGTGCCTTGTACAGCTCAGTGGGTAGAACACCAGTCCAGAGACATGGGTTCGCGTCACAGGTATAGTAAAATCTTTTCAATTATCTCTTTAACATCAGGATATGAGAAGAAGGTGTGAATAACATGTCTCATTGTAACAACACTTATTTTAATGATTAAACAACTGGCAATAACAAGGTAAATGACGTCATGGCACTGGGTTGCGCCCGCATCGTGCTTCCTCCTCCATTACTCGACTTTGTATCCGCGTGTGCTCAGCACGTCCTCGAATGTCATCGTCTGAATTTAAAAAAACAACAGTCAGAAGAATTAAACAGCTTTTTACGACGAGAAGAATTCAATACATTACACTTGTCTTTTTTTGAATCAAGACCAGAGAAATAATTAACAAATTAAAACACTTACACAAATATACATTAGTGGGTGTGTAAAGACAGTGGCGTAACTACCGGGTGACTGGGGGCAATATGCCAGGGGCCCAGGCACTAGGGGGGCACCAAGGGCACTTCGCAAATAAAGCAGAATTTTATTAACTTTTCCAATTAATTTTTCCGAATATTTTTTTTACCCGACTTGGTATACATTGCTTTCAAAGTAGAGTGATCATGTGTACTATGTTGTGTGAAACATTCTGATTGAATTCTGAGTCTATTATGGCTTATGCTTGAAATTTGGAGGCTTGTTTTATGTCAAATTCAGGCACAAAGTTAAGTGTAGGTAGTGCTTGGCGGCAGAATCTGGGTTAAATGATTTCACGAATTTTAAGACCGAACATGTTTTAACAACGTTTTGCTAGATACTTTTAGGTGAGTAGGTTGGCAGTCTTATTACAAATATTGTTTTTGTGCAGTATTCAAATATAACTAGAATATATTGGGGGGGGGGGGGGGGGGAGGAGGGGGGCACCAGAAAAATATTTTGCCAAGGGTCCATCAATCTCTAGTTACGCCACTGTGCAAAATTTCAGATCGATTGGTTTAATCTGGGCAGTGCAGGCAAAAACACAGACAAAACATACTACAGATAAAGTGCCATAAGAGTACCGTTGTGACGCTCGCTTAATTATGAATGAAAACAAAATTATAATGTATACAAAATGATTAAAACAATGGAAGAAAATACCTATTAGTAATTAATTCTGCGTTCATCCAATCATATTTATAATGGTGACATGCGAGTCATGTGTATGATAATACTTGACAAAGCATGAAGACATCATTCCAAACGTGTGCAGGGCAAAGTCGGGAAACCGGACTTCCGCCCTTCTACCTCTGGGGTACAGATATTCAAGTGTCTACAAGGTAATCCTAATCGACAAGTCTAGGCCGCAAACACAGAGTTGTGAAGAGAACGAAACAATTGGGCATGTGCAGAGACAGAGATAAGTTTCTTCCTTTCTTGTGTCCTTTCTTCCTTAAATGAACAATCCGTCTGTCATGTTCATGTACACAAGAAAATGTTCACTAGGAAGAAAGTGATTACTGAATATCTGTCCAAATATATCGATGAGTGTTATGAAAATTAGTTTAAAAAACAAATGTAATTGGCAGATAAAAAACGCAAAATAAGTCGAGTTTATACATATATTTTACGAATAATCTGATGAATAATCTTGAATATAATCTGATATTATATGTCATAATAATAATAATAATAGGTTATAGTTGCCAACATCCAATGGAACGGGACCAAAAGATGTGACAACACTCTTTCCATCCAATAGCTCATACGAAGGGTGGGGGGGGGGGGGGGGGGGCGTGCATGCGTACACAATCTAGGTTCTCCAATGCGTACTAGCTTTGCACATGCCCTACTGCACCCAAATGTTCGTGACGAAGAGGGACTTACGACTAGCATGGAGGTGGGAGTGAACTCCCGGACGATCTTGGTCGTCTTCCCGCCGTCCAGTTTCTGGATCTCGATCAACTTGTTGCCCTCCTGCGTGATGGTGGCCTTGACCTTCCTGCCGTCGGCCGTCTCCTGCTCGAACTCCTCCCCCAGCTTGAACGTGATGTGGAAGGTCTTCACCAGCGACGTCGTCGTCAACGTGTACACGTCACCGGCAAGGGAGAGCTCCAGAGTGTGTCCCGTGACGTTGCCCAGCTTCCTCCAGACGATGCCGACGCCTAGAGGACAGAAACATGATGATTGTATTGCACGTGATGTGGAGGTCAACGTGTACACGTCGCCGGCAAGGGAGAGCTCCAGAGTGTGTCCCGTGACGTTGCCCAGCTTCCTCCAGACGATGCCGACGCCTAGAGGACAGAAACATGATGATTGTATTGCACGTGATGTGGAGGTCAACGTGTACACGTCGCCGGCAAGGGAGAGCTCCAGAGTGTGTCCCGTGACGTTGCCCAGCTTCCTCCAGACGATGCCGACGCCTAGAGGACAGAAACATGATGATTGTATTGCACGTGATGTGGAGGTCAACGTGTACACGTCGCCGGCAAGGGAGAGCTCCAGAGTGTGTCCCGTGACGTTGCCCAGCTTCCTCCAGACGATGCCGACGCCTAGAGGACAGAAACATGATGATTGTATTGCACGTGATGTGGAGGTCAACGTGTACACGTCGCCGGCAAGGGAGAGCTCCAGAGTGTGTCCCGTGACGTTGCCCAGCTTCCTCCAGACGATGCCGACGCCTAGAGGACAGAAACATGATGATTGTATTGCACGTGATGTGGAGGTCAACGTGTACACGTCGCCGGCAAGGGAGAGCTCCAGAGTGTGTCCCGTGACGTTGCCCAGCTTCCTCCAGACGATGCCGACGCCTAGAGGACAGAAACATGATGATTGTATTGCACGTGATGTGGAGGTCAACGTGTACACGTCGCCGGCAAGGGAGAGCTCCAGAGTGTGTCCCGTGACGTTGCCCAGCTTCCTCCAGACGATGCCGACGCCTAGAGGACAGAAACATGATGATTGTATTGCACGTGATGTGGAGGTCAACGTGTACACGTCGCCGGCAAGGGAGAGCTCCAGAGTGTGTCCCGTGACGTTGCCCAGCTTCCTCCAGACGATGCCGACGCCTAGAGGACAGAAACATGATGATTGTATTGCACGTGATGTGGAGGTCAACGTGTACACGTCGCCGGCGAGGGAGAGCTCCAGAGTGTGTCCCGTGACGTTGCCCAGCTTCCTCCAGACGATGCCGACGCCTAGAGGACAGAAACATGATGATTGTATTGCACGTGATGTGGAGGTCAACGTGTACACGTCGCCGGCGAGGGAGAGCTCCAGAGTGTGTCCCGTGACGTTGCCCAGCTTCCTCCAGACGATGCCGACGCCTAGAGGATTGTCTTGGATGATTGTATTGGATCTTGAGACTGCATGCTAGTCGCATTGCATTTTGGCCCTTGGGTAAAGACTTCAAACGCCTCCGCTATGTTGGTTGAAGTCGTTGAAGCTACGGATCATGTTGAAGTATATTTAAAATAATTATTTGATCAAACTACGATTGAAAATATTTGAGCCACGAAGTCATATGTACAATTAAAATATAGTTAACCATGTCTCTACAGATGTCTCTTTACTTTACTAAAGATGCATTGCATAGAGAGGCAAGATACAAAATATCCAACTAAATTTAAATAAACCGTCTTTCATAAATACATTGCTAAAAAGGTTTGAAAAAAGTGCTCTAATTTAATAGGATCAGGAATATTTTAATTATGTAAAAGATTTTGACGGATGCCACCTTTTCTCCTAGCATAATGGAATCATAATCAAATCATTTAATTTGTGTCCTTCATATTATTTTAGGGACAAAATCTTGTGTTTTGATGCCAATGAAAAAATATTATTAAAAAAACAATATGAGATTGCACCTTTCATACTACACCGCAATCTCAAGGTTGTGGTACATTTGGCAGCGCCTGTAGGTGACTTTTTGTTAGAAAATGTCTAAATCATTTCACATTGAGATGACTTCACCTGGTATGTGTGTAGCAACGTCGTTAGTGTGTAGTTAGAGTAGTTATAGTAGGTGTTGCTAAACATTTTCTTGAGCTAGTGGAAAGTATACACTATTTCATTTCATATACTGGCGGTTGATCAACTGTTTTATTTGAATGATGGAACATTTTTTGTAGCATTATCTTGGAAAATAGACCAGTGAAACACGACCACCAAGCAAGATCAATAATAGATTCTGATTAGGTACTTCCAATGAATTATTTCCCAGTTTCAAACAAAATGGAATAATAATGCGTGATTATTTCCATGTGCGAATTTACAAACATACTGTCATTTTTTACTGGCAGCTATAGACAGAGTGTGTGTAGTAAACATTAGGCTGTTTATACCTACTGTTATCATTCAGAGATAGGCAGCACTAATCAAAAGCATGTGTCACTGTCCGCTTACGTGCAATAACACAAATTATGTCATTTTAAAGACGTGAAAACCGAAAATCCTACTTCCTAATGTCAAAATCGAAAATATCCTGGGGGGGGGGGCATTTCTGGAGAGCAAGCCAGCCAGATTACCCATAAACGGCCGCAATGTATTTCTTGTACGTAAAAGAAGGTTAAATTGAGATTAATTGAGTAGTACATGTCTGCGGTTATCTAATTTTGTTTAAAAATTGACCTGCTAGAAAGTATAATATTTCAATTTCACTACACTCTAAAACCCAAACATCTTGAAATACAATACTTGATTCAAGACGGTTATGGCATATATTTATGCAACCTTATTTGAGTTTCTAAAATGCATTTTAAAAGCGTCTTATAAGTACCTATATCTTACTAGTATACTTATTAGAGGTTTAGATGCTATTAGCACCTCAAGTAAGAAAGCATCATTTTAAGATGCTTGGGTTTTCGAGTGGACACGTTTTCTATTCTATTGTGTACTATGTAAGCACTAAGCAGTGATGTAAGAATTGACAATACTTCACACTTAAGTTAACTCAAAGTCATCAAACCTACTCAACAATCAATGCCATTTGATATTAGACCGGAGAAAAATAGATGCACTTATAGCACCTTCATATCAAATAAAAATTTAATTATGTTTAAGTTTATTACATAACGATAATCATGCAATATAAGTAGTATTTTTATCTCAACAGGTAGATACAGACAGCAATCAAAGTAGATGGTTAGATTAAAAATAGCGATTGCTTGGACATGATTTGAAGTGTAATTATTATCTAATCTGTTGATATAATTGAAAGATTAACTGCCTATTGAAGAGTCGAAGTCATATTGCTGTTTTCTGGCTGTATCGGCGAGGAAATGGCGGTAAAGAAGTACTAATTGATCGTACATACATGCTCATGTTACTAACAGGTATGAGGTAACTAAAGGCCATGCTCTAGGTATGTAAACAGAGAGCTGAGTAAAAGTGTGAGTGATCGACGAATAAATTCCATTCTTCAGGAATGCAGCTGGAATGTGTAGTAAAGAGAACATCGACGATAGACAGTCGATTTCAGTGATTCATTTAAGAAATCTGTAGATACATAGAAAATAAAACATAATAATATTTTTATATTACAATTAAAAACAATCATTTTGTCCTTGACAGAAAATTAATTTTGCGATATAGGTAACATTCAATTAATTTACTACTAATATTATAGTCTTATAAATTATTAATGGGTCAGTTTTATTGCCGTCACAATATAATACATATTCCTCCAAATGTTCTGAATACGATATTTACAGTCAAAGGGGCCATATTTCCATTAGTAATAAAGCTCCACTGCGGAAAATGTGGTGTACTTATTACCATTATGTACTGGGACATAGCTTAAAAAACTGCAGTCTGAGGTAAACTGAGGAAATAATCTCCGGAATTTAACTGAAGTACCTACATATAATACACCGAGTTTTCTGAAGTGGAACTAATGCTAAGAGAACTATAATTCTATCTACAGTAGTTTCGAACAGTTCCATACCAATCGCCTTCATGTACTCCTCGAAGTTGACGCTGGAACTGGAGTCAAAGACATACTTCTTGCCGACGAACTGCGCTGCCATCTTCAGTGATGTGTGTGATGTTACCTGTCAAGGCTCGAGGAGTGAAGTGAGTGAGGGCAAGGTAGACTCAGTCACAGCGCGCTAGAGGGGGAGGGGGGAGGGGAAGCCAAACACGATATGTAAACCAAGTGCAGGGGTATTGGTTCTATGTATTAGATATCATGGAAGAAAATATTCACTTCAAGGTTTGGTAATATAATCAGTTGGGTGGTTTCGCAAGTGGTTTGTCTTTTCAATTGTTTTGTAATTATGCAATATTGCTTGAGCAAAGTGTTAATAGAATATATTAATTAATTACGTACCAATTCACCAGTTAGCCTGCTCTAATAAATATTCTCTCAAATATTATTATTTAGTTATTAACGTCGCACTGTTCTGCAACGGCTAGGGCAATTCGGATGAAGATTATGACGATGATGATTGAGATGTTGAAGAAGATGTTGAGAATGGACGGTGGGAAGGAGCGGTCGTGGGCTAGTAGTGAACCTTCCCAACATGTGTGTATCGACTGAGGGAATTCATGCGATCGCCTCAGTCAAGTAAAGATGAGCGGGAGATTCGAACCAAGGACCTTAAGAGCGACTGACGGAGCCAACTTGCTATGTAATTGAATGCTGGGCCGAAAGAACCATATGTAACCAACCATTCCATTATTTTGAGTAATAAGCAAAACGCTATTGCAATGGCATACTATCACAATTACTTAGTTTGTAAGATACATGGATGTGTATATAAAGGTTTCATTCAATAAATGGGTACCTGAACGTAAAATTTATTACAAAAAGTTAATTATTTGGAAAGGGTAATATTTCAGTACCCTCTCCTGACAAGAGAGACGTGGCCACATTTTGGCACAAACAAAATATTTTGTAATTAGTTGTTAGTTGTTAATTTTAATGATTGCTTCCGGACACGAAATAAGAAGAAGTACCCTCTCAGTTTGTATACTTTTCCCCGAGGGTCTCAAATACTTTCGTTGATCATTCTTCTTCTTAGCTAATTCCAGATTTGTTTTCTTGCTTTTATTTAAATGATTCAACACTTGGGGACAAAGTGCACCCGTCGGCACATATTCATGGTTCTTCCATGGATGCCAACATTCATGTCCTATTTATTTATAATGCCAACAATGAAAAAATTAACATTTTAAGCTTGCAGTGGATACAGCTATAACATGTACATGATTATTCCACACAAAAAACCTATTTCGATAAATGTGTTGGTTACATGGTTCTTCCGGCCCAGCATTCAATTCTCTCACAATTGTACGTACAATGCCATTTGTTTCTACAAAACAAAACATGGTAATACGATCAGAAAGAGCCAAATTCACGAAGGAACAACTTGGAGCGTTTTCCTGGTACCTTATTTCATATTTATTCAGCTATGTATGTTACTAGGAAAACGCTCAAATTCCACTTGTGTTCGGAATGTATATTGAATTAAATGTCACCTTTCTGTCTCATTAAGAAATTGCTCCGACCAAACATTTTAACCAATTAGAGGAGTTGGCTTGAATCCAAATTCTAAAAATTTTAAACATTGTAAAATTTGATAAATTAATGTTGGTTTAAAGACCTAGCAAAATTTCAAATTGGCGGATTTGTCAATGATTGATTTGTCATCAAAAGATATTTGTTCAAAAATTTAATTTTGAACCATTCAAAGGATTTCGCTCGTTTTGTTCGCTCAATAACTTTCATGGATTTTCTGAGAAAATTATCCAATGAAATTGAATTGTGACAATTGAAATCTTTCTATGCGATTGGGAAAGTTATTTCTGCTAGGTTGGTACCAGTGCAGACCCGGGAAAAGGCGCCAAGATTCTGTCATGGTTGCAATAGACTGGCAATTCGCGGTTACCACCTCCGCTAGTAGCGCTGAGATCGCCTGCGAATGGCGGACCGGGGTGGCGTATTTCCGAATTGCACCCGATTTCGGCACCATGCAACTTAGTCACGCCCCTTATATACTCTCTGACCGAAGAACATTAGAGTATTATTGTACTGTCTTCCAAGAAACAATTACCTCATAATTAATGATAAATTGTTAATTTAAATATGATAATTAATTGCGATGGTATTATTAAAACATACTTTTTTAATTCATTCATCAATAATAGTCATTAATATGTACCAGAAAAAACACTCCGTGTAAAAATACCAGCCAAGTCTCTTTAACTATAAAAAAAAATAGACGAAATCTAAAAATTCAGCACTGAAAAGGAGTGATATCAAAAAAGGAGCCAAGTCAACGAATTTTCCAAATTTTAATCGTACCATTGAAATAAAAATATCAACCCCCGAGAAATACTTAAAAAAAGGACTTGGCGCATCGTTTTTTTAAAGACACTTTTCTATCCTAAAAGTATAGGAAGAACTCTACAAGTATATTTTCCTGAGTATATCACATTCATTATCGACGAATCATACTACGTTTTAATATAACTAGTACTCTTACCTACTGGCAGTTTTGGTATTTTGTCAATATTCAGAGGAAATAAACGGATAAACGAATAACGAATAAACGGAAGCGGCCTAGTCTATTCGTTATTGCCACTATTTCTAGGGTCATATTAATCAATCATACTTCTCAATATCGTGACTGAGGGAAATAGCAAAAGCGCTCATTACAAGAAGGCCGTCAATGAGATTTGTATAAGTGACTAGTGCACTGAGCCATGCTGCTCAAATAATTACTGACTAGATTTTTATCTAAAGTAATACGTTATGTAATTTATGAATTTTTTTGGTATAAAATGTTAATTAATAGCAATTAATTACACGGCGAGAAGGTTCAAAGTATAATGCTGTAGTAGGTATGTTGATGTACCCACAAAACTATAGGTACCTACCAATCACAAACACAACTGTTCTGTATTTATTGCTTGTAAGACAATGCTATGTTTCTTTGCGTACTTATATTTAAATTTAAAATATTTTACAGAATGTTCAATATTTAATTTGAAAGTTTTGTCCCAATTTTTCTAGGCATTTCTGAACTACGTAGTATGTGAGTGGCATAAGCTTAAGGTTAGAAAAATGTCTTTAAAAAAACGATGCGCCAAGTCCTTTTTTTAAGTATTTCTCGGGGGTTGATATTTTTATTTCAATGGTACGATTAAAATTTGGAAAATTCGTTGACTTGGCTCCTTTTTTGATATCACTCCTTTTCAGTGCTGAATTTTTAGATTTCTTCTATTTTTTTTTATAGTTAAAGAGACTTGGCTGGTATTTTTACACGGAGTGTTTTTTCTGGGATATCACTTCTTTTGTTAGTTTATTCATACAGCTTGTAGCACATGTCCGAGCAGGGACTAATTTCTTTAAAAAAATACGCCTTAACCGATTTGGTTACTATGAAAAGTTGCGTTTGGTATAAGATGAAAATGATTATCCAAGAAGAATAGCTTAAGTTTCGTTATAATCGATCCAGCCGTTTTCGATACATGACGTCACTTCCGGTTTTGAAATAGCGGCCGAATTCCGGTATAGGTAATAAGAAAACAATCTAGTTTTATCTAGTTGATACCTTCATGAACGACCATCTGAATTCCTAATCCCTATATTTCCGTAAAATCGGTCATGCCGTTTGTAATATATGACGTCACTTCCGGTTTCATTTAGTGGTTCCTGCCGCCATTTCCGGTACCATTAATTTATTTATTCATTTTTCACAATTGATTTTTCAAATAAATAGCAGAATGAATACGCAGGAGCTAGTTCAGTTGCAATCGGTACAGGCGTTTTAGATATATGACGTCACTTCCGGTTTCAGGAATGGCGGCCGAGAACACTGCTACCTTGAATATATAAATTGTATTGTCTATGTTACAATGTAAGTTAATTATGTACGTATTTTAAGTATAATTTGTTGAAATAAGTTAAATATTGCGTATTTATGACGTCACTTCCGGTTTAGAAAATAAGAAAATAATATTTTTTTTATTGATACTTCATATAGATGACCATCTAAATCGAATGGCGCTAATTTCGTTCTAATCGGTCCAGACGTTTTTGAGTTATGACGTCACTTCCGGTTTCAAAATGGCGGCTTCCGGTTGGTTTTATAAAAAGGCACCTCAGACGCCAAAAGTGCACATGTGGTAAAAATTTCAGGTCGATCGGTTCAGCCGTTTAGGCTGTGGCGGTGATAGCGACGTTTCGTGATATCATCAGAATCATCATCATCTTCAGAATCAGAAAGTGGTGTAATTTCACTGTTTTCTCGGTCCTCTAGCGCGCAAATGGCATAACCTATTGTTCCCAAATTTGGTATATGTAGTGGGGTGGGCCATAGCTCGAAATTAAGATATTTCGCAACAATGTGAGATTTACCAATTTTGAGATCCAGTAGGCCGAAAATGCCATGTTGTTGCTTACAGTAAAAGTGTTTGGTCTGCTCCTCAGTTTATTAGGCATTTACGGTATGTTGAGTGACTGTGAGTGTATAGTACGACTTGGCTGGGTGGAGCGACCGCTCCACTAGATGATTCCTAATAAAGTAGGACGATGATAGTATGCATAATTATATTGTTATTCATGGATAAGTAAACTTGTAATTTTTTTGCAGTGTGTTATTTTTAATAAAGTGAAAGAAAGAATGAAAGTTACTGTTACTTTTCACTCTGTATTCTGTTTAATTTGGAACACACATCTAATACAACAAAATTGCATTATTATGTGCTGTTAAAACATCTTTTAATATGGCGTATTTTTTCTATAAGTATGAAGTAACTATCATCCAAACAGTTTCTTTATGTACAAACATACAACATTCATTTTTAATGACTTTGAGAGAGTCTGATATCCTTGGGTTTCGTCACTTATTAGGTAGGTCACTTATTAGATCATATTCCTAATAGTTTCTAAATCTTAAAAAGCACATCACCATGAAATAATTCGAAAGCAGTTGACACATTTTTAGGAATACCTATTTTGTTGAGATAATTACTTAATATATCAAATTAGTATATTAGTTATATCATATTCTTGATATTAATTAAACTCACATTGTTAAAAAAGAAATGCATAGACAGGAATTTCGAAATTTTTTGAAACTAATCATTGTGACTTAATTTAAAGTGGAACATATTATTCACTTCTATAAATTCGTAAATCTCAAAAAACATCACATAAAACGGCTTGATGGTAGAAGATTTTTAAAAAAACACACTATCACCAACACCAACACATTTTCAAAACCTGATATGTCACAGTTGTAATTGTGTTTCGGATATATGTATCGTTGGCTTACTGCAGAAAGTCAAGAGTAATTTAGTCAGCAATAGTTGTTTAATGTCTGAAAAATTGCTGAAGAACAAAGACAAAAAAATGAATTTTTATTTCACAATCTCCACAAAATACAAAATAAAAGTCTTCAGCAAAAATCACAATTATTTCAGTACGAAACTTTTCATAATCAAATTTGATAAGACTTGGCCAAGATTTCCGCACACACCAATCCGTTTTCTACGCAATTCCAAACAACTTCGGCCATTCATTACACTCTTTACTGTAGTTTTCACCTTCGAATCTTGTCCTTACAACACACTTCCATTTATCTTCTGATATTTAGTTTCAATTTACAATCGCTGCATATTGATCAAAACCGAAAAAACTGCATGCGACGTCCATATCCGCGTATGCAGAACTGTTCTCGCTCGGCCTGGTGTACTGCGCACGCCTCTTGGGGGAGGGGCTTAATAGACATATATAGCATCGGTGCTGAAATCGGGTGCAATTCGGAAATACGCGACCGGGTGCGGATAAGCAGGTGGAGATTTCACGCGCTGTGTGCTATCTTATACCGGGTGGCGCAAAACATCCCCTTGTTTGAGAGGTCACTACATCAACACTATTAAAGATAGGGGTTTGAAACTTAAACATATTTTAGAAAACATATTGACATATAATATATGTAAGTTTCAAACATATTTATTGAATGGGAAAAATGTAAAAAATTACCGAAGTTGTTTTTGAAAAAACAGAATAATCCATACAAAATTACGTGTTTGAAGGATTTGTTTGCAGTTACTTTGTAGGAAGTAGGTGATTTTATGTTTACTTATGAATTCATAAATGAACATGAAATAACTTTTAATACATCTATGTGAATTTATCCTTGGTTTATTGAGTTATGTGTGAGAATGTATTTAACTTTCGTCCACTGACATTAACGGGAGTTTAAATACCTACATTGTCTAAATCTTCGCTGAAAACACATACACAATTATTTTCTTCCCTCTCAATTTCTATTCTTGAAACCACAATTATCAATAAGATACTTTATACTAAATGGAGACACCTTTTATGGCAAATTATGACAACAATGGAAACTTCTTTGCATAAAAGAGCTGATTCTTTATAACAAGCTACCAAATTGTTTAATCTCTAACGTGTGCTTTTCGAACGCTAGGTATAAACTGTTGATCAAAGGCTCAATTCAAATGTATGTAACTTTTTTCTCATAACTCAAATATTTCTACAAATCGCATGCAATAAATTATCATGTGTCCTATAACGTGTACAAATTTCAGCTCCTTATCATTTGTAGTTCTGTGGGAGTGAACTCGCAAACAGCGGGATTTTTTCGGCGAGTTTTGGGGGAGTTTTATTTTATTTACGAATTAATATGGATACCTCGGACATTTAATTATATAAAATCATGAAGTACGTGGGAAATTTAATGCAATCTATTATAGAGTGGCAGTAATTTAAATGCGTAATGATGTATGGATGGAAACCTAGACAGGAAATGGGGCAAATTCACATAGATTTTGTACCCGAGTAACAAATTCGCTTTGCAATCATAAGTTCTGTTCTCATTTCGATTTTTGGGTCAATTAATTAATTAATCATAAGCTAAAGAAGAGATTATGAAGGTTTTATATTTCCCTATAGAACTACAAAAGTTTTAATCAACCGAACCATCAAGATTGTATGAAATTTCCACTGGTTTCGCCCAATTTGCCCGCATTAATGGTTCATTTGGAAATGTATGAAAGGAATTTATTCCCGCTCTATTTTACATTGTGGCACTGAAAAGTATCTATTACTAACGGTACTCTTTGTTCCTAACGCATATCCGTGCTTTGACACTATTTCCATAATTATATTTAAGAAAAATCAAATAGATAGCAGTGGCCAGCGTCAATGACTAATAGCGTGCATAGCAGCCATGTTGGGTTCTTCAATCCGCACCTAGCGGGTTCAGCGTTTCGCCGCCAGATGTCACTGAGCTTTGCTGGTAATCGCCAATAGATGGCGCTTAGTGTATGTTTGTAAACTTTCTGAGAAGGTGTCTAAGAAACTGATTCATCATTTAAAATGACTTGCCCCCCTATCTGACACCTTTACTTTTCAAAATTGCATATTTCATTTATTCTGGATAGGCGATTAGCTGCTACACGGAGTGTTTTAAGGGGTTTTATCTATAATTTAATAAATATAAGATAAACACATTGAAAAAAACACAAAATATCATTTTTATGACCACTTTTATAATCTAAAATAGCTGTTTACTTACACTTCACTTTTATTTTTTAATTTTTAATTTTTTTTATTCATTATTTTGATTATTATTTTGATTACACCTTCTGCAAGGCAGAGACGTTTTGAAAATAGAATGTTGTAATATTATCAACAAGATGTACAACATCTTGAAGACTGTCTGACGTCAGACGTCGGCGTCGGCGTCGGCGTCGGCGTCGGTTATTCGACGACTCGGTAGACGCGCGTCGCAGTGAAGTCCTCGCCTTCCACAGTCAAAGTCTGCAGACAAAACACAGCCATCACTTATTGTAATTATCACTCCACTGGTAACTTCTTGCACGCAATTTGCATCGATTAGCTGCCACGTGTAAAACACAATGTATTGTTTTTCATAGTAGCACTTAGCAGTCAAGACTGCAGACGACATCCATTTGCTTCCCATTATGTTTCTATCATTATCAGTAATTTAATGTTGCAATAATCCTAATTGTGATGTACAATCATTCCTTTATAATTACCTTCTCCCCAAAGGTCATTGACATAATCACCATGAAAATAATTCATGTAAATTAGTTGTCGGAATGAGTTTAAGGTGAGATGGTATTATTTTTTGTCGCTAGTTTTGAAAAAAGCAATATTTACTAAGTAGGTAACGATTTTGATGTATTGCAGGGCTGCGATCGTGTAAAATGACAACTTACTTGTCGCAGTGTCAAGCTTCTCATCTCAATGTTATTCACGGCCTTCTAGAACCTTGTCACCGTGACAAGAAATTTGTCATTTAACACGATCACAGCCCTGGAAGTCATTCTCTTCGCTCATATTAAATAATATAGAACTCATACCGTACATTTATTTTCTCTCTTATGTGTTGGGCACTTAAGAATACCATCATAGTTCTCAAATACGTCACACAGTAACAGTGTGTTCCCGCCAAAATCTCCGACGAATTTTGTTTCTGTTGTTAGTACAATTTACTGGAGAGTATGTTCATGAAATGTGAATGATTTGGCATTGAAATAAAACTAAACTGGGTCTGTAAAAGTGGTAATTGGAAGATGAATTTTCATTCAAGAGGGTTTTTTAATGTTGCTTGTAATTCACTGAAGAACAGTTATAAAATATGTACTTATTTCTGCTTTATATATCCCAAAACGAATTCTCAACCAACTTCACCTCCTATAATGGCGCATCGTCCAAGGAGTAGAGTTGTTGAGGAGGCAGTATATATAGGACTGAAAGTCCTGAAACGCTCCATAACAAAAATATATATATTCCAAAAACTTGTACAAATTTCTATATTTTCTTTATTTTCATCCAGTGCTATCATCCAGGAGTGGGGGGGCTTACCCCCCCCCCCCCCACCTTGGATGTCAGGGAAACATAAAAATTTTGTTGTGTTTTACGTAAAGTTTCATTTTGTTTAACAATAAACTAAAAAATGCAAAGTGTTCAAAAACAAAAACGGCCCTGCGGGGTAGGATGGGGCCCCTCTTACTCCTGGAGAATTGTTTTCCTTACCTTGCCAGAGGCCCCCCCCCCCCCCCCCGACAGAAATCCTGCAGACTCCCATGCGTTAGAAAACCATGGTGGAGGTGCCAGTCGGCTACTCGGCACCACCACGTAAATGCATCGAAAATCTGACATAATTTGCATTTTATGAAGATAATAATAATTTTCTACTAAATGAAAGTATAAAAATGTTTTATAATACAAGTTAATTAAAAACTTATATAATCATAGCTGCAATTGAGGAGATGGCCTTGAGGAGATTTTTAAACAATTTAGGTATACAACTATTTAATTGGTTACAATTGTTTACAACCGTTGGGTTCAAGAACTTCTGATAGGGTAACTAATCCGGCAGAGGGCAGCATCGGCGTTGTGGGAAGAAACTAAATGAACAATCAGTCCGTCATCAATACAATCAACAATCAGTACACAAGAACATTTGCACTAGGAAGGCGGTGATTTCGAATTTAAAAAGTTACAGAATATCTACCCAAACATTCTAATAAGTATGAGGAAACATACGTATCAATAACAAAATGTAACTGAATGAGTTAACAACAAAACAAATTACGAGATGAGTTTTAATATAGTAGTATTATGAATAATTATGTAGACTGGCGAGGATTTATTAAGGGTGCATTCCAATATTTGGCGAGTTGGGCGTTGACGTCACCATAGGATTTATGGGTTAAATCAAACTTGCCGCGTCAACAAACGAGCTCAAACCTGTACCCATAATGCCCAACCTCAAGAGGTCAGACTTTCTGATCCAACATGGATGCATGTATTTCCATTCATTCGACTAAATTCGACCCCAGGTCACGCCCAGGTACTTACGTCACAATGTTAAAAGGATAGGGAATCTGGGCGACCTGATCCAAATACGGTATGCACCCTAAATAGGTTATGGCTGCCATCTTCTAAACAGGGTGCCTTATTCTCGAGTTGAAACCGCATGTGGAAATGTTCACATCCGCATGCAATGGCGTCAAATCATGCGAAATCGTATTCTCGAGTTTGAAACCGCCGCCCAAATGCGAAAATGACATGCGGAAATGTTCGTTCGGTGTAGGGCCCTTGAAATCACTTCCGCATGCAGTTTTTAAGGTTATGTCAAACGAAACAGTCAAACTTTGTCTTTATTATGGACGCATTTATCATAATGCTGGTTTGGAAAATGTAGAAACAAGAGTAAATATTATAAATACCTTGGAGTATAATATAAATACAATAATTTTAATAAACTTTTCCTTTCCCCCGTTATTTGCTTCATATTTCGACAACAATGAATATTCTTATTCTAAATTCTAAAGATGATGAATGACAAAAGATTTCTATCTCACAGCCAGTTTTAATCAGACACGGCCTTCGTGAAATTCTTAAATTCCAATTGAAAATCTTCGTTCCCATTGGTCAATTCGTATAATTCCGAACTTTGCCTAAAGTCGACACGCCTGTGTTTTGTTGTTTGTGCGGTTGCTAAGGAGGATGTAGATGTCAGTTTCGCCACGCGAAAGTAAATCTCGAGAATAGGTAAGTTCGCATCATGACTTTCGTTGACGAACTTGGCGTGCGAACATTTCCAATAGAGTACTAGAGTGCCACGCCCACTAGGTACTTCCGGAGGCTTTTTCAAAACCCTCTTATGGAAAATAACATGGGGACTTACTTTGATTGCTGGTCATTTGTAAACGAAACAGAGTTAAGAAAATCCCAATACACCACCATTAACTTCAATCGTTCATTTATAATATTATGTCGACACATCTCTTCAAATATATACCAAAATATTAAAACTGTTTAAGTTATTAAACAGCTCCAAAGTGCGACGTTGCAATCTACATCAATAATATATTGTAACACGACGCAGCGCGATGTCCTGGGAAGCGAGTTGGCAACTGCGACTTTACAAAAATGAAAAACAAATGAAAAAATTTTCAACAATGATGCCAGACCTTGCATGTCAATTTTCGATTGTTGACGAAAAGTAAGCAAAACTGAAGTATTTCTGTGCTCCTCGAGTTTATACACTGAATCAAGTTCATATTATAGTTATTTTAATTTCAGGATGCCATAAAACGAGATGTAATGAGCATAGGCGTGCGCAGGAGAAATCATTAGGGGGGGCCAACATGGGCGCCGGCAGGATTAATGCGACGCGAAAATATTGCCACGGGTGAAGGGGGGCGTGGGGGGCGCGCCCCCCACTTTGCCCCGCAGGGCTTTTTTTGGATTTTTGAACTTTGAAATCAATTATGAGACGTTCTGAGGAGTATTTTTTTTTTTTATTTTACTTACTTTTTCACTACAATAAGGTGTGGGGGGCATGCCCCAAAACCAAACCCGGCAGAGCGTTTTGTAGTTTTTTGGCACTTCAAAATGAATTTGAGACGTTTTAAGGTGCACTTTGTTCACATATTGCAACCTATACGTTAAGCACCACAAAACTTTATTTTTTTACGACATATAAAATATTTGTGCTGAAAGGGGGAGCGGGGGCGAAGCCCGCGAGAAAATATTCTCTGATGTTCATACATATTAGAGCAATTTTGAGGCATATTAAAAAGGAATAGTTTGTAGGGGAAAACCCTAGAAATTATTGCAAATATCGTGTTTTCGGAAGGTCGTTTAGGCATGTTTTCGTGGTATTTTCTTCAAAATATTGTGTTTTTGATCAACCAATACTTGATTCCAGTAATGTGAGCAACTCCAGTTTGCCCCGCAGGGAGATTTTTTTGTTTAAACTCTTTTAAAATCAAAGTTTTGACACTATGAGGACCTCATTTTATAATTTTTTAGTTGAGTCTGACCCATTAGGGGGGGCCAAGGCCCCCCGTTGAAATGTAGACTGACAGTTCATTGAATTTACATCTTGCACCGGTGTACATTTTCGTGACGTCATACCCTGTGTAGTGTGTTGTTTAACTTGTAACAGTTTAAAATTTGTATATATTTAAAGAGATGTGTCGACATAATATTATAAATTAAAGATTAAAGTTAATGGTGGTGCATTGCGATTATCTTAACTCTGTTTCGTTTACAAATGACCAGCAATCAAAGTAAGTCCCCATGTTATTTTCCATAAGAGGGTTTTGAAAAAGCCTCCGGAAGTACCTAGTGGGCGTGGCACTCTAGTACTCTATTCCGCATGGTTGATGCGAACTTTCGAGAATAGCCACCCAGGGACGACGCTAGGATTTTTATACTGGTGGGGGGGGGGGGGGGGGGGGCTAGGTAGGGCAATAAACTTTGTAGGGGGGCAAACGTATTTTCATTTTTCACATGAATATGTTCATATTGAAACGTGGGCGATAATTAAAAATATTGAAACCTTCAAATACATAGCCCTACTCTAATTTTTATGAACTGTTATTCACGAAATACTAGAGAAGAATTAAACTTTCGATAATTATCTTAATGAAGAATAATTCTCAGGTTTTTATGTAGGGTGTCAAATCTACACACTAGGAAAACGCTCTGTGAAACGCGTTGATGAGCGAGCACGGATACACGCAACACCTCGAACCGAAATTATGTCTATCGAATGTCATTAAAAGCCAACAATTCTTTAGTTTCGTCACAGACTTGTATAAAAATCACCAAAATCTCCAAAAATATTGGTGCCAATCCTTGCTTAGTTTTAAGTTGATCGATTAAACCTTTATGATTGAACGGTTCCTTGTTAATTTTCGAAAATCACAGGATCTCGTTCAAAAAATATACCTGGGACCACCCATATGATATGATATGTAGTGTGTGTACACAATATCAGATCAATCTGTTGAACGGTCATTATTAGTTTCATATCGTTTAAAACTTTCTGCTCTAACTACCTTGCCTTGAACTGTAGATTCGAAGTCGCCGTGAATTTGACAGCCAACACGCAAAATGTCCCTAAAATGAAAAAACTTTTGAAAATAACGACAGATTAGAGTGAAAATTGGCAAAAATACCATAAATGTTGGTACCAATGACCATGCGAAGTTTTTATTTGGTCGGTCAATCGGTTCCAGTTTAAATTTCAAAAATCACAGGAAAAATGGTTTCAAATTTGAACCAATGGGAGGATTTTGCTGAATTTTTTTATGATTGGGTAAAATGTTGGTTGCAATGACTTTGCTAAATTTCAAATTGATCGAACCAACCAATCGAAAGATAATTTTTATAAAATTTGAACCAATCACAGGATCTCGTTCAGAAAAGATCCCAGGGATCGCATAGATTACGTTAGTATGTGTACAAAATTTCAGATCGATTGGTTGTGCGGTTTGACCTGGGCAGTGCAGGCAAAAAAAAACAAACAAAAACAAACAAACAAAAAAAAAAAAAAAAAAACACACAGAGAAAGTGCCATAAGAGTACCGTGGTGACGCTCGCTACGCTCGCTCAACAACCTCTGACTTATCATATTCCGACAGATTTATGGTAGTTAAAAATGGTTCAGCTTAATTGACGTTCCCACATTTCGCTTGGGGGGGGGGGGGGGGGGGCATGGGGGTCACGGGAATTGGGGGGGGGGGGGGTAGCCCCCACTAGCATCGTCCCATCTTTCAAAGAAACGGTACCCAAAGCATGTGAAGACTATTTCCCACAAACTGCTCATACGACACGACGTATAGCTATTATTATCGTATGGTTTTTCATTGGAACAATACAAGTAAACAATAGATAAACAAGAAAACAAATTATAAATTTAAGTTATCAAGCCATTCGATCGCTTCTTCTGTCAGATGCAAGATGTCTTCCTCCTCTCCTGGAAAGGCCAGCACGGGACAACTGCTCATGATGTGGTCTGTTGTCTGCTTCGGATGTCCGCAGACACAACTCGGATTGTCCGAAAAGCCCCATTTGTGCATCAAATAATTGCACCTCCCATGCTGGGTTCTTAACCTGTTCAGGTTGCACCAAGCTCTTCTACTAAGGTGAAAACCTGAGAGCCGGGTGAAACCTGAAACCTGTCATAGCCGTATAGCTTTGACATGCCCCGTTGCTGTTTGAAAGCTGGACTCACGCAAACGATCTCCTTGTCACTGAACTCTCTGATGATCTTCGTCGTCTTGATCTTCTCTCCTCTCTGGACCTCGATCAGCTTGTTCCCTTCCAGCGTTCCAATCGCAGTGACCTTCCTGCCCTCTGGAGTCTCGTAGTCGCCCTCTATGTCCAGCCTGAACGTCACCGAGTAGTTCTTGTGGCCGGAGTAGTTGTTCAGAGTGTAAATGTTGTCACCGTCGATGAATAGCTCGTATGTGGCCATGACAGTGTTGCCGAGATGCCGTTTGATCATCCCCACACCTGGAAGCAGAACAGAGAGAGCGGTAACGTTGCACATGCCCTCCAACCTTAAATTTTGAAAAAACTTAAAAAAATATTTAAAGAAAAATAAGTTTTATTTTTCACATATTTCATGAAAAAATATGAAAAAATACTTTTTTTGTTTCAAGTATTTCTTCAATTTTCTCAATAGTATCCCCAGGAAATGTGTATCAAAACTACTTCCCAAAGTTGCATAACAGTGGAGGAAATAATGAGCCTTGGGTAGACTGAGGTATTTTGGGAAAATTTGACGCAACCGTCAGTTTTGACACCAACTTACCAACAGTGTTGTGACTTATCTAGATAAAATTATCTTGATATCTAGATAAGTCACAACACTTATCTTTCAACACTTACTTTTTCTATTATTTTATCTTGAATTAAAATAGAAGAAGACGAAGAGACGGAGATAGAGGAGGGGCGTCGGACCTGGCAAGTCGGCTCCAGACTTAGAAGTAGATGCCCAAGATAGTTAGTTGGTGGTACGTCCACCCCATGACCTAACATTGTGTTGGAATCTTGGATTGATAAATAAATAAATCTTTATATTCATTTAGATATAAAATATTCTTATCTATTGGCAATTATCTAGATACAAATTACGAAATTCCAAATGCATGTTTCGATGAACATGCACGAACCTCAAATGTCAGATTAAATGAAACAGCTGGATGTCAACTCCGTTTAATCGCATTAGTTCCTTGTTTTGAATTGCATGTTTTAAAAATTCGAGCTCCGAATTAAGGATTCAAAAATAATTAGGGAAAAGTATTTTTGGTAAAAAAAATCTATGCTAAATAATTAATTTTTATCTATCTATTATCTAGAAGATTTATTGGAAATATATCTATTATCTTATCTATATAATTTTGTGGCATATTATCTTTATCTTTATCTAGATAAAAATATAACTAGGAAAACGCTCCGTGTAACGCGTTGATGAGCGAGCACCGATTCGCACGACATCGCCAATCGAGCCCGATCCATTTAATCAAAGAAAACTTACTACATTTTTACCAAATTTCCTTACAACTTTCCATAAACACTTTGGAACAATTAAACAGACCAGTAC
Organism: Leuctra nigra; assembly: GCA_934045905.1. Classification (NCBI taxonomy): domain Eukaryota; kingdom Metazoa; phylum Arthropoda; class Insecta; order Plecoptera; family Leuctridae; genus Leuctra; species Leuctra nigra. The sequence goes on along the minus strand of OW203767.1, from coordinate 29,268,486 downwards.
CAAAACTTTGATACATTTCCATCAATCTCTTTGGACAGATATTCAAAACACTTAAAATAGCAATAAGTCTGTAAATTCTTGACCGATTGGGCTGGAAATGTGTAAAATATTTATGTATCTAGTCGAAAAGGTCGAAACGTTGTTTTAATATAACTATGAAACATGATCCATATCCAGAAATAAAGTATTTTAAATACATAATAACTATGTATATTACATACGTACATTACATATTGCAAACAAACATTATGTATTGCAATATGATCACTCGATCAACAAAAAGGAATCTGTTTTTCATTGAAACTGAGAATAGCCATCTATAAACTTTGCTTTGCTATAGCCTACATAGAGCAACCCAGAATGCAGTGGAATTTCTGTTTTGAAATGCCATTTCTGACAGATTCAAAACTTTAAAATTGCCAATAAGTGCATAAGTTCTCTACTGATTGGGCTGAAAAGTTGTAAAATAATTGAAAATGGTACTCTTAATGGTCATGCAAAATTTGAGCTCGATCTGACCATTTTGATTTTCGGCCAATCAGAAGAAATGTTTTTAATTGAACCAATCAGAATGCAGCTCTCAAAAACAATCCCAGACTGTGTTACAATGATATTAGTATGTGTGCAAAATTTCAGCTCCATCGAAAAAAAATGAGGCCAGCATCGTCGGGAAACACACACAAAAAAAAAAAGAAAGTGTCCGAAAGTGCTGAATGGAGACACTCGCTACGCTCGCTCAATTATCTAATCACAATTCTGCTTACCAATTGCCTTCATGTACTCATCGTAGTTGACACTTGCGTTGTGATCCAGCTTATATTTCTTCCCCGCAAATTCCCTGAGTTTCACCATCTCAGATATTTCATTCGCAAAACCCTGTGAAACACTCAGTGGCGGCTATTACAGTGTGCAAGGTGTGACAATTCCACACCTGATCATCCAAGAAAATTATTTAAAAGTGCTCCCTAATCCAGGAAGTAGAAGTTAAATATTTTGTCTAATCATTTTGCTCTCCAAAAGACGTAAAAATGCATCAATTTCAAACTAAAGATACAAAAAAATCCGGGGTTATGCGCCCCGGCCCCGCATCTGCTGGGGGCTCTCCTCTTAGAGCACTTTCTTCTACGTCCTTCTATGTAATTGAACACCTGTTGTAAAGCCAAATAGCCGCCACTGGAAACACTCGAATCAGCTCCGTGTTCACCTTGGCAGGAAGATGAAGTCTTGGCGTTGTGACAGGTCGATTGTTGCAGTGTAATTGTCAGTCATAAGATTGAAATGCATGTGCATTTATGCACGTAGATACTGCATAGTGACATAATCAGAGGAAATGAGAAACAGTAAAATTATAATGACGTCTGCGTAATGCAAACTTTAATAACTCTTGCTAATTGAAGAGTGGAATAAAATTATGTATTGCCATTGTTGATATTTATTAATACTAATGTTCAGTTCAGTTTTCCAAAGCTTGGATAAAATAACGATGATTAGTAAATAGTAAAACAATGAACACTCGTTATCGTATATATCGTACTCGGTCAGTCAAGTAAAGACGGTCGCAAGATTCGAACCAGAACCTCCTGTATGCAAGTCCAGGGCGACTGCCTGAGCCAACTTGATCTGTAATTCTATCATATTGATACTTCACAATGGAGTTATTTTCCATAAAACAATACAACTTTATGGGGATAAAAGACTACAAACAATGGCAACAGTCAACAAATTAATTACATTTTTAGAACGACCAACAAGTAACCTGTTAAACTCTGAACCTACCCGTTGCCTTTACTATACTTTTAGTTTACTATCAGTGGAATCAAAATTATGTACTTTTCAGTCAGGTTGTAAGAAATTGTCGAGTGTGTACAAACAGGTGATATCATTTTGAGGTAACTTACACTTTCATAAAATTAGTGTAAACAAATAACAATAACGTTTTATTTCTTTGATACACATTGAAAAAACACAACATAATATTATCAACAAAAGCACATCTTCACATCGTCAGGCGTCGGCGTCGGCGTCGGTTATTCGACGACTCGGTAGACGCGCGTCGCAGTGAAGTCCTCGCCTTCCACAGTCAAAGTCTGCAGATAAAACATCACTACATCATTAATCACTCCACTACTCCTTGTGTTGGATAATTATTAGATCCTCAAAGGAAGTGGTATCCAATATAACAACCGGTAGGTTCAAGAACTGCCGACAGAGCGTGCAAGTTGCTAACTAATTAGAGAGCCTATGTATCATTTCTATCCGTGTGTTCGTAAATCCATCCGGATGGAAGGATGGAATCCATCCAAATCAAAATGTTGTACTTAAATACATGGATTAGTGGGCGTGGCCTGATGCGTCATCAATACGTTTCCGTGCCGTGCCGAGCTTCTAGCAGCACCTTCATCAGCTGCCTTCTTGGATGGATTCAAAATTAAAATGGCGCCATTGGTAATGATGGGGACTAAATAAATATTATTATTTTACACAGGGTATACAGCGCTTTGGCAGAAAAAATGAAAGGTAAACAACGATGTCTAACTTATTAGAGGTGCTTTTTATTTGACAAGGCAGTAGATATTTATTACATTCACTTTTCAGGCAACGGAATCAAAGTCATATTTAAAATGGCCGCCTTTTTCTTCTGTCCTAGCGGAAACTTGGATGTTTCTTGTACTCAATCGACGTCATTTTTACAGTTTTGGATGGATTCCATCCGGATTTTCCAGATTATAGTTTGGATGGATTTACGAACACACGAATTCATAACTAATCTGTTATGAGGAATCTGTTATGAGGAATATGTTATTAATTTGTTATGTTTACCATCTTCCAAAGAAACGGATGCAAGAAACATGACAACAATCTTTCCCAAAAACCGCTCATGCTTATGGTGGACGACGTATCGTCCTAGCTTTGACATGCCCCGTTGCTATTTGAAAGCTGGACTCACGCAAACGATCTCCTTGTCACAGAACTCTCTGATGATCTTCGTCGTCTTGATCTTCTCCCCTCTCTGGACCTCGATCAGCTTGTTCCCTTCCAGCGTTGCCGTTGCCTTCACCTTCCTGCCATCGGGCGTCTCGTACTCGATCTCCTCGCCCAACTTGAACGACACCGAGTAGTTCTTGAAGGTGGAGTAGGACTTGAGCGTGTACGTGTCACCGTCGACGAGTAGCTCGTACGTGGCCACGACAGTGTTGCCGATAGTCCGTGTGATCATCCCCACACCTGCAAGCAGTAACAGAGTGAGCGGCAACGTCGCACAGTGTTGCCGATCATCATCACACCTGCAAGCAGTTACAGCGCAGTAGCGGCAACGTCGCACGTGGCCACGACAGTGTTGCCGATAGTCCGTGTGATCATCCCCACACCTGCAAGCAGTAACAGAGTGAGCGGCTGCCGATCATCATCACACCTGCAAGCAATTACAGCGCAGTGAGCGGCAACGTCGCACGTGGCCACGACAGTGTTGCCGATAGTCCGAGTGATCATCCCCACACCTGGAAAAAGTTCGAGCATAGAGGTTTCGCTTGACAGGACGTCACCTTAGTACTTGTTTGTTCCATACGACCATTTGGCTGTTTCGAGATATCGCGCTTTCAATATTTGCATACTTATTCTCGTTACGCTTTTGCATTGATCAGCCTGAAACCTGCACTGATTATTCAGGAATAGTCCAAACTATATGTAAGCGACAAAAAATTATCAAAATTCTCATCCCCTTTTCCTAAACGGGACTCCTCCCGTTTCATATGGAACACTGAAGTTGAGTGATAAGCACTTTGGCTGAATTTCTGTCGTTTCTGTGTTCCATATGCTCATTTTAACACAGGAAACGCATACCCATTAGGAGAACTATGATATTTAACCTAAATATTACCTATGTATATATTATTTTGATCAATTATATTAGTAATATTACCTACCTAAATATTATTAATCACTGTTTGTATGTTTGTTGTATGTTATTAATATAATTGCAATTTTATTAAAATGTGGGGTTATGTTGTCTTCATTTGATTCAATATTTAGCAGCACTGGTGGAATATCGGGCTCTGGATATGACATCATCTTCTATTCCATATAATGTATGAACATATTTAATATATTCCTGACGGATTAAGATAGATTATGGATGTCCATCAATGTTTCATTCGATGTTGTGTTTGGGTTGGAAGAGTGCAGCCATTTACAATGAGTAAGAGTGAGACAGAAAACGAAATACTCGCTTCTGATTGGCCAAAATGCATATGGACCAAATAAACACTGAATATTTTCTCCCACGGCTTATGGAACAAATAAACATTACCTGAAATAAGAGCTATTATCAATTTTCTGGGCTCAAACGATGTTCATATGGAACAAATAAGCACTAACCAACATGTTCCTGGCGCTAAATCAAAAAAAGTGAAAAGTGCATATGGAACAAATAAGTACTAGGGTAACGCACCTCTAATCTTTACAGAAACGTAACCTAATGGACGTCTGCCTTTCTTGTATGAGCGAGCCATCGTCACTCTCAACCATAATCCTGCCTTAAACCAATCCAACCTCAGCCATTCAAAGCCCACTTTTCCTTTCGGTATGCCTTTTTAGGCTAATTAAGCTCCCCCGTAAGTGCACAAGAAAATTAGCATATTATAGGCATATTGAATAAACATGAATAAGCTTAGATATCTATCGAAAACCTCTACTGAGGCATCACCACCGCAAACCTTTTTTTCTTCATATCACATTTCAACTTTTTCATCACTAATTTAGAAACTCTATGTATTCGACACTAAAAGTACCTAGAGAGTGCGCTAGTAAATATAAGATGGACGCTCCCGCGAGTACAATCCCAGCGCGTGCGTACTTTTACATACAAGTCACTTAGATGTCAATCGTAACGAGTTCAGTAAAAAGTTATAAATACATCGCGAAATAACAGAAATTGATGCTTACCTCAGTGTCAACAATCAAATACAATTGGCATATTTCATTACAGCACACATTCATTCAAATTCTTGTGAAAACGAGTTGTCTATTCACCAAAGCAGCATTGACAGATTGCAATTGTTTGAACGATGCGTCAAGAAAAATGTGTGTTCAGAAGGCCGTGAGAAAAACAATTTGTATCTGTCAAATGGTGATTTTTGGTGAATAGTGTCATGTATTGAGTAGAAAAGGTTGACTATTCATTGAAAGATTATTGATTGCAAAGAATATATTTATTATACATAATGATCACTTTAATAACAAGAGATACACTTGAACAATTCACGTCTTTGCTCAGTCACTGCTGACACGAGCCTTCGAAATACTCATCATGGCCCCTGCCTAGTTCCGTTTTTCCTTTACAAGAAGTAAACTCAAATTAGCAACTATATTCTGGGTTACCAACATAACAAGATGAAACGTAACCTTGGTGTTGTGTTGCCAAAACACCACAAATAGACATCTCGTTTTCACAATAATTTGAATGAGTGTGTGCTGTAATGAAATATGCCGATTGTATTTGATTGTTGACACTAAGGTATTCATCAATTTCTGTTATTTCGCGATGTAATTATAACTTTTACTGAACTCGTTACGATTGACATCTAAGTGACTTGCCTGAACGCGCCCTGTGCGCATGTGCACAAGTACTCGTGGTATAGATGCTAACTTTTTCCGCTAGGTGGCGTTTTGCAACTTTTAGGAAATAGAATTGCATGACCTCATGTCGATGTTAAATTGTTGACATGGTAACTGATGGTTAAGGCTAAATCCTCTTGCCCCAGGTAGATGTTGCAACAACTTAGTAATTAACAGTTATAACACAAACATAAATAACATAATCTATTATTATACGCTATTATAGTCCATAAACAAGGGTACCTATAGGTAATCAATCCAATCAGTGAGAAAAGTTGGTTTGGTTGTATAATTAAAATCTATAGAAACAAATCACAATATTAAGATGTATATAAAAACATTTCAGATTTAGTTAATATGAATATGAATAATACATTTAATGAAAGCATAACGCTACTTTATAATGTAAAATGTAATCCCAGAAAAAAACACTCCGTGTAAAAAAGTCAGCCAAGTCTCTTTACTTTAAAAAAATTCAACACCGAAAAGAAGTGATATCAAAAAAGGAGCCAAGTCAATGACATATCCAAATATTTAATCGTATTTTTGAAATAAAAGAATAAACACCGAGAAATACTTTACAAAAGGACTTGGCGCATCGTTTTTTTAAAGACATCATTCTATCCTAAAAGTGGAAAGAAATGTACAAGGAGGTACATTTTCCTCTTTCTATTAGAGCTAGAATCTATGAATCAAGCTACTTTTAGTAATGGCTATTTTATAGTTTTGTCAATGGCGATAGTAGAAAGATTTCATGCTGTAATAGATAAGTATTATAAGGATGGAAGAATTAAATAACAATTGGAAGTGGGCTCATACATATTCTTTTAGCACTGTTAATATGATGATATTAGAAGGGTATCTTTTCATAATATGATCTTGACTGAAGGAATTCATGAAACGTTGTCAAATAATTACGAACTATCTTTGGAACACTATTATATATTTTTGAAGTGTCAAGTGTATAAAGTTAAAATTTTTAATAGAAATTCAATGAGACTATGACGTACTTTGTAAAATGTTTTGTTATAAAATGTGGATTAATAGAAATGTATTTCATGATGAGAAGGTATAACGCATGAGACTTAATTATGTTGACCACGAAACAAAATTACGAAGATAACTAACTATTGTGTATTTATAGAAAACATACCTAGGCAACAAGTTTTATCGCGTATGTACATATTTTAATAGAAATTATTTTACAGTAGGTATGTATAATATGTAATTGAAAGATGTTTCCCTATTATTCTAAAAATTCTAAATGACGGTTATATATAAATGGCATATGCTTTTGAATCGAAAAATGTATTTAAAAAAACGATGCGCCAAGTCCTTTTGTAAAGTATTTCTCGGTGTGTATTCTTTTATTTCAAAAAAACCGATTAAATATTTGGATATGTCATTGACTTGGCTCCTTTTTTGATATCACTTCTTTTCGGTGTTGAATTTTTTTAAAGTAAAGAGACTTGGCTGCCTTTTTTACACGGAGTGTTTTTTTCTGGGATATCACTTCTTTTGTTAGTTTATTCATACAGCTTGTAGCACATGTCCGAGCAGGGACTAATTTCTTTAAAAAAATACGCCTCAACCGATTTGGTTACTAAGACAAGTTGCGTTTGGTATAAGATGAAAATGATTATCCAAGAAGAATAGCTTAAGTTTCGTTATAATCGATCCAGCCGTTTTCGATATATGACGTCACTTCCGGTTTTGAAATAGCGGCCGAAAATAATGTCGTCTTGAATTCATAATTATAAGTCCTACATAATTGCACAATTTGGTTGCAATCGGTATAGACGATTTCGATATATGACGTCACTTCCGGTTTTAACAATGGCGGCCGAAAATAATGTCGTCTTTTTATCCATAATTATAAGTCCTACATATTTCCAAAATTTGGTTGCAATCGGTACAGCCTTATTCGATATATGACGTACCTTCCGGTTTTAACAATGGCGGCCGAAAATAATGTCGTCTTTAATTCATAATTATTAGTCCTCCGTATTTCCAAAATTTGGTTGCAATCAGTACAGCCGTTTTCGATGTATGACGTCACTTTCGGTTTTAACAATAGCGGCCGAAAATAATGTCGTCTTTAATTCAATATTATTAGTCCTACATAATTTCACAATTTGGTTGCAATCGGTACAGACGATTGCGATATATGACGTCACTTCCGGTTTTAACAATGGCGGCCGAAAATAATGTCGTCTTTAATTCATAATTATAAGTCCTACACATTTCCAAAATTTGGTTGCTATCGGTACAGCCGTTTTTGATATATGACGTTACTTCAGGTTTTAACAATGGCGGCCGAAAATAATGTCGTCTTCAAATCATAATTATTAGTCCTAAACATTTCCAAAATTTGGTTGCAATCGGTACAGCTGTTTTCAATATATGACGTCACTTCCGGTTTTAAAAATGGCGGCCGAGAACACTGCAACCTTGAATTTATAATTATTTTCAAAGTAAGTTTACTAAATATCTATTTAAAAGTATAAATTGGTGAATTTTGTGTCAATTACCATATTTATGACTTAATTTAGCATATTTATGACGTCATTTCCGGTATAGGTAATAGGAAAACAATCTAGTTGATACTTTATGAACGACCATCTGAATTCATAATCCCTATATTTCCGTAAAATCGGTCATGCAGTTTGTAATATATAACGTCACTTCCGGTTTCTTTTAGTGGTTCCTGCCGCCATTTTCGGTACCGTAATTTGTTTATTCATTTTTCACAATTGATTTTTCAAATAAATTGCAGAATGAATACGCAGGAGCTAGTTCAGTTGCAATCGGTACAGGCGTTTTAGATATATGACGTCACTTCCGGTTTCAGGAATGGCGGCCGAGTACACTGCAATCTTAAATTTATAGTTTGTATTGTCTATGTTACAATGTAAGTTAATTATGTAAGTATTTTAAGTATAATTTGTTGAAATAAGTTAAATATTGCGTATTTATGACGTCACTTCCGGTTTAGAAAATAAGAAAATAATTATTTTATTATTGATACTTCATATAGATGACCATCTTAATCGAATGGCGCTAATTTCGTTCTAATTGGTCAAGACGTTTTTGAGATATGACGTCACTTCCGGTTTAAAAATGGCGGCACAAAAAATCACAGGAGGCAAGGTATCATCAGACGCCAAAAGTGCATATGTGGTAAAAATTTCAGGTTGATCGGTTCAGCCGTTTAGGCTGTGGCGGTGACGGCGACCTTTTCTGATCTCATCATCATCATCATCATCATCATCATCATCATCATCATCATCATCAGAAGAAGAAGAAGAAGAAAGCGGTGTAATTTCACGGTTTTCACTGTCCTCTAGGTCGTAAACGGCATGACTGGTTGTTGTCACGTGATGTATATGTTGTCAGGTGGGCCATAGCTCAAAATTAAGACATTTCACAACAATGTGAGATTTTCCATTGCTGAGATCCAGTAGGCCGAAAATGCTATGTTGTTGCTTACAGTAAAAGTAGTTGGTCTGCTCCTCAGTTTATATAGGCATTTACGGTATGTTGAGTGACTGTGAGTGTACGGTACGACTTGGCTGAGTGGAGCGACCGCTCCACTAGATGAATGCAATTTTGATATCTGATAGTAGTGGGTGTTTTTTCACGGTTTTCATATCGGTGAATTAAACCTCATCAGATTATATTTAATTGTTTAAATCCGGCATCCCAACTACATCTTTGTATTTATTTCTTAACTAAATAAAATACATTCATCAATTACCATAATCATCAGTGCGGTTGATTTCTGTAATCGCTCTACAAGCAATCTAATCGGCTATTATCACGCAAACTGCTCTTACTGATATCAATATCACGATTTATTCCAACGTCCCAGCCAACAGAGTGTTTAACATAATGCACGGTGAGTGACAACATGCAAGAGTATTATGCTAATTGCTGGGGATTTCAAAGCACTAAGAAAAACCGAGAGATCAAGTAGTTTGTAAGCTATAGGTCACCTAAAGTTACTTTTATATGAAGATGCCTTATCACTCAGTCATAAAGATAACAAACGATACGGAAGCAAGTTGGTTCAAACAAGCATGGTTACTATTATCAACATCTAGATCGCATTATTACAGTACAACAAATTATAATATCACTCATTTACATGAATGGTTGATTTTCTAGGCCAAAATGGCAGTGATTCTCAGAGAGTGTTTATACTTCATGGGAGTGATTTGTTCTTATTATTATTCGCGACAAGAATGACTTGACCTATTTGTTGTGATGCCGAAATCATTTATTTACCTAATATTATTTATCTTCTTCTTCTACCCGCAAAGATTGGGCTAAAAGCCCGTTCCGTCCTCAAGGTGCAGCCCATCTTTTCCTTGGCCGGCCAATGTCGCGCCTGCCCTTCGGATCATAGTGAAGGGCCCATTTGGGAATTCTCTTATTCGACATCTAGTGGAGCGGTCGCTCCACGCTAGCCAAGTCGTACGGCGCGCGCACACACTCATTTAAAAAGGCTGGAGCAAACCCACTTTTACTGTAAGCATCAAAGTGGCATTTTCGGCCTACTGGATCTTAAAATTGGAAAATCTCACATTGTTGCGATATATCTTAATTTCGAGCTATGGCCCCCCCTACAACATATACCAAATTTGGGAACAATAGGTTACGCCCTTTGCGCGCTAGAGGGCCGTGAAAACAGTGTTTTAGGGCGGTTTTCATAGTCATCTCAGTAGTAGTAGTAGGGTGGAGCTAAAATATGGTAAACAGGCCACAGCATAAACGGCTTAACCGATTGATTTAAAATTTTTACCACATATGCACTTTTGGCGTCTGAGGTGCCTTTTGCTATAACTGGTTTTATGCCGCCATTTTGAAACCGGAAGTGACGTCATATCTCGTCAACGGCTAGACCGATTGGAACGAAAATTGCGCCAAACGATCCAGACGGTCATCTATATGCATGATAAGTAGCAAAAGACTAAACATTATGTTAAAGAAACCGGAAATGACGTAATGAAATTTGAAATACATCGATTGGCTTTTTGGCAACAAAGATTGATCCGATTATTTTGATATTTATGTAACGTATGTACTTTTGACGTCTCATGTGACTTGTTATAAAACCAACCGGAAGCCGCCATTTTGAAACCGGAAGTGACATCATATCTCAATAACGGCTAAATAGATTTCAACGAAACCAGCGCAAAACAATTTAGACGGTCAACTTTATGTATTATCATCAATAATATTTGCAGTTTCTCATACCTAAACCGGAAATGACGTCACACATTTTAATAATCTCACAAATTTTTATTTTGATGCAATAAATATACTATTTGAGACAGCTTATAAAATTATAATCATGTTTCAAATATACTTCAAGGGGTCAGAGATTTCAGCCGCCATTTTTAAACCGGAAGTAACGTCATATCTCAAAAACTGGTAGACAAATCGGTATGAAACTAGCGCCAAACGATTCGGATGGCCATCTCTATGGAATATGAACAGTACAAATAGAATTTTCCTATTTATGAGACCGGAAATGACGTCATTCAAATGTATAAATTATTATAATTCCCTCCTATACAATAAATAAATATTCAGAAAGCTTAAAATGATACACATCATTTATAGAAATAAATTCTATGTGGCATTGCAGAAAGTTCAGCAGCCATTTTGAAAACCGAAGTGTTTCCATATCTCGGAACTGGGTTGACTGATTGGAATGAAACCTTTGCTATTCTTCGTGAAAGATCATTTAAAGCAATTATTTAGGACCATACGCTGCTATTCATTAGTGGTAACGAAATTGTAAAGGGTGATGATTTTTTAAAAGAATTTAGTAATTGTTCATTTCATATGTGTCACAAGTTGTTAGAATAAACTAAAAAAAGGAGTGATATCCCCATAAAAAACACTTCGTGTAAAAATACCAGCCAAGTCTCTTCAACTAAAACAAAATATGAAATCTAAAAATTCTGCACTGAAAATTAGTGATATCAAAAAATTAGCCAAGTCAAAACTTTATTTGAAAATCAAAAAATACTTGGCGCATCGTTTTTTTTAGGGCATTATAGGTATACTATGTATATGTATATTTCATGTATAATTTATAATTGGCTTATACTTCCAAGCTATTTAAGTACACGATGCGCCAAGTATTTTTTGATTTTCAAATAAAGTTTTGACTTGGCTAATTTTTTGATATCACTAATTTTCAGTGCAGAATTTTTAGATTTCATATTTTTTTTTAGTTGAAGAGACTTGGCTGGTATTTTTACACGAAGTGTTTTTTATGGGGATCCTTTCTACATGGTCGGCCCATCTTCTCCTGTACTGTGATATATTCTTATTGATTTCCTTCATTCCCAATTCGGCCCTTATATCCTCATTCCTGATCTTATCTAGCAAACAACACCCTTTTACCGATCTCAAAAAGCGCATCTCAGAAGCCTGAATATCTTTCTTGTCTCTCTCACGCAATGTCCAGGCTTCACTTCCATACAGCAATGTGGGAACTGCCATCACATTATAGAATTTTAATTGTGTCTCCTTTCGCGATTTATTTTTTAGACTTCTTCTTATAGTCCCACAAATATGCTGAAATTTGTGTATTTTGCTCTGAATATCATTGTCACGTAGATAAGTTATATCATATCCAAGATATTTAAAATGCGACACTTGTTCCAGGGTATTGTTGTCAATTACTATTTTTGAGCGAACGGGGAATTTTCCTTTGAATGCAATAATCTTGGTTTTAGCAAGTGAAATTTTAAGGTCATATGTTTTACAAATACTATTTAAATTGAACAGGGACTTCTGTAATTGATCTTCAGTTCGATGTATGACTACTTGATCATCGGCAAAGAGGAGTGTATTAAAACCTTCATGAGCATTGAGATATATATCAGGTTTACATAGTTTCTTCCATTCTCGCAGAACATCGTCAATGTATAATTATATTAAATAGGCTAGGTGATAAACAGCACCCTTGTCGTACTCCTCTATTGATCTCAAGTTTACGTAAACCACCTCCTCCTATATCTATTGAAATGTGCGTCTCGTAGTACAATGCCTTAATGGCCTCTGTTAAATGTTTGGGGTAGCCACGCTTATCTAAAATCTTCCACATCGTCTCACGGTTTACTCTGTCAAAAGCCTTTTCATAATCAATGAAGGCCATGTGCGTCTCAAGATTAAATTCAACCCGTTTTTGAATTACTTGTCTTAATGTAAAAATGTCATCCATACACGATCTTCCTCTCCTGAATCCACTCTGCTCTTCCAAAAGTAAAACATCAGATATATTCATTAATCTTTTATTCAATATTTTTGCATAAATTTTGTAACCTGTATTTAATAAACTTATGCCACGATAATTTTCACAACAGCTTCTATTCCCTTTTTTAAATAAGGATATAACTTTTGCTTCCCTCCACTTCTTGGGTATGTTGTAACTTATCCAACATGTATTTAGAAAATTTAAAAACCGCTCCTTGAAAGATATTCCACCACATTTTAGAAGCTCCATATTAATTCCATCTAAACCAGGCGCTTTTCTGTTCTTTGACGCCAATAATGCTTCCTGTAGCTCTTCAAATGTAATTCTATCTACATCTGCGTTACATTGAGGGACGGTCTTTTAGGATGTCGCATTAGAATCATACCATAACTTTTTGTAATGCTCAACCCATTGGTCACCTTTAATAATGTTCAGACAAGCAGTATCTCTTTCTGTACTGTTTAGATATTATATTATATTAATATATTATATTATTATTTATAATATTGATATTTAACGTCGTACTGTTCTGCAGCTAGGCTAATGATTATGATGATGATGAATAGATAAGGATGGGCGGTTGCGATCGTGACCTATTAGGTACTAGGAACCTACCCATCATTCTTCTCGACTGAGGTAAACAACGATAAATCCTCAGACAGGATGGACGGCCGCGGGAATCGAACGCTATAGCCTCCTTAGTGCAAGTCCACATGGACGAAACTTGTAATTTCTGTGACCGTGGGTGTATACATTTAGTCACAAACTTACAATTCTGGGAGCTAGTGATCAGTGATCACAATATTTTTAAAATTCTATCGGATGAGATAAATTTTAAAAATTCTACCTTACAGAAAAAATAATTAATTTTGAACATTTTCTGATTATGATAACTTACCAATTGCCTTCATGTACTCGTCGAAGTTAACACTTGCGCTGTGATCCAGCTTATATTTCTTCCCTGCAAATTCACTGAGCTTCACCATCTCGACGATATTTCACTCACCAAACCCTGTAAAACACTCCTCTGAGTCCCACCAACTGACTAGATAGTCTATGAGCTCTGTCGTGGGTTATATGATGACCCGTGGTGGGGATAAACGTAGATTAGTAATTACAGCTCCGTCACCTTGGCATAGGAAGCTAGATAGGCGAGGAGTGACAGGTCGATTGTTGCCGTTTAATTGTGAGGAGTGAGAGATGTGCATAGACGTGACGATGTACATTTGACACAATGTGCATACATGTATATTCATTTAAATTGATAAATCAATAAAAAAAACAATAAATCATGTGGAAATAAATCAGTCAATCTATAGACTTTTCATTATCAGCTAGAATTAGAAACTGTAAAATTATAAGACGTTCTGTGTAATTTAGTTGCAAATTACTAACTCTAATTGTGGAGTGGAATAAAATTATTTATTGACATTGTTGATATTTGAATGAGATAAACGAAGTTTTATGTTGAAACTTTTTAAAAACCGTGGGTATATTCTGAAAGCTCATAAAAATCACGAAGTTCAGTTTCATCTTTTTAAAGTTTGTATAAAATAACAATGGATGGTAAATAGTAAACCAATTAAAAATATCGTTTACTTACATCATCCTAACTACGCGGTCAATTGGTCGCTAGATTCGAACCGGGGACCTCCTGTGTGCATGTCCAGGCCGACTGCCTGAGCCAACTTGCCATGTGATTCTCTCATTGACACTAGTTTTCACAAAACAATATGTTAATAAAAGACTAAAGAACAAATATTAAATGATTGCTCGTGATAATATTTGTAATTCAAATACGAGATCTAGTGGAGCGGTCGCTCCAACCAGCCAAGTCGTACCGTACACTCACAGTCACTCTACATACCGTAAATGCCTATATAAACTGAGGAGCAGACCAAACACTTTTACTGTAAGCAATAACATGGCATTTTCGGCCTACTGGATCTCAAAATTGGAAAATCTCACATTGTTGCGAAATATCTTAATTTCGAGCAATGGCCCACCCCGCTACATATACCAAATTTGAGAACAATAGGTTATATCATTTGCGAGCTAGAGGGCCGTGAAAATCGTGAAATTACATCACTTTCTGATTCTGATGATTCTGATGATATCAGGGAACGTCGCTATCACCGCCACAGCCTAAACGGCTTAACCAATCGATCTGATATTTTTACCACATGTGCACTTTTGGCGTCTGAGGTGCCTTTTTATAAAACCAACCGGAAGTCGCCATTTTGAAACCGGAAGTGACGTCATATCTTGAAAACGGCTAGACCGATCGGAATGAAACTATCGCCAAATCATTCAGACGGCCATATTTATGGAATATCAATATTTGAATTAGAAATGTACTATTACCGGAACCGGAAATGACGTCATAAAAATTAAGAATCAGACTTTAATCACCTCTTACTACAATAACTACATATTCAGAAGGCTTATAATGATACATAACAATTAACGAAATACATTCTAGGTGGCAGTAATTTCAGCCGCCATTTTGAAAACCGGAAGTGATGCCATATCTCGAAAACGGTTGTACCTATTGGACCGATGCTTTCGCAATTCTTCATGGAATATCACTTTAAGCTTATATTTAGCATTAGACACAATTTGTCTTAGTAACCAATTCGGTAATGGCGTATTTTTTTAAAGGAATTAGTCATTGTTGCTCCGATATGTGTTACAAGTTGTGTAAATAAACTAAAAAAATTAGTGATATCCCCATAAAAAACACTCCGTGTAAAAATACCAGCCAAGTCTCTTCAACTATAAAAAAAAAAAAAAATCTAAAAAGTCAGCACTAAAAAGTAGTGATATCAAAAAATGGGCCAAGTCAAAACTTAATTTTAAAAACCAAAATATACTTGGCGCATCGTTTTTTAGGGCATTATAGGTATTTATATATATTTAGGTACCTACAATTTATTTTTGTCATATACTTTTTATATACACGAAGCGCCAAGTATATTTTGGTTTTTAAAATTAAGTTTTGACTTGGCCCATTTTTTGATATCACTACTTTTTAGTGCTGACTTTTTAGATTTTTTTTTTTTTTTTATAGTTGAAGAGACTTGGCTGGTATTTTTACACGGAGTATTTTTTATGGGGATTGTAAGATACATTAAAATATTCAATTTAAAAACATATGGAATTACCAAATATGTAAAAAAAAATTGCTTTATTTTTTCGGAAGTTCTATTCCAAATTAACTTTACATTTCCTTTTGCAATCTCCACTTGTGTTCAAAATCTAATGCAACTATAAATTTCACTTCCTTTCTATACAAGAAAGTTCGCATAATTTACAAATATCTACTTGCTCTGCTGCAAGATAAATTACAATATAGACAACAAGATACAGAAATACCAAACAGAAATTTGGAATAAATATACAAGATACATTAGGATCAAAATACATATAGAAGCATGATGCTTGTATCTAGATACATTTATGGATTTTAATTTCTATGTCTCATAGGTAGAAGGCCTGATGTCAATTTTCTCGAATTAGCTTGTTTGGATTCTGGTAATCTCAAGCACTATTCCAGTTCTATTGAAGTATTCTCTTCGAAAATGACCACGTCTACTTTTATATCAGAGGAGTGAAAATTAGACTTTACAGGTTGTAAGACATTGGGTCAGGTGGTTCAGGAGTGGAAGGTGACTGTACATTTTCATAATTATCATTGTAAACAAATATATTTTATTTCTTTGATAAACACGTTGAAAAAACACAACATAATATTATCAACAATATGTACAATATCGTGAAGACTGATGACGTCAGGCGTCGGCGTCGGCGTCGGTTATTCGACGACTCGGTAGACGCGCGTCGCAGTGAAGTCCTCGCCTTCCACAGTCAAAGTCTGCAGATAAAACACAGACATTAATCACTCCCTTATTGTGTTTTAGATTTTTCAGAATATTAAACCAGCCCTTGGACGGCTGCCCGGGAGGGGGGGGGGGGGGGGGGGGGGGGCAAGGCTTGGCTTCGGAATCGTCAAGCGAGATCATTGGAAGGGGTCGACATCACTTTGCATGTGTCTCATCACTGTCCTGTCGTGGGTTACTTTTACGCATGAGCATAAATGCTCGCCAGCCTAGCTCAAGTTAAATATTTGGCACAATGACATCAAAATCACGTCATTCTCCTTTCGAACATCTCAAAATAATTTTCAGTCGTTCGTCTGTGTCAGATGTATTCAAAATTCCGGAAAATAGACTCTGAAATAAAGCTTGATACAACTACAAACACACTTGGGTTCAGACCACATCTGTGAAGAACCGTCCGAATCGAATGACCTTATAAAAGCTGAACTCACGCATGTGATCGCCTTGTCACTGAACTCTCTGATGATCTTCGTCGTCTTGATCTTGTCTCCTCTCTGGACCTCGATCAACTTGTTACCCTCCAACGTGAACGTCGCCTTCACCTTCCTGCCATCGGGCGTGTCGTACTCGAACTCCTGTCCCAGCTTGAACGGCAACACGTAGTTCTTGAAGGTGGAGTAGGACTTGAGCGTGTACGTGTCACCCTCGATCACAAGCTCGTACGTGGCCACGACAGTGTTGCCGATAGTCCGTGTGATCATCCCCACACCTGGAAGCAGTTACAGATTGAGCGGCAACGTCGTACTTGGGTGAGGCGGTGTTGCCGATCATCACCACACCTGCAAGCAGTTACAGAGTGAGCGGCAACGTCGCACATGGCTGTGACAGTGTTGCCGAACATCCCCACACCTGCACGCAGTTACAGAGTGAGCGGCAACGTCGTACTTGGGTGAGGCGGTGTTGCCGATCATCCCCACACTTGCAAGCAGTTACAGAGTGAGCGGCAACGTCGCACATGGCTGTGACAGTGTTGCCGAACATCCCCACACCTGCAAGCAGTTACAGAGTGAGCGGCAACGTCGCACATGGCTGTGACAGTGTTGCCGAACATCCCCACACCTGCAAGCAGTTACAGAGTGAGCGGCAACGTCGCACATGGCTGTGACAGTGTTGCCGAACATCCCCACACCTGCAAGCAGTTACAGAGTGAGCGGCAACGTCGCACATGGCTGTGACAGTGTTGCCGAACATCCTCACACCTGCAAGCAGTTACAGAGTGAGCGGCAACGTCGCACATGGCTGTGACAGTGTTGCCGATCATCCCCACACCTGCAAGCAGTTACAGAGTGAGCGGCAACGTCGCACATGGCTGTGACAGTGTTGCCGAACATCCCCACACTTGCAAGCAGTTACAGAGTGAGCGGCAACGTCGTAAGTGAGTCAATGAGCCCCATGACCTCGCATTGGCTCGCAAGCCCGCAATATACACAGATGCCAGTTGTGTTGACTACCCTCCTGCATTAGAGATCAACTAGACTAGAATGTCAGCTAGCCAGATCATGCCAGGTTGTGGGTAGTAGTTCGAAGAGATAAACAAACATTATAATATAACACCTGATTGACCTCTCTGCAGGAGGTTCTATGCAATGGGGGTTGCTTCGAGTCTGGACTGCGAAGTAATGAACGTTGCTGTACATGGCTGCGAAAGAGTTGCCGTTAATAAAACGTAATTACAATGTAATTGATAAAAAATTAATTACTTTCAACATCTTTTGTTTGAAGCGAATATTCAGATAATTGTTACAGCGTGGACCAATCACAAAAATCTGTCGACAATAATCGTTTTGGACTCTGAACCTCTACAAGACTGAACAGCAGGGCCATACGGCTTTTAAATTAATCATTTTCACTCAACCAAAACTTGGTCCATTCTTTAATCCAGGATTTCAAGTTCATTGTTGTATTCATATTACTGACCAACCAAAACACATTAGCTAAAATAATCAGTCAGAATTGTTTGCTTACAGAAATCTAATCAAGCCTTATCACGCAAACAGCTGTGCTGATATCAATATCACTTATTGAGCGAGCGAAGCGAGCGTCTCCTTTTGACTCTTTTGACACGGACCTCTGTGTTTTTTTTTTTTTTTTTTTTTTTTTTACTTTTGTCTGTTAATAGGAGCAATGGAAGTCGCACCGTTTCACCGATCGATCTGAAATTTTGCACACATGTAGAGACAACCTTTTCTGTTTGCTGACCCTAATTTTTTTTTGAAATTAATTGATTGGTTAAAATTTAAATAAACATCTCCTGATAGGTTGAAAAATGAAAATGATCTTCAATAAACGTGATCAAACTCATATTTTGCATGGTCATTAAGACCAACATTGTCTCTTATTTTACAAATGTTCAGCCCTATCAGTTAAGAACGTATTCAGTTATTGACATTTTTAATAGCTGTCAGAGATGAAGTATCGAAATAACTGTTTTTCCATTGCCCCATGGATCTGATTTGCTACAGGAATTTAGATGCTATTTTCACGTTTCAATGAAAAGCAGATACATTTATGTTACTGAGTGGATCATTTTTCAATTCAATATGGATGTATATGTTTCTGTGCGTTCTGTACGCATTTCCAATTCGAGAATTTGTATGCACCCGTGCTCGCTCATCAACGCACGTTACACTGAGCGTTTTCCTAGTTTATTATCATCCAAGCTAACACAATGCTTAACATAATGCAAGTGAGCGACAACATGGCAACAACGTATTGTGCAATTTTCATGGGGATTTCAATGCACTAAGAAAAGCCTAGAGATCAAGTATACAATCAAGTAGTTTGTAAACTAGGTAATCTAGAGTTATTTTTATGAAGATGGACAGTTATCAGTCATAAAGATAACAAATGATACGGAAGCAAGTTGCTTGAAACATACATGGTCATTATTACCTACATCCAGATCGCAATATTACACGTACAACAAATTACAATAATATCACACACTTTAAATGAATTGTTGTTTTTCTAGGCCATAAATGGACAGGGATATTTTTTTTTTGAGAGTTTTTATTACTGCAATAAAGTTATTTATTCTGATTACCTATAGCGAAAAGAATACGTTGACCTATATATTTATAGTAGGTAATAACTAAAACATTTATTTACCTACTTAATTATTGATTTAACGTCACACTGTTCTGGAACTAGACTAATGACGGCGGATACGTGTTATGATGACGATGATGGATATGGAAGCTTGCGGTCGCGGCCTATTACTAGGGAACCTTCCCAGCATTTGTCTCGACTGAGGAAAACCAACAACAAATCAACATTAAAAGACTAGCGCAGGAAAAGTGGCCGGGTCTCTGTAGTGCAAGTCTATGTGGACGATAAGCGTAATTCCATGTCCTTACCTGAACACATTTACATCCTCATGCTCAAAAGAATGTCCCGATTTACCTACGCAAGTGCCCAGGACCCTTACCTAATATCGCGAAATGTTGGTGCTACGATGGTGTTGAGTTCAAGGTCGGTGCTATTACGGGTTATTTAGATAGGTAGCACCGTGCTAGGTAGCACCGTCCTACCATTTCGCGATATTAGGTAACCCCCCAGAGTCTACTGGATTCCGTCCATAAGATTAAATAATCTTAACACCACAAGACCGTGTGCTAATATAATACCCCATAAAAAACACTTCGTGTAAAAATACCAGCCAAGTCACTTCAACTAAAAAAAAATATAAAATCTAAAAATTCTGCACTGAAAAGAAGTGATATCAAAAAATTAGCCAAGTCAAAACTTTATTTGAAAATCAAAAAATACTTGGCGCATCGTGTATATAAATAGCTCAGAAGTATAGGCCAGATATAAAATATACATCAAATATAATAGTAAACCTATAATGCCCTAAAAAAACGATGCGCCAAGTATTTTTTGATTTTCAAATAAAGTTTTGACTTGGCTAATTTTTTGATATCACTACTTTTCAGTGCAGAATTTTTAGATTTCATATTTTTTTTTAGTTGAAGAGACTTGGCTGGTATTTTTACACGAAGTGTTTTTTATGGGGATATCACTCCTTTTTTTAGTTTATTCTTACAACTTGTGACACATATCGAATGAACAATTACTAAATCCTTTAAAAAAATCACCCTTTACAATTTGGTTAGGTACTACTAATGAAAAACAGCGTATGGTTCTAAATATTTGCTTTAAATGATCTTTTATGAAGAATAGCAAAGGTTTCATTCCAATCGGTCAACCCAGTTCCGAGATATGGCAACACTTCGGTTTTCAAGATGGCTGCTGAACGTACTGCACTGCCACATAAAATTTATATCTATAAATGATGTGTATCATTTTAAGTTTTCTGAATATGTATTTATTGTAAAGGAGGGGATTATAATAATTTATAAATTTTATTGACGGCATTTCCGGTCTCATAAATAGGAAAATTCTAGTTTGACTGTTCCTATTCCATAGAGATGGCCTTCCGAATCGTTTGGCGCTAGTTTCATACCGATCTGTCAACCAGTTTTCGAGATATGACGTTACTTCCGGTTTCAAAATGGCGGCTGAATTATCTGACCCCTTGAATTATAATTTAAACATGATTACATTTTATTATAAGCTGTCTCAAATAGTATATTCATTGCATCAAAATGTAAATTTGTGAGATTATTAAAATGTGTGACGTCATTTCCGGTTTTGGTATGGGAAACTGCAAATATTGTTGATGATAATACATAAAGATGACCGTCTAAATTGTTTAGCGCTGGTATCGTTCAAATCTATTTAACCGTTATTGAGATATGACGTCACTTCCGGTTTCAAAATGGCGTCTTCCGGTTGGTTTTATAACAAGTCACATGAGATGTTAAAAGTACATACGTTACATAAATATCAAAATAATCGGATCAAACTTTGTCGCCGAAATGCCAATCGATGTATTTCAAATTTCATTACATCATTTCCGGTTTCATTAACATAATTTTTAGTCTTTTGCTACTGATAACCTATATAGTTGACCGTCTAAATCGTTTGGCGTAAATTTTGTTCAAATCGGTCCAGCCGTTGACGAGATATGACGTCACGTCCGGTTTCAAAATGGCGGCACAAAAAAAGTAATGGGGGCGAGGGCAAATCAGACGCCAAAAGTGCACACGTGGTAAAAATTTGAGATCAATCGGTTTAGCCGTTTAGGCTGTGGCCTGTTTACCGGATTTGAATTCCAGGAGACGACTACTACTACTACTACTACTACTACTACTACTACTACTACTACTACTACTACTACTAAGATTACTGATTAAAACCGCCCTAAAACACTGTTTTCACGGCTCTCTAGCTCGCAAAGGGCGTAACCTATTGTTCCCAAATTTGGTATATGTTGTAGGGTGGGCCATAGCTCGAAATTAACATATTTCGCAACAATGTGAGATTTTCCAATTTTAAGATCCAGTAGGCCGAAAATGCCACTTTGATGCTTACAGTAAAAGTGGGTTGCTCCAGCCTTTTTAAATGAGAGTGTGCGCGCGCCGTACGACTTGGCTGGCGTGGAGCGACCGCTCCACTAGATTATATTAGCACACGGTCTTGTGGTGTTGAGGACTGACATCTGCAAATATCTCCTTGCGACGCAGCTTCTGCAGAGCACGAGGCTGTTAGTTTCTTCAGTAAAAAAGTAATAATTATCATTCTTGATTTTATATCCTTATTTTATTTGACACTATTTCTGCTATCATTTAGCAGGTAGTAAGCTATAGAGAAATTGCTCGCCGCCCAACAAAATAAACATGATGGCCTGATACCAACCAGGGGAATGCAACAACTACCATGTTCTTCGAGAGATGAGATACATTGGCAAAGTCTACCAATGCAAAGAAAACAGTTAACAAAAACTTACCAATTGCCTTCATGTATTCATCGAAGTTGACACTGGCGCTGTGATCCAGCTTATATTTCTTCCCGACAAATTGAGCCACCATCTCGCCGATATTTCACTCCCAACTCTGTAAAAACACTCCTCTTACAACAGACTTCACGCTACGATCTATTCATTCACACCCGCCGACTAGATAGCTCTATCATGAGTAGTAATATGACGGCCTGTGGTGGGGATAGACGTAGATTAGACATTACAGCTCCGTCACCTCGATGAAGCTAGATTGTCTAGGCGTTGTGTCAGGTCGAATGTTTGCAGTGTAATTGTGAGTAATAAGATGGAAATGCATGTGCATAGACGTGACAATAAACACGTACTCGAAGTGACATAATCAGAGGGAATTAGAAACAGTGGAATTATATGACGTTCTGGTAATGACGTATTCAGGGGAGGGGAGCGTTATTAATATTTTGAAAAATTATAGTTGAAAATAGTGGTTCCGGGGTCTTTGCTCCCGAGAAAATTTTGGTTCAAGGTCAATCGATTTGGTGTTATATTATAAAGGTATTGCGCGTATCGGTGCTCGCTCACAACGCGTTTCATTGAGCGTTTTCCGTGTAGTGTAATTAATAAATATACTCCAAAAATCCAAAATTATTAAATTTTAATTAGCAATAGTCAAAATGGATGGCAAATATTGAGATCAGTTGTTGCAACTGCATTCTATTATCCTTGGTTGCTCAGACTATTAACATAGCAGAGTGTCAAATGTCCGTCTGGCTGGCCGGGTGGCTCAGCTGGTAGGGCTCTCGCCCGGCAAGTGAGAGGTACAGCGTTCGAGCCCCGATCCGGCTGGATATTTTACACTTGGTGCATCTTCCTGACTCCACTGAAAGTTTTCCATAAACCCAGTATCTAGTGAGACGTATTTATAATTATACACCTCTTGTAATTGATTGGTAATATGTCTCGATGGTCAATCATCAACATCAGTATAATATGTGATGCCAACTAAAATATGTTGTTTTTATTAATAAGTACATTTCAAAATAAGAACTTATTTAAGTGTTTTTAACAGCAAATATGCAACATATTCATTAATAAATTCTAATCTAAATTATATGGACATTTTGGCGGGAAAACGGTAAACCTATTGTGTGACATCATTTTTATGAACCAAGTAGGATGTTGCCATGGTTACAATCAAATATGACACGTAACATATTTGCCGCTTCCCCACCGAAATATCAACTGAATTTAAATTTCATATTTGAAAACTTGCACTTTTGGGTGTAAAAATATTGAATAAAATTTCCCACATCAAAAATTGTATCTTATTTCCTATTCATGTGATTTTCTCTCGCAGAGTTTGTCAAAGTGTCAGTTCATCTTGTCGTTCGCTTGTCAGTGACAAGCAGGCTCTGGTATTCAGACGGCATGCTAATTGTGTTGCATTATATTTTATAATGATATTAAAATTAATTGATGAACATTATTCGCACTGAATCAGGCTGTGGTATGTCTTGGTTCAATTGTGGGAAATATCACATCTTACGTAATGAGATATTTATGTAACAAAAATGTATTTGGTATTTAAACTTATTAGTCATAAAACATTATGATTGAAATACAAGTAAAGAGTTCGACAAAGAGCATTGCCATAACTGCTTGTCTGGAATAATAAATCAGATGAAGTATAAGTAACCTATTACATAAATAATTATGATTGTTCTTCAGCAATTACCACATTACTCATTATAATTTGTCATGATTCTCAGTCATGATGATGAAGCTTATTTCAATTAACATGATTCATTTAATAAGAAATATCTTCATGAGGAAATTAAAATATAATTATCATGGAAAGAACAAAGTAACCTTTACATAATAACAAAAGAATGATTGGAATTAAAACAGAATTGCAAATATTTACGTAGATATCAAATGTTGAAGATGGAATGTGTCCTGTATTTTACATAGGTATTCTTATGTATCATCCCTACAGCAATTTCTGTAACGATTAACGTCTTATGAGTTTTCAATTTTATGTCATTAGAAAATGAACAAAACTACACTGATGGTTAGAAAATTCATATCGGTTTTGATTTCTAACTTTTACAATATCAGTATCACACGTTGTATTGTTTTAAATATTTTTCCGTCCATTAGTGTACCAGAAATGAAGTAGAAAATAGGTATTAATTTATCCTAAAAATGACCTGATTTTACTTGGTTGCCATATGATAAAATGGGGAGACAAGTCAAATTATCTCAGAAACTGGTCACGAAAAGTGTTTAATTTTTCAGGGTAATGTGCAGGCTAAGGTGCATTCCTCTAAGGTGCAGGACATGATTCATGAAGGCACTTTCTTGTTTGATTTGGCTAAATGATTTTTCTCACCGATCTCCAATCGATCTGAAATTTTGCACACACTAAAAAGCCGTGCCTGTGTTCAAGTGTATATGGTTTTCAACAAAATCCTCTTATTGGTTAAGATTTGCAACTGAACTGTATGTCCGATCAAGTTCACATTATGCATGATCATTAGGAAGAATATTTTTTTCAGCCCAATTGTTTGATCGGTTCAAGAGTGTAAAATGTATTTGATCGAGAAAGTATTAAGACCGTACCTTGATCCCTGGCAAAATGACAGTTTTTTATTCCACTCGATCAATATGAAATACTATTTTACTACCTATATCTATATGAGATTCAACTTACAAACTGGCATATTCTATTAAGCAAAAGCCAATCATTTGCATGTGAGCGAAGTGTGTTGCAAACCTTTGGAAATATCAATTTTGACAGCGAAGTATAAAAAAGTCTATAAGTTCATGACCGATCTGGCTGAAAATATGTAAAATATGAGGTTATGTTGTCAACGACGACTTTGAAAAATTTCGAATCATTCGGAACATTTTGACTTTTCAATCAATCAGAAGATATATATTTTTTTTAAATTTGACCTATGAAAGAATTTTATTTTAGCTCGATCCAGGAAAAGGACTGTCCTGTCTAGCAACAATAACCAGAAAAATAGACAACCTAGTCAAAAGAATCAAAAGGAGACGCTTACTTAGGTAATCACGTAGTTTGTATAGGTACTCGTAAAATAAGTAAGTGCGGCGGGGTTCTCAGAGAAGAATACGAGCATGGACATAAATATAATACATTTGCGACTCGTTGCAATCGTTTCAAAGATCTTGTGGTGAAAGACAATACTCTCTGTTATGATTTTAATGTGTTTGTTTGTTAATTTATGTAGGTACGTTTAATGTTGTATTGAAACTAGTAGTTTGTTTCCGTTTGTGTTGAAATGAATACTGAAGCAACGCGCAATGTTTTGAACTCCTCCTGGCTAACTAACCGACTGACTAATGAGGAAGTGGCTGCGGAATTACCTGCATTTCACTGGAACTGCAGTGACTAAGTCAAGGTCACTCGATGTGAGTCGACACCTCAAGGAGACGTAGTGGGAGGTTGCGGCTCTTTAATACTGGTTCATGTGCATAGATATGTAGTGGGAGGTTGCAGCTCTTTAACTGCTTCAAGTAAATCAATAGTAAAATTCTTGCCATATAATTGAACGCCATGATAATTGAAAAAATATTGAAAAATATATTTAAAAATACAATATAATTTTAATTTAAATTGTATTTTTTGTATTTATAGATTTTATTTAGCTTACTAAGCCAGTAACATTACAGATACACTTGTTACCAACAGCACATATATTACACTTAGAATACATCATCAACTGATTGTCGCTTTATCCACACAATACAATGAGCTTTAAATGAACATACATGTTTTTCATTTCTAATGTCTACAGGTAACCTGTCATAAATTTTGCTTCCAGTGTTAAAAATTGATGCATACCATTTCTTACTATAACAGTGTTTCTTAAACCACATTCCACTGCTGGCTGCTCTAGTACTAATATTATGAATTGTTTTAACATTATCTAATTTATCTAAGATGTATTATGGCATAAGGCCAATACTAATTTTAAACATAAATATAAGAACTAATAGTAACACAGACTGCTTAATACTCAGCCACTCCAGCATGTCTAACATTGTCAAGATAGGTGTTTCTCTACCACATCTGATGATCGTTCTCATGGCCTTATTTTGTAATATTTGTAATCTATCCAAGTGATTTTTATTTACATGTAAGAGAATTGTTGCTCCATATTCGAAATGTGGCTTAATTATGGTGTTGTATACCATACATCTTGACCAGTACGACAATTTTCCTCCTATTCTTCTGAGATATCCTATCTTTTTTCCTATCTTCTTTATCATATATTCAGCATGTAGTTTAAATTCTAATTTATCATCTAATATTATGCCTAAGTATTTAAATTCTTTAACAACTTGGATCTCATCCCCTCTTATGTTTAACTTTACTTTACTTTTTTAACTTTAGTGATTTTAGACAGGTTGTTTCCGAGTTGTTTTTAAACACAATTCCTATGTTCGTTTGACGAGGAGCCAATTGGTGCTGATTATGTGATGTCTAATTTTTAAGTTTGTGTTTGTATTGTTTTGTACAAATTAATTATATTATATTGCACTTGTGGGGCCTCGGCCCTGTTGTCAATAAAGAATTAATAATAAAATAAAAAAAAAATAAAAACATTACACGTTAACAGTTGTTCACTCATCTTATTAGTAACTCCTATGAACATTGATTTGGACTTATTTACATTTAGTTTCAGTTTGTTAATCTCTAGCCATGTAGCAATGTTTTCTAACTCGCTATTCATTTGCGACATCATTTCAAATACATTTGATCCACTCAAAGAAATAACCATATCATCCGCATACATGTTGAGGTACATATTAGAATTACACATTTTCAGGTCATTGATATATATTGTAAATAGCAGGGGTCCCAAGACAGAGCCCTGCGGCACTCCATTATGACATTCCATCCGATCAGAGATAGCATTACCATATCGAACTTTCTGGCTCCGATTAATAAGATAATCCTCTAGCCATGCCAATGGCATACCAGTCACTCCGTACACGTGTCATTTTTTACCAGTTTTCCAATAGAGGAAGAATTTTCTCATCAACTTACTCTACGTGTACATAAAATTCTTTGTGTTTTAAACGAATGACTAGAGGGACCCGCTTACAAGTTGTAAGCTGTGCGTGGCAACGTTTTCGCTAAAGTTTAAGAAAATGTTAAAAAGCGACAGTACTGCAAATTCAGCCTTAAAAAATACAACACATTAATCGTAGAACATAAGGTAAATTCGTTTCGTAATCGTGGGGTAAATACGAATAATGATACCTATAACTTTATTTCCAAATATTTTGACAAACTTTTCAAATGAAACTGAAATAATAGTTAAATATCAAAGCTGTCACGTGATCTTACTTGCCTCCTGATATAAAAGTCTGCATCTCTGCACAATTAACATCAACATCAACGATCGTTTTAGTAAAATTATGATTCCCAAAACGTAATTGTCAATATACTAAGTAATGAGAAGTTGTGACGTTAGGTATCGGGCTTAAAGTTCTCTTACCCACTTTTGAACGTTTCACACACTATTTTATTTTATCTAATCCTGTTTCATTTAATTATCGTGTCAGGAGATGTTACATCACAGTCTAGGGCCTTCTGCTCCGCAACCGACTGGCCAAGTTCATCACGTTATCTTCTTCTTCTTCTTCTTCCCCCAACTCTTCTTCCTCTTCTTCCCCCTCCGGTCTTCCGGTCCTTGCCATTTATCTCGATCAGTCCACCACTTCTCTTCTATACAACCGTTCCCCAATTCCCTCTTCTTTCAATAACATCTGCTTCTACTGCTCTTATCCACGTTGTACGCGGTCTTCCTGGTTCACAAACTATATTTGAGCGAGCGAAGCGAGCGTCTCCTTTTAACTCTTTTGACACGGACCTCTGTTTTTTTTTTTTTTTTTTTGTCTGCTAAATGGAGCAATAGAAATCGCACAGTTTCACCGATCGACCTGAAATTTTGCACACATGTAGAGACAACCTTCTCTGTTTGCTGACCCCAATTTTTTTTGAAATTCATTGATTGGTTAAAATTTAAATAAACATCTCCTGATAGGCTGAAAAATGAAAATGGTCTTCGACAAATGTGATCAACCTTATATTTTGCATGGTCATTAAGACCAACATTGTCTCTTATTTTACAAATTTTCAGCCAAATCATCCCATTGGTTAAAATTTAAATATTTCATGTGCTTTTTGAAATTTAAACCAGAACCGTTTGACCGATCAACTTAAAAATTTGCATGGTCATCGGGTCCAACATTATCTGTATTTTTGACATTCAGACTAAACTGTGTTTAAATTCAACAGTTATTGACAGTTTACGGATATTTTGCGTGTTGGCTGTCATATATCTCGAATTTCACATTTCACGGCATCTTCGGATCTTCACTTCAAGGTTGTTAGAGCAGAAACTTTCAAACGTATATTAATATGAAACTGATATGACCGTTTAAATATTTTTTGAACGAGATCCTGTGATTTTTGTAAATTAACAAGGAATCGTTCAATCATAAAGGTTCAATCGATCAACTTAAAACTTTGCGTGGTTATTGGGACCAATATTTTAGGAATTGTTGGAGATCATACATGTCTGTGACGAAGTTAAAGAATTATTGGCTTTTAAGGACATTTTCGATAAACAGAATTTCGGTTCGAGGTATTGCGCGTATCAGTGCTCGCTCATCAACGCGTTACTCAGAGCGTTTTCCTAGTCATTTAAAATCTCAATATTTCACCTGCTTGACATAAGACTTCATCAGGAGTTCTTGACAGCTGTAAAAACATGTTTTTTATAACTGTCAACTTCAACTGTCCTGATGAAGCCTACTTTAAAGCAGGTGAAGTATTAAGATTTTAAATAAAATATAAGTTTGGGAAAAGTTCAAAAGAGAGTATTACATGGTATTACCTAAGTTCCAAAAGGTAAGTTCCACTATGGTAGTTAGGTGGCCGCCTTGTAATACAGGTAAAGTTTGCCTGAAATCACCTCCAAGAAGAACTACCTTGCCTCCATAGAGACGCGTATCGGTAGCGACGTCGCTCGTAGATACTCTTCTCATACCGCATATCGTAGTGGTAGTGAGCTAATAGACCATTTTAAATATTATCTCGGTGGCTCTGCTTTCTAAGAAAAATCACACGCAGTATTATTTCCAGACACCTTAGTCCCTGTTTCAACAATAGGCAAAACAGGGACTAAGGTGCCTGGAAATCAAACTGCATATGATTTTTCTTAGAAAGCAGAGCCACCGAGATAATATTTAAAATGGTCTATTTTTATTTCTTTTCGCTCAAACAAAAGATTCCATGGCCAAATATTGTTCATTTGTGAAAATTAGTTTCACTGCTCACTAAAATTTATTTTCACCGCACAATTGAAATTGACAGTTAAAATTAAGACATCAGAAAAAGATGTGTTTTTCATGAATAACTCGGTAAATACTGAACAGAATGCCTTGAAAGTGTTACTATAAATCAAGTCACGTAATTATATACCTAACTGGCGAGTTTAAACTTGATCGGTGGAAAATTAAAGATTTGTATAAAGAACCAAATTTTCAGCCACGTTGCTACGGGGACGACGTTCTTCTCTTTTAAGTGTATTATAGTAAAGGATGGTCAGGTGTATGGAGTGTTCATTGATTTATTGAAAATTGCTTTTAAAGGGGTGGAATTTCACTGTTTTTACGGCCCTCTAGCTCACAAATGCAATAACCTATTTTTCCCGAATTTGGTATAATATGTGGTGGGGTGGGCCATAGCTCGAGTTAGGATATTTCGCAACAATGTGAGATTTTCCAATTTTGAGATCCAGTAGGCCGAAAATGATATTTTGTTGTTTACAGAAAAAGAGTTTGGACTGCTCCTTAGTTTATAGGCATTGCATTTATGGTATGTTGAGTGAGTGTTGAGTGTACAGTACAATTTGGCTGGGTAGAGCGACCGCTCCTCTAGATTAAATAATAGATTTGTATTGAAAGATAAGTATATGGGTATTGATTTGAATTATTTTGAAAATTGTCTGAAATTAATTTATTTTTATTATCATTGTATTGTTATAGTTCTTAATATAAATAACACTGTGTCATCGAACAACTATGCAGACTTTAGGAAACGCACTAATTAAAATGAAACAATAAATTGAAAGCATGACTAAAAATAGACTAAATTGAAAGCACGATATCAATAAATTGAAAATTGAAACAGTGATGTGAGAATTATTAGCTTTAACTGCAAATCCCCATATCTTGACAGTTAAAATCACACTGATTTGTGATTTAAACTTTATTGGCTAAAAGCAATAGTTCTTTATTATTACGATTGTTTTCTCATTCTTTGGATTATTTTTATGACGGTTGTAACTTTTGACTCTCGTGGTAATTCTGAATTTGTGGTCTACGGATGAGCCTCACAATGTATGGGGTTCTTTGTTATTATTTTTATTTTTCTTGTATTATTTACGTGCCAATAAAAAAGTAATGATTGTTTTATCTTCCCCCAATTCTTGTATAGAGTAACTGCAATAGACCTGGTTGCTAGGTAACAGACCCAAATCTTGTTTATCTCACTGGTCCACAGGCAATTTTTCAATAGTTTAATCGTATTTTAAACATAGTTCAGTAAGGTAGATATTAAAATGAAAGGCAGAAATTGTACCAAATAAAATAAGGAAATTGTATCAATGGAGATATTGATTACATATTATTTATATACTGAAATCATCTGTGCACCAGTGAGATTTTGGTCAGCTCTGACATCATATGCAATCACTCTATACTACAGCTCTCATTAAATATTCGACAATAGAAATTTGAAGGTTAGAAACGAGATCCTGGTAAGATAGTGATTCAAAACTAAATATCACTGAATGTAATAATACTTCATTATTATTATTTCGTATGGTTTATTACAATTACAATAAAGTTACAAAAATTGGTAATATAAAACACAAATCAAAGGACATAATTATCATAATAAGAAATCAATGTAAAACATAAAAAATATTGCTGTTCTGGCAGAAGCTTCTACAGCCGCACATCTAGATCTTCAAGCCACCTGAGGGCCTCCGGAGTGAGATCGCAGATGTCTCGAAGAGATCCTGTGAATCTGCGTAGTGGACACTCAGTGGCGATGTGGAACGCAGATTGCACAGGGTGTCCACAGTCACACTCCGGAGACTCTCTCAGGCCCCACTAGTGCATCATCTGCCCGCATCGTCCGTGCCCAGTCCTCAGCCTATTCAATGTGGCCCATTCCCTCCGAGGAAGCTCGAATCCAGGCTGCTCGATGATGGGATCTTGAACCAATGCGTGGACGTCAGGATTATCTGAAGACCACTCTTCTGTCCACGCAGCGTCAACGTCAAATCCCCTCTCTGACAGAGCATTGGCCAATTTCCAGGGAGGATGCCTCGATTTGAGTCTTTGCCTCTCTGTTGCGGTGGTAAATTTGTGAACAGGAAGTTCTGGATTTGTCAGGCACTTCTCCCATTGTTTAACCAAGGCCTCTTGTCGTCGCAGATGAGGTGGCGGAATATTGCTGAGAACTGGGAGCCATTGAAGGGGAGTCGATCTCGTAGTGCCTGATATTATGCGCATGGTGATGTTCAGTTTTGAGTCCAGAGTTTTTGTATGATGACTGTTGACCCAAACAGGCGCACAATACTCCGCCGCAGAATATACCAGTGCAAGTGCCGATATCCTCAATGTAGTGGTACTGGCTCCCCAACTCGTGCCAGCAAGTTTCTGAATGATGTTGTTTCTTGTATTTATCTTAGCAGCAATGTTGTTGATATGGTGTTTAAATGTGAGTGAACGATCAAGTGTAACCCCGAGATACTTTGGATGACTATTGTTTTTCACGAAATGCCCATTAAACTTGACTTTAATATCGTGGTTTGCTTGATAGTTGGAAAGTTGAAATGTTGTTACTTCAGTTTTCGACGGGTTTGGACAAAGTCTCCAATTTGAAAAGTATTCCCCCAGGATGGATAGATCTTTCGTCAGTTCATCTTCGCATTCTTCAAAGGTTGTATTCTGTGACGCCACTGCAATATCGTCTGCATAGATAAACTTGCTTGAGTTGGTGGCTGGAATGTCGCTTGTATAGAGGTTAAAAAGCAACGGTGCAAGTACAGATCCCTGTGGCAGACCGTTGTTTAGTAATTGAGACTTACTTTTGTTGTTGTTGATATGCACTTCAAAACTTCTGTTGCTCAGCATGTTATTGAGCAATATGTACAAAGTTCTACAAGGAATAGCTTTGATAAACTTATACAGTAAGCCATGCCTCCAAACAGTATCGTATGCAGCAGTTAGATCAATAAATGCTACAGCAGTTTTTAAGTGTTTCTCAAAGCCGTCCTCTATGTGCGTTGTTAGGGCCAAGACTTGATCACAGCAGTTGCGGTTCGGTCTGAATCCAGCTTGTTCGACCGGCACTTGTCCGTTGATAACATGCGATATACGGTTGTATAGAAGTCTTTCAAAAAGTTTGTATGTTACACTCAACAAAGCTATTGGACGATAACTTTCCTCCTTGTCCGGCTGTTTGCCTGGCTTAAGGATAGCCACAACGTTAGTTTTCTTGAATAATGGAGGAAGGTATACAGTAAGCAAAATATTGGTATAAAACTCTGATAGCCATTTGATTGTCTTTGGCCACAAAACTTTAAAAACTCCGGAAATATACCGTCGCCACCAGCCGCTTTACCATTTTTTACAGATCGCAAAGCATTTTCAACCTCGATAGTACTGAATGCACAAGCAAAGGTAGAAGTATCTTCTGCATCAAGCTGTGCTAACTTGAGTTTTGATTTAACACTTCTGCTGATATCCTTGTCAATGTTTACTCTAGACATCTTCACTATACGATTTGCAATCAGGTTTGGGTTTATATCAGTCTTTGGTTTGTTACTGTCTGTACTGGCCCCTAGACGGCGTAAAACAGACCATGCCTTTCTACTAGAATGTTGGAAATTCATGCTTTCAACAGTCTCAGACCATCGTTCCATTCTTGTCTTGTCCAATGCATGAAGCAAGTCATCTGCAACTTCATGATCGCCACTCTTGCTGAACTCATTATACAGTCGTGTACACTCATCAGTCCAAAATGGAATATACTCTCTCCTATATACTCTTGGTATACAGTTCTTAGCTATTTTTATTACCAGTCCGACAAAGCGTCCGTAGTTTTGAGTAATTTTAGTAATTTTAGTAATTTTAGTATTTTAGTATTTTAGTATTTTAGTATTTTAGTATTTTAGTAATTTTAGTAATTTTAGTAATTTTAGTAGTTTTAGTAATTGATAATGATACAACATTTTTGGTCCGGTGGGCCATTGCTCAAAATTAAGACATTCCCCAACAAAGTGAGATTTTCAAATCCTTTACTATAATATGCTTAAAAGAGAAGAACGTCGTCCCCGTAGCAACGTGGCTGAAAATTTGGTTATTTATACAAATCTTTAATTTTCCACCGATCAAGTTGAAACTCGCCAGTAATGTACATAATTACGTGACTTGATTTATAGTAACACTTTTGCGACATTCTGTTCAGTATTTACCGAGTAATTCGTGAAAAACATCGCCTTTTCTGATCTCTTAATTTCAAACGTCAATTTCAATTGTGCAGTGAAAATCAATTTTAGTAGGCAGTGAAACTAATTTTCACAAATCGACCTGAACAATATTTGGCTATGGAATCCGGAGCTCGGAAGTTGCGTTACGATTCGCGTCTATAAACATCGCGAATTTAACACCATTTTCAACGAAACTTGACTTTTCCTGTACATAATTTCAAGCGAACTGACAAGCAAAAAGTTTCGTTTGAATCCGATAAGTATTTAGAGAGATATTAAATAGAAACAAAATTGTCATTTTCCAAGTGTAGGAAGCCGTGAAACCATTTGGCAGTGAAGAAAATAATGGAATTTCCATTGGAGACCTTGACTAGAATAGAATCACGGCAAACCAACATTTCATGTGAATAAATGCTGACTTTTTGGGGGTGGGTTATGCGGCGGGGGGGGGGCTCAAGGGAACATTTCTGTCCAGAGTGTATTTTATTGTTACCTTTTGATATTGGACCACAAATTGGGTCGATTGACTGATATTGGGTCGATTTTCACAAATCGACCTGAACAATATTTGGCTATGGAATCCGGAGCTCGGAAGTTGCGTTACGATTCGTGTCTATAAACATCGCGAATTTAACACCATTTTCAACGAAACTTGACTTTTCCTGTACATAATTTCAAGCGAACTGACAAGCAAAACGTTTCGTTTGAATCCGATAAGTATTTAGAGAGATATTAAATAGAAACAAAAATGTCATTTTCCAAGTGTAGGAAGCCGTGAAACCATTTGGCAGTGAAGAAAATAATGGAATTTCCATTGGAGACCTTGACTAGAATCACGGCAAACCAACATTTCATGTGAATAAATGCTGACTTTTTGGGGGTGGGTTATGCGGGGGGGAGGGGGGGGGGCTCAAGGGAACATTTCTGTCCAGAGTGTATTTTATTGTTACCTTTTGATATTGAACCTAATTTCCAATATTACGTCTCTCATTTTTTTTTATTTTTTTTTTGTCTGGGGCTTAACGTCGCACTGTTCTGCAGCGAGGCTAATGGCGACGGATGAATGATTATGATGATGATTGGGAGATGATGGTGAAGAGTAGGTAAGGATGGAAGGTGGGAAGGAGGCGGTCGCGGCCTATTAGTAGGGTACCTTCCCAGCATTTGCCTGTCGACTGAGGGAAAACCACGAAAAAACCCCAGTCAGGAAGGACGGCCGCGGGAATCGAACCCGGGCCTCCGGAATACAAGTTCAGAGCGTTAACCAACGTCTCTCATTTGATATGACTATATAAACAAATATCAAGCAAGCAAGAATATACATTTTGTGCTGACTTCACAACTTAGCATTTTATCAAAAGATTTTTGTTGGTACACCTACATAATATTGTATTGTTCATTGATGTTTTCATGTGTGCAGAGAATATGCGAACGATTAAATAATCAGGATAAGTTATAAAGTGGAAACATGCATAACATTTTATATAGTAAATTTCGTAATTTTTTAAGATTACATAAAAAGTGACAAACTTTGATTAAATCTCGGTACCATTTTTCGTTCATCATATTTCAAATCAAATCATTCCATTTTATCATCGTGCATATTTGTTTTAATTTAGTTTCAAATATGTATTCTTATTTTAAAACCTAAATTCGATCATCATATTGACACATTTATTCTGTTGTTTCAAATATTATACAAATTATTCTAATTCTTTATTCCATGCAACTGCAATTTTTGTATTTAATCTTCATTGAGTCGTATATTCATATTTTTTTTTATCAAACTTAAAATGTTTTAATATTAAGTTATTCACGATTTATTTAAATATCTTCAAAACATTTTTTTTGTCTGGGGCTTAATGTCGCACTGTTCTGCAGCGAGGCTAATGGCGACGGATGAATGATTATGATGATGATTGGGAGATGATGTTGAAGAGTAGGTAAGGATGGAAGGTGGGAAGGAGGCGGTCGTGGCCTATTAGGAGGGTACCTTCCCAGCACTTGCCTGTCGACTGAGGGAATATCACGAAAAAACCCCAGTCAGGAAGGACGACCGCGGGAATCGAACCCGGGCCTCCGGAATACAAGTTCCGAGCGTTACCACTCAGCCATACCTGTTCCGTATCTTCAAAACAGTTACACATGTTCTTACGTATGTACACAACAGGTGTGCATTGGAGTTAATGCACCTTCCACAGATATTACTATAACAGAGCATTGATTTGCATTTATGATAGGTCATTCAGTGAGGGTAAAAAAAATTGTCACGAGAGACAATTCTTTGCCAGCATTTAAGATTAGTTTGTCCATCTTCTGTTGTGCCTTGCCTTGCCCAGAAAAGAGAGCTCATTGTGTCATGTATTGCATGGCGGGGCTCTCTAGTTTTATCTTAATAAAGGTAATGATGTGGAAACAAGCGTGTTATAGATTTAGTGCATGTGACTATAATGTAACGTTTTTGGCCAATATTTATTATTATTATTATTATTCACTTTATTGTCTCAGTGTACAGTACAGGATTAACATTTGAATGAGTAACACAAGAATATTTTCAAACATGAATATAAACTAATCTAAATTCGCCTGTCACTGGTCTTGAAAAATCAGCCGAGGATCAACCATCTCCTTGAGGCTGATTCTTTTGATGTTGCTTTTTTTTTCTGCTGTGGTGTTACAGCACTTTTCTCAATATATGAGCAGTTCCCAAGAGTACTGTCTTTTGGAGGTCATGCATGCAATGACATCCAGGAATGTGAAGCAGATGTTCTTGGAGACTTAATGCCACTGTACCAAGAGCTCCTATTACAACTGGCACTATTTTCGTCTTTAGTTTCCACATTCTGTTGATGTCAATTGCCAGGTCTTTGTACTTTAATATTTTTTCCGCTTCTTTAGCAATTAAGTTATCTTCCATTGGGATTGCCACATCAATAATTAAACAGGTCTTCTCATGTCCATTTTTTAATACAATATCTGGTTTATTAGCGAGGACTGTCCTATCTGTTTGGATCTGCTCATTGTAAAGAATGGTAACCTGGTCGTGGATGACAACTTGAGCTGGCTTATGCATATACCATTTGTCTTCAACCGGAATTCCAAAATGTTTACATATATCCCAGTGAAGATATGTGCACACGCGATCATGCCTTTGAACGTATTCGCGCTTCGCTAGTACAGGACAACCGGATGCTATATGGTTTATTGTCTCAGCGAAGGATTTGCATAGTCTGCACATTTCGTCGGTGCCTGTCTTAAGAATACGCCGGTCATAATACTTGGTTCTCAGTGCTTGGTCTTGTGCCGCAACTATAAAAGCTTCTGTTTCCCCCTTGAGATCAGATCGAGTCAACCATCCAAATGTTCTATCTCTATCAACTTGAGGGGATTTCATTTTATTCGGATATTGGCCATGCATGATTTTTCCTTCCCAGATGGATTTTATGCCAAGCTGCAATCCTTCTTTTACTTTCCTCCTGATCTTCTTTACTTCCTGTACTAGTGGCAACGATGGATTTCCTTCGGGGAGTATCAATTGCATTTTCTCTAGAAACTTGTCGGACAGCTTGATTAAGGACATTGTCTTGGGTTTGTTCAATTCATATTCTTTCACCATACATACATATTTATCTAAAGTATTTGCTTGTAGATAATGGGACAAACCAATTACAGCTACTTGATATGCTGATTCCAATTGCATGAGACCTCTTCCTCCACATTTCCTCGGCATATACAATCTTTCCACGTCTGCCTTAGGATGGTGCATCCCATGCATTGTCAAGATCTTCCTGGTTTTCCGATCAATTTGCTTCATGTCTTCAAGCCGCCAATCCACGATGCCAAAACTGTATTGCATTACCGGAACTGCCAACTGCCCAATTGCTAATATCTTGTTCCTACCTGTCAGTTCGCTTCTTAAAACAAGACGTAATCTCCGCTTGTACTCTTTTGTAATTTTTTCTTTTAACAAAGCATGATGTATTCCATCTCCTTCTTCTACTCCTAAATATTTATAAGTCATCCCTTCCTCCAAACTCTGTATTTCTGAACTGTCATCAAGAACAACATTCTCCTTTTGTACCATTCGTCCAGAAGTAAAAGATAGTTTGGCACATTTATCTAAGCCAAATGTCATTCCAATATCATCGCTGAATAGCTTTACTGTCCATAGCAATCCTTCCAACTCGTTGTCATTCTTCGCGAAAAGTTTTAGGTCATCCATGTAGCACAAGTGAGAGACTTTTTGTCCTTTCTGTTTCAAACTATATCCAGATCCGGACGAATTGAGTTCATCTGACAGTGGGAAGAGACTCATACAGAACAGTAAAGGTGAAAGGGAATCTCCTTGGAAAATTCCTCTTCGGATGTTCACCTCTCCAGACATTAGTGTTCCTGTCCCGCAGTTCAGATGCATTTTGGTCCTCCACTGTTTCATTATACTACTGCAAAAATTTACAATACTTGGATTCACTCGATATAAATTCAGCACTTGTATAATCCAACTATGTGGAACGCTATCGAAGGCTTTTTTGTAGTCTATCCAAGCTATTCTGAGACTCTTTTTTTTCTTCTTGCAATCTTCCATGATAGTCTTACTGAGGAGAAGATGGTCCTTGCAACCATACGAGCCTTTGCTGCAACCTTTCTGTTCAAGTGGCATTAGGTGGTTAGTTTCGAGGAAATCATAAATTCTGTTTGCAACAATGGATGTGAAGTTTTTATATATTGTAGGTAAACAAGTAATAGGTCTGTAATTCTTTGGGAGGTGGGTATCACTATTCTTTGGTAACAAATGTGTTATACCATTAGTTAACCATGCTGGGGCGGTCTCGGGATGACAAAGTAATTGATTGTAACAATATGCGAATTTTCCATGAAGAGAAGTAAATTTTTTAATCCAGAAATTATGGATTCCATCACACCCTGGAGACTTCCAGTTATTAATCTTGCGAAAGGAATCTGTAACTTCCTTCTCAAAAATATCCAACAAATTCATTTCGGGGACGCTTTTCAATCTGTCTTGACATCTCTTAATCCACTCAGCATCAGCGTTATGGTGTATTTCCTGCTCCCAAATACCTTTCCAGAAAGCTTCCATATCTTCCTTGGTGGGAATTCTCGTCACCTTTACTTGATCCTTACCGAGTTCTCTGTAGAATCTCTTCCCATCTTCAGCAAACTGTTTGTTCTGACGGAATTGTAAGATACGTTTTTCGTATCTCCTTAATCTTTGTGCTTTTGCTTGAACCTTCTGCTTAAGTAGTTCTTCAATGCGATTAGCATCATCACTGGACTGTATCCCATGTTTCACAAACAGTTTATCTCTCTTCAATAGAAGTTTAATTGAAGGCATTTTGGTGATTCTAATTTCGCGAAGAACTGATATATCTCCCCTCCAATCATTTATCTGCTTCTTTATTCTAATTTTCCATTGTGGCTCACCGTGTTCACTGTTATACTTAGTGCCGTTAAAGGGTTGTGCTCTTGTTCGTTTGATCTTGTCTGACATTTCAATAACTACTTGGGCTGACGCATATACCAAATTATTCAGGTCCGTCAATGAGAGAGTATTTTCTTCAGCAATAACAGCCAGTACCGCTTGAACTGATTGTATAATAGCCTTAGTCTTAACATTGATATTGACTTTGGATAACCTGTGCCTGTTTTCAATATCAGTTAATGCCCATTTACACCTTATCCTCTCTAAAAGGTCAACGTCAACATGCACATCATTACTAGAATATAAATTTTCTTCGTGGTCAATATCATAAGAATTTGGGGTTGTAATTTCATTCTCGTCACCAATTGGATTGCTCGGACATTCTGGCATAGCCTGCATCTGTTCTGTGTTCTCTGCTTCATTATCAGGAAAATCAATAGCAATTTCCTGCATAACCGATTTCTTGATGAATTCTAGTTCACTCTGGGTTAACTTATTGGTCTTCATTATGTATCTGCGCTGTGTTGCTAATTTATTGGAATTCATACACGGTCTATTCAACGGATTGCGTTGCCTCCATATTTGAAAAGTTCTCTGTGAAATTCCCGACAAGTACTTCTCAGTTGTGTATAAATAACACCACATTAGTTCCCTGTATTCCTCTTGATTCCACCTCTGTCTTGTTCTCATATTTGCAATATTTTCTTCGGTTGCCGCAACTGTGTTTGTTGGTGGTAATGGTGGGCTATGAGATGAAGGGCTGCTTTGAATTGCTTCATTGCAGGAACCTTGATTCATATCTAGCATACAAGAGGCAGAGTTTCTTCTCCCAGTGGCCATGTCCATAGACAATTTTTTACAGTATGATAAAATCCGATTCCACACATCCAAATCAAACTTCACTTCACTTGAATTTTTCTCAAAAGAGGGTTTTCAATGAAACAAATAGATTTAAAATAGAGAGGGATGCTTACTGTATTATCCAGCTCACTTTCAAATATCTTCTCTTCCGTAATATGCAGTATCAAAGAAGATCTTGAAGAGCTGATGTGTTAAAAAAAACGTGCCAACCACAGCCACTAGAATCTCTTAATGTCTTAATTATTATTATTATTATTATTATTATTTTCCGGATATATTTCCTATCCCTCGGTGTGACCCACAATATGTGTGACCCACAA
The DNA here is from genome assembly GCA_934045905.1 of Leuctra nigra. Lineage (NCBI taxonomy): Eukaryota > Metazoa > Arthropoda > Insecta > Plecoptera > Leuctridae > Leuctra > Leuctra nigra. Next base: position 29,227,629 of record OW203767.1, on the reverse strand, counting down.
TATGTGTGACCCACAATAAGATGATTTTAAGTCTGAATTTTCAGCCTGATTTTCAAAGTCTCTGAGTGTCAGATAAGTACACAGCGAGTGATGGAGTGATTATCAATGTAAGTGATTGGCGTCACTTATCAGTGAAGTGTAAGTGTCAAGTGCTGCAGATTGTATCACATGGCAGGTGAGTGATAAGCAGAGTCATGTGGTGTTAGATAATATCACTGCATAGGAACAGACATTACCATGCGAAAATTTATCAAGAGCGTCACCACGGACGACTTTCTTTTTTTGTAGGTAGTTAATAGGTCAAACCGTTCGACCAATCGATCTGAAATTTTGTACACACTTCAATATCACATGAGCGTTGTCATGTATATTTATGATTTTTTGAAAATTAAAACTGTAACTGTTTGACCGATCGTCTAAAACTTTTGCATGGTCATCGGGACCTATTTGAGGTGTTTTCGTCAATTTTCAGACTAATCTGTCGACAGTTATCGTGTGTTTAGCTATTCCCAATGCCCATTATAGAGCAGAAATTTTCTCACGAAGAATTCACATGCAATACGTAGGCAATCGCTTATCAACGATGGAGCGCTCGCGTTCGTGGCCGTTGGTGGCTGTCAGTTGGCCGAGGTGTATGGCTTTGGAATTGTGTGTCGATCATCCCTACGCTTATACCCTCCCGCCATACAACGTAGATCGTACAGTGGTATACCAGCGCTCCGTTGTATGGCGGGATGGTATAAGCGTAGTGATGATCGACTCACAATTCCAAAGCTGTACTACACATAGCGTTTTCCTAGTCTTATAAATTGATCATGAAAGTTGGCAAAGTCCTTGTAATAATAAAGTTTTAGAAGCAGATTTTGATAATTGTCAAAAATAATGAATTGTAGGTTACATGCTTCTTCCCATCCAGAATTCCATTATATTCTTTTTTGGGACTGAATTCAAAGAAGAAACAGCATGTTAAAGAGAAAACGTTTAGAGTTCTGTAAAACTTGTGGAAGTTTGGGAACTTGTTTAATTTTGGTAATAACACAATTTTTTAAATTATAAACACATTTATTGTGTTGAGCTAGACAAATGCTATTTTCATAATGCTAGAAAATAAAAAAACAGTACCTACTTCGTATATCGGATTAAACTTGCATTTGAAGGAGTTAAAAAGCTGATTGATTGGGATTGGATCTAGGTAAATAAATGCATCTCATGTGACATCTTAAACGTTATATTTACATAATCACACTACAATGAAGAGCAGTGAAATGACAGACGATTAGCGTGTTAAATATTGCATGCAGTTTCTTGCCGGGGTTTGAATGTGAGTTTCCAACGACAAGTTTCATTTAGACGGCTTTGTAGGCTCGAGTAGCGACCAATGAGCCGAGCGTCATCGTCTGGAACAAACAAGTCAACAGCTGACATCGGCCAGCAGATTGTCCCAACACAAACACAAAGATCAACATGAGGATAGAAACGCAACTATTGCAAGAACATTTGATTTTGAGATAAAGCTGGCATAGCATGCTTCAAAGCATGTAAAATTGTTCAATATCTTAAGGCCGGTCATATATTTCTTCCCGCCAAAAGTCGTTTTGGAGCAGTTTTAGAGGGATATACGAAATATAAAAAAAGCAAGAAAGGCATGACATGTATTGAACCTGTATCTACATTTTCATCGCTTACTGTCATAACTTTGCTCCTACAATGTGGTCAGCATTTGTCGGGAACAAAAACGCTCTGTGTGAGAGACGGACGAGAAACGGAGCGTTTTCGTGCCCGACAAATGCTGACCACATAGTAGGAACAAAGTTATGACAGTAAGCGATGAAAATGTAGATAAAGGTTCAATACATGTCATGTGTTTCTTGCTGTTTCGATATTCATAGCCGTTTGCCAAATATGGCAATTTATATTTCGAATGTCCCTCTAAAACCGCTCCAAAATCACTTTAGGCGGGAAAATATTGATGACCGTCCTTAAAAAAAATTATTTGAAACAAAAAAAATAATTCTTATTCAAATGCAGGGAAAGAACGCAATGAGTCAATATTTTGAAAACGTTAGTTTAAAGTGTCATCTTGCAGTTAATTTTAATAAGCTTTCAGTATATTCCCTCGGAATGTAGAAAATATTGCTGCGAAGTCTTGAAAAAAGCAATGAAGTATCGATCTGTAAAGATCGATACATAGTTTCAACATACAACTTTATTTATCTCAGTTTCATCCGAATGTGACTCATAGCGTTATTTCCCTGCACCCTTCAATTCTTATTCAAACATTACGTAAAATTTTCTCTTCGAATCCAAACGTAACCTACCTATGTTCATTTTAGCAAATGGGAGGTAATTTCCAGTAGCGAGAAGATAACTTGGTGCCCAAATGTCAAAGTACACCCAACAAATCATAAAACGATATTTGAAAGAAACGGATTAGCTGCTGGTCAGGTTCCTTGACAATCAATCCTTGTTATTATCAATGAAATCAGAGCTTACCTACTAGAGTAAGATGACGAGCCCATCGGATGATGCCATCACATTTATTCAGCCAATCTATTTATTTGAAATACCGTTTTATCATTTGCTAAGTGTTCCTACAACCTTGGCAACAGTTCTAAAATGTGTGTGTTTTAGCGGGGATTTACATTATTAAAACCATCCCACATCCATAACGTTATAGATTATCATAATTCAGTTCGTAAGTTTGAATTAATATTAAAAATCTATTATTTTAACTTATCAACAAACTTTAATGGTTTTTAATTATACCTATAAATACAATATTTCATATATATAAACTTTGGTTATCTTTTATTACAAATGTAATTACCTCAAGAATTTTAGTGAAACTAAACGAAATCTTGTATTTATATAATTAAAAACCATTAAAGTTTGTTGATTAGTTAAAACAATAAATTTTTAATCCCACATCTGTCACCATTTGTAATATTGAATATATTCGCCATGTTTTGAGGCCCCATACATCATGATTCATACGAATGGTTACATTTGACCTCATACTCACGCATTTGATGGCGTCTGCGCTGAACTCCCTGACAATGGTGTGCGTCTTGTCGGCGCCCTTCTGCACCTCCACCAGCTTGTTGCCGTCGACCGTGATGGTGGCCTTGACCTTCCTGCCGTCGGCGGTCTCCTCGTCGAACTCCTCGCCCAGCTTGAACTTGATCACGTTGTCCTTGACGGCGGAGGTGGCCTTGAGAGTGTAGACGTCGCCGTCGATCAGGAGGGTCATGACGGGGCTGACGGTGTTGCCGAGCTTGCGCGTCACGATGTTGATTCCTGGGGGTCAACGCAGAGGTCAAGAGATGGTTGCAAGGACATCAACACCAACATATTCTAAACACTGACAAATGCAAATCTCAAACAATGTGATTCTGGGTATGGGTACTTTCAAATAGTAATTACAGAGTTAGGATGTGATACGTCCAAAAAGGCAGGCAAATAGTACCTTAAAACAATCAAAAAAATCCCGAAAAAGGACCAATGAAATGGTATGATTTGTAATTATGGTTTAGGAGTTGAGAGTAAGATATTAAAATGAACTTAAATTATTGTATGAATGTGTCAATGTGTCAAGTTTCGTTGTTTTGTTGCTCATCCCAGTGGAGGATGGCAATTTTGTGAAGATAATAGTTAATTATTGTTACTTGAAACAAATATTTGCTATTATTTTACACAATAATTTAAAAAATTACAAATAGACCTTAAAATAGCAAGCAAAGGACTGCATTCATAAAATGTTGAGAAAAGGGCATTTGTGTATCATTTTTAGACTTGTCTGACAAAAATTTAAAAAAGGTTGGGTCCTAAACATCCTAGCCCTAGTAATTATACACTGTAAAACAGGTCAAAACAGAGGAATCAAAAGCAGCTCCAGTGTATTATAGGTGGTTTTTTCCTGAAGCAACTCCTAAAATGTGAGCCGAAATGGCTACATGAAAATAATAGTCATTTTGGATCACAATTTAAGGACTGTTTCAGGACAAAAGCGACCTAAAATCCACTGGAGCTGTTTTTGATTCACCCTATTTTGACTAGGTACTTGTTTTAACAGTGTAATTACTCATTCATAGCTATCACATTTCACATTGAATCTCTGTGCATTACAGCGTTACTGCAATTATAAACAGATGAGAATCGTAATTGCATTGAGCGTACTTGACTGTTTATGCTGTCGATAAAGTCTATAATTAGAAATTATGTTTTTGCAAAACTTCCTGTGGAGTCAGGAATAGATGATAGGAAGGGATATTCGAAATGATAAACATCCGGGTTCGAGCTCAGTTCAGCCGGATATTTCTCACTTCGCACATCTTTCATTGCCTTCCAGACGTCAAAATAATACCGAGCTGTTTCCTAAAAGAATCATTTTTAAAAGAGCTGTATCTGCGGGACTCTTATGACTCTCTCTGTGTATTTTTTCTTTTTGTCTCTCTGACTGTGTGTTTGTAAGCACAATGCCCAGGACACACAGTTGGATCAATCTATTTGAAATTTTGCACATATACTAATGTCATATGATCGGTCACATATTTAGTTTTTGGACAAGATCCTACGATTGGTTGAAAATTGAAAATGGACCCATTGGAACGAACAGCTTCAAATTTCTCTTGGTCAATTGGGACTTACATTTAGGAGCTTTTGTCAATTTTTAACATATCAGTCAAGTACTTCAATAACTATTGATATTTTGCTGACATTTCTTGCTTGTTCTGAAATATTTTTTCAATAAATAAATTCAAATAAATTACAAAGAATTGATTATCTCAATGGATCTCAATGGTTAGATTGTGTTCCTTCCTAATCCCAAGGTATCTTACAGTGCAGCAACTTCTACACACATATTAATTCGCATGCAATACGAAAGCTCGCTTATCAACGCGTTACACAAGCGATTTTCTAATTAGACCGTGTTTGTATCCATTAATCTTCGATTATCTCGTGAATAACTTCTATGATCATTGAAAATTAAGCATCCGAAATCCGATAATCGGACAATGACCATGCTCTGGCGATCCAGCTAGCCAACCCCCCGAGTTAACAATTACTTCCATTGACCTCAGAGTACAAGGAGGTTAAGATATCGAAGCAGAGGTCATAGACGTAATAACATCATCTATTGTCTGCTTTCAAAGTATCGAGCATTGTGAGCTTTTTCAAAGGATTCATAAATGAATGTAATTGGAGTTGCTGGGGTTTAGAACTTTAGAAGTTGCCGACAAAAGATTCAGATACTCGACAGCGAAACATGCATAGCAGTAGTGACCCGGTCTTATAAAACTAATAAAATGCCAAATGGTTTTTTAAAAAACTCGTTTTTGATGCAATTATTATCAAATTGTATACCCACTTATGCGTTGGTTAAGGTACATAAATTCACCATGCATATTTTCAGTCAGTTATGGTACAAATAATTTACAAAAAATCAAATACAATTCCAAAGTAAATTCAAATGTTGGTATATTTAAATTAAAATAATCTGACGTTGAATGCCCTTGTTGATTTGTTACCATAATAATATATCGCGACCCTGCTTCCAACTACTGTCGGGTCAGGGTGTGGGATGATCCCACCAATGTTCTAGAGCACTTGTGATCTCAGAGCCGACTTGCCAAGTCCGACACTCCACAATATCAAACAAATCTAAATAGTGCATGCTCTTATTTAGCTGAAAAATAACTTTTACGAATTTATCGCGAATATAAAAATCATATCAAAGAGTTGAGATCGCCTAAGGATATCTAAAATCAACTGCACTCGAGACATTTTATTGTCATCGCCCTTATCGCTATGAGATAAAAACGAGTATTTTTTACTATAAGTACATTCAATTATTATAATTTCAATCAATTTTAGATGTAAGAAATTAATTTCTAATAAGACTATAATGTTTTCTGTTACCATACCTGATACCACTTGTTGTGCTTTTTTCTGTGTCAATTTCCTTTTTTTTTTTACTATTCCATACTTTTGCTCATTGATTGGCTTACAAATTAATTAATTGGGTGGGAAGTGGCCGCAAGGTATAGGTCGGTTATCGGTTGTTTCATAAATGTCACTCCATGAAAATCAAGGTCTCGTGAGTTAAAAATGATACACTCAATGTCCACAAATAATACAGCATCGTACAGATTTACAATATTAGGTATATTCCAATATGCAATAACTACATTGAAATGATTTCCAAAACAGTTAATTACCTACAAATTTGTTTACATCCGAGGAGTTTTTCATGGCTATTTTAAAATTAGTAATTTTTATGATGCTGTGTCATTTTTGGCCAATAGATGTAGCGGATCAGTTTACCGACACAGTTTGACAGAAAAAAAACTTCTAGTTGATGTTTTAGCACATAAATAATTGTAGAGAACAATTTTTTTTATTACATAGGTAATTTCAAAAAGTTAGTTCAATTTTTTTTATTTATTTGTTATTGTTTTACGGTGCAATTTCTTGAACAACTTCTGTGTCACATTTACATTTTTCATACAATTTTGTATTTACACGACGCAACTTTCTGTCACAGAACTTTAAACATTATCTAATTAGTAATTTCCATTCAAGAAGTGTGACACCGAAGTGTGGTACAGAAGTTGTTCAAGAAATTGCACCGTGTAAATGGGGCTTTACTACAAAATATTAATTTTACCTAGTTAGCTCTGATTTTAAAAAAATTTTAGAATCAGTTTTACGATCCTGATATCTATATGTTATTCAACAATAGGTAAACACATAAAAAGATGCCTGGAAACTCAAGCTGTATTTGACATATTTGAAAAGCTAACTAGATAATATTTAAGCTAAATATTTAATATTTAGATAATTTTTCATCTGTCTACTCACCCAGCTCCTTCATGTACTCATCGAAGTTGACCTGCGAGCTCAGGTCCAGCTTGTATTGTTTCCCAGCGAAGGCAGCCACCATTTTGTCGCGAGCGTGATGCTGATTGTCTGAAGTGTGAAGTTAAAGTGACACGAACTTGTCACTCCGCCGCGTTTATATACCCCATGGGGGGGGGGCTAATCGCGGGCGTTGATTACATTTTAATCACAGAGCAATCCATCCAGTTCTTTGCAGAGTATTAGCAGAGTTAATAGCGAAGTTGACGTTTTGAGTGCTTTGTTCGAACCTGATGTATGTTTTTACATCATTATCATACATCAATAGAATTCCATATAGTTGTCAACTGAGACAACACGACCGTTTCATTATACTTTTGACATATTGTACCTAATCACAAATTATTGATGAACAAGTAGATTATACCGGGTGGCGCAAAAAAATCCCCCTGATTGAGAGGTCACTATATCGAAACTATTATAAATAGGATTCTGAAATTTGTACACATATTAGAAAGCATACCAAAATGTAATATGTGCAAGTTTCAAAAACATTACTATTGTAGGAAAAAAGTTACAGCTGTTCAAATTTGGTTGTTAAAAAATTGATTAAACGGAGCTCAAATAGCGCGCGTCGAGAAAACTTCCAATGGCCGGGACGCTGTTTCTTCAAAACTAATAACGATATCAAGCTGAAAATTTCAAATTATATTGAAAATATATAAGGATAGATTGTGTCAAAATTTCAGTCATTTTGAATGAATAGAAAGAAAATTATGGAATCTTGAAGTTGAGCGTAAAATCGGATAATGAAGATTATTTCTAAACTTTTATTACACACGTTATAAAAGTGATTATTTTCCCACTATTCTGTTTTCAAGCTCAACTTCAAGATTCCATAATTTTCGTTCCATTCATTCAAATTGATTGAAATTTGTACACAATCGATCCTAATCTATTTTAAATATAATTTGAAATTTTCAGCTTGATATCGTACTTAGTTTTGAAGAAACAGCGTCCCGGCCATTGGAAGATTTCTCGACGCGCGCTATTTGAGCTCCGTTTAATCAATTTTTTGACAACCAAATTTGAACAGCTGTAACTTTTGTCCTACAATAGTAATGTTTTTGAAACTTGCACATATTAAATTATTGTATGTTTTCTAATATGTGTACAAATTTCAGAATCCTATCTATAATAGTTTCGATATAGTGACCTCTCAATCAGGGGGATTTTTTTTGCGCCACCCGGTATAATGTCTCTATAAAATAAATGCACTGTTCTACAATTATGATAATAGCGACGGATGATTGATAATGATAATGATTGGGAATGGAGAATGACGAATGGGCAAGGATGGAAGGTGGGTAGGAGGCGGTGTGGCTAATTAGTAGGGAACCTTCCCATCATTTGCCTCAACACTGAGAGAGACCACGAAAACACCTCAGTCAACACCTCAGTCCAGCGTAAACGAACCCGAGACCTCTGGAGAGCAAGTAAAAAGTGATGCTTCCTGAGCCAGCTTGCTCCGACATCAACTTACAAATGCAATTAATATGGTAACTAGGAAAACGCTCAGTGTAACGCGTTGATGAGCGAGCACGGGTACGTGCAAATTCTCGAACCGGAAATGCGTACACAACGCACAGAAAACATATACATCCATATTGAATTGATTATGATATCAACTTAAAAGTGTATGCTTTTCATCGAAACTTTAAAATAGCATCTAAGCACCTGGTTCATAAAGCAAATCAGAATCAATTCAATTGGCACTGGAAAACATTCATTTCGATACTTCATTACTGACAGATATTAAAAATGTAAATAACTTCATACGTTCTTAACTGATTGGAATGAAATTTTGTAAAATAAGAGACAATATTGGTCTTAATGATCATGCAAAATATGAGTTTGATCAGAATTATCGAATACCGTTTTCATTGTTCAGCCTATCAGGATATATTTATTTAAATTTTAACCAATGAATGGATTTAAAAAAAAAATATGGTATGCAAACAGAGAAGGTTGGTTTTACATGTGTACAACATTTCAGCTCGATCAAAGAAAAACTCGGACCTATATAGCCAAAATATGAGTTTGATCAGATTTATCGAAGACCAGTTCATTTTTCAACCTGCCATCAGGAGATGTTTATTTAAATTTTAACCAATCAATTTTTTTCAAAAAAATTAGGGGTCAGCAAACAGAAAAGGTTGTCTCCACATGTGTGCAAAATTTCAGCTCGATCGAAGAAAAACTCTGACCTGTATAGCGTCAGTAAAAGGAAAAAAAAAAAAAAAAAAAAAACAGAGGTCCGTGCCAAAAGAGCCAAAAGGAGACGCTCGCTTCGCTCGCTCAATTAATAATATGATATTGCTATCTTACATTGCAGTGAATGAATCCAATGACTAAATTAATACAAATAGTCTCTATACCCAGACAGTCGCCGGCTATTTCAATACTGATATCAATATCACTTTTAGACCAAACCCACTTCTCCAATATCATTTCGTCAACGTGCCATGATGGTTGACTTTTTATAAAATCATGTATTTTTATCAATTTTAATTCAAATAAAGGTGTCTGTATAAATATCACATGGAGGTCTGTTATCTTGCTATTACAGAATCCACACCGCAGTCGATGGAAATATCAAATTGATTCTCTCTATGACAACAAACAAATGTTATTTTTATATCCAAGAGACGTCAATGTCGCAGTACTATAATAGTCAGGGGTCTTATGACATAAAAACACCAGAATAGTTCAAAATGTGATACTAATTTTTCCTTTGGCAGTCTTATAGTAAAAAATGTGCTCTTTCGACTGAGCGATGGATCTCGGCGAGATCTCTTCTCGTTTGGCCCCCAGGGGTGTCCAAAGTAAATTTTTTGATAATTTTATTTATACAACAAAATCATATTATATTATTTCAATAGCATACTAATCGTAAAATTATTGCTATTTTTTATTGTTCTTTCAAGTCCTGCAGGATTATTTAAAATTAATCCTTCAGGAGTGTCCAAAACACAACAAATTTTATCTGTTGAAAAAATCAGTATAAATGTCGTAAAATTATTTTTTATTGCAATATTATTGTAATACACATGATAGGACAAGGATCCAAAAAATATTTAGTGAAATTCAACCTTCAGGGGTATCCAAAATATTTATTTTTCAAATTTTGTGTCAGGAGTTAATTCAAAAGCGGGTAACTCGAATGTTATTTGTATAAGTTTTTGCAATATTATTGTAATGCACATTATGGGATAAGGATGCAAAAAAATTGTAATGAAATTGAACCTTCAGTGGTATCAAAAATATTTATTTTTCATATTTTGTGTCAGGAGTGTAATTCAAAAGCGGGTATATCTCGTATGTTAATTGTATAAGTATTTATTTGTATTTTATCACTTGTTTTTTACATTATTTTGATATTAAGGGGTGTACGGACTGGTAATTGAATGATTACATTCCGTGCTATTTTCCTTATGAACATTTACAGAAAATATTTTAAAATGCAACTTATAGCATCAAAAGTAATTAATTTTTTCGGTCCGTACAAATGACTATGTTTCGTGAAAGCAAAAGCCAACAAATAAACTGGAAAAATAGTTTACAATGTCTTGTAATCAAGTTTATAAATATACAAAGACATATGTGACGAGGCGATCACGATATGTTCATCGTTTGTACATTGGCCATAACAATTGCAGAACTTTGTGCACCACACAACTTTGATGCCTTGACACAATCTAGTGGAGCGGTCGCTCCACCCAGCCAAGTCATACCGTACACTCACACTCACTCAACATACCGTAAATGCCTAATAAACTGAGGAGCAGACCAACCACTTTTACTGTAAGCAACAACATGGCATTTTCGGCCTACTGGATCTTAAAATTGGAAAATCTCACATTGTTGCAAAATATCTTAATTTCGAGCTATGGCCCACCCCACCCCATATACCGAATTGGGAACAATAGGGTATGTCATTTTCGTGCTAGAGGGCCGTGAAATATGTAAAATTACACCACTTTCTGATTCTGAAGATGATGATTCTGATGATATCAGGAAACACTGTTGACAGCGCCACAGCCTAAACGGCTGAGCCGATCGATCTGAAATTTTTACCATATATGCACTTTTGGCGTCTGATGATACCTTGTCCTTACGAATTTTTTGTGCCACTATTTTGAAACCGGAAGTGACGTCATATCTTAAAAACTGATGGACCAATTGGGACGAAACTAGCGCCAAACGATTCGGATGGTCTTCTCAATGAAATATCAACAGTCAAAATAGAAATGTACTTTTACCGAAACCGGAAATGACGTCATAAAAATGCCAAATTTGAATGAAATCATCTCTTATAACAATAACTACATATTCAGAAGGCTTATAATGTTACATAGCATTTAAAGACACAAATTTTAGGTGGCAGTGAAGTCAGCCGCCATTTTGAAAACCGGAAGTGATGCCATAACTCGAGAACGGCTGGACCAATTGGAACGAAACTTCCGCTATACTTTATAGCATATTATTTATAGCATATACATAGTAACAAGCACAACTTTTCTTAGCAACCAAATCAAAAAGGCGTATTTTTTTAAAGGAATTATAGTCTTTGGTTCCACAATATATGCTACAAATTGTAAGAATAAACTGAAAAAAGGAATGATATCCCATAAAAAACACTCCGTGTAAAAATACCAGCCAAGTCTCTTCAACTAAAAAAAAAATAGAAGAAATCTAAAAATTCAGCACTGAAAAGTAGTGATATCAAAAAAAGGCCAAGTCAAAACTTTTAAAAATTACTTGGCGCATCGTTTTTCTATGGGATTATAGATATATTTTATGTATAGATGAGTATATTTGATTACCGACCTACTTCTATACTATTTATATGCACGATGCGCCAAGTAATTTTTAAAAGTTTTGACTTGGCCTTTTTTTGATATCACTACTTTTCAGTGCTGAATTTTTAGATTTCTTCTATTTTTTTTTTAGTTGAAGAGACTTGGCTGGTATTTTTACACGGAGTGTTTTTTATGGGTTATAATTACAGCCGCAATGAATAAGCTAGGCACAATGTTTTGACGCTTCTCCCAAGGAAGTCCAAAATGCTGTGTATCCCTCTTCCTCTTCAAGACACTTCCATCCATATTCAGATGGAGCAGGCAAGTCTTAGTTCTTCTTTAGACATTGTTTCCAAATTCCAGCTTGAAAGCAAGCTCTCTTAGAGTGTTGAATAAGAGTTACCCTTGATGGAGGGATGCAATCCATTGGTCAATTCATTTTAGTGAATAAAGCTTTGCGTCGCACGAGCTTGTCCTGTAATACATGAGCACAGTAAAAAGCGTTCTACGTACTTAGTACAAGAGTGTGTCAATCTGCGCTGGAAACTTGGGAGAGTGAAATGAAGATCAGAATATTTTACCACGCCCAAAGAAAGACGAGACTGTATTACAGCCAGTAAATGCAAACCAATATACCTATCCTAGTAGCTGCAGCATTTTCTTCCCCAAGATAAGATGCATATGCATGAACTGGTCGAGTGTTCTACACGATTGTTTCCTGGTCTTTTTTCCTATTCCGAAATGTACCCAAAGTGTGTCGATGTTAAGTTTACGAAACATAGACTTGACAATTATGAATACGTCAGTGTCCACTGTTTTAATAGTGATTGTCTTGTGGCCGTTTAAGAACACATTATGGCCGCGCAGGAATAAATGTCCCCATGCTATAAAAATAGCGTCCTTAAGAGTAGCCACGTTGATTTGGTGGTCTGGGACTTCGGTGGCATTATTAATTTTGAGTTTTACACCACTTCCTCGACGCTTAAAGCTTTATTCACAAAAATGAATCGACTAATAGATTGCATCCTTCCATCAAGGGCAGCTCTTATGCAACAATCTAAGATAGCTTGCTTTCAAGCTGGAATTAAGAAACGATGTCTAGAGAAGTACCAAGACTTGCCTGTTCCATCTGAATATCGATGCAAGTGTCTTGAAGAGGAAGAGGGATTCACACCATTTCGCACTTCCTTGGGTAAAGCGTCAAGACATTGTGCCGAGCTTATTCATTGCGGCTATAAAATCATGTGCAATAATCGTTGTAAATGTATCAATGCATAGTTCGTACACAGTTGTGAAATTGTGACGGCTAATGTACAAACGGATAGAATATCGTCACATAGTACGTCTTTGTATATTTATAAAACTTGTTTCCAGACAGTGTAAACTAATTTTTCAGTTTATTCGTTGGTTATAATTTCGTGAAACATGATAATTTGTAGGGTAGTGCAGCTATATTTGACTGAAATAAATTGTTTACTTTTGATGCCATAAGTTGAGTTTTAAAATATTTTCTATAAATGCTCCAAAGTAAAATAGCACGATGTAATCATTCAAATATCAGCTTATACACCCCTTACTATCAAAATAATATAAAAAGTGATACAATACCAATAAATACATATACAATTAACATACGAGATATACCCGCTTTTGAATTACACTCATTACACAAAATATGAAAATACATATTTTGGATACCCCTGAAAGTTCAATTTCATTACAATTTTTTTGCATCCTTTTCCCATCATGTGCATAACAATAATATTGCAAAAAACTTATACAAATAACATTCGAGATGTACCCGCTTTTGAATTACACTCCTGACTCAAATATGAAAAATAAATATTTGGATACCCCTGATGGTTCAACTTCACGAAATATTATTGGATTCTTGTCCTATACTATGTATTACAATAATATTGCAATAAAAAATAATGTTACGACATTTATACTGTTTTTTTAACAGATAAAACTTTTTGGGTTTTGGACACCCCTGAAGGATTAATTTGAAATAATCCTGCAGGACTTTAAAGAACAATAAAAAAATAGCAATAATTTTACTATTAGTGTGCTATGGGAATAATATAATATGATTTTGTAGTATAAATAAAAATATCAAAAATTTGACTTTGGACACCCCTGGGGGCCAAACTAGAAGAGATCTCGCCGAGATCCATCACTCAGTCGAAAGAGCACATTTTTTACTATAAGACTGCCAAAGGAAAAATTAGTATCACATTTTGAACTATTTTTGTCATAAGACCCCTGACTATAATGGTTTTGAGATAAATTGAATATTATATATAATTTTGTTTTTTCAATGGCTTGCATTTTCTATCTGAGGTCTTTTGAACATAATTAAAAGACAAGATATTTGAACATGGATAGAACGTGAAATTCTGATTCCAGTGATGGGTTAGGTAACTGTTAAATCAATTTTAAATTTTTTAAATGTTACAGCATAGAGTTCAATTTCATATTCCATGATAATTTCACTTCATTTTCAATTCCATGATACAATTTCAATAACACACTCAACATTTTCTGTCAGTTTTCGCTGTTTTTCTGCTATACATGAAATATCGCGCTAATGACACAGAAAACATTAATGAGCCATTGCAATTATCCCCCACTCAACTCAGCGCAACTCTCAACTAAACATACCTATCTATTTATCCCCCCCCCCCACCCCACCCCCACCCACCCGCAGAGAGTTCATTATCCTCCCCCACTGCGTTATCCGATTTGCAGTCACTCAAAGCATTCGGGGTCATGATTTTAGGTACAATATTTTAGGTGTTTTTAACAATTTTCAGACAAATCTGTCTAGAACTTCAAGAGTTATTTACATTATATTTTATACTTATTTCGAAATATTTGTAAAATGTATTCAAAGAAAAAAATATCACAGCTCCTTTGACGCATCTTAAGGTCTGTATAGAGCAGTAACCAGGCTCGTAGGAAGTCGGGGGGGTTGGAGGGGATTATGCCCCTTCCACACTCTAGCAGGCTGACCCCCCCATTCACCATACAAAATTAAGTTTAGTGTCAGAAAATAACTTACACATTTTTTAAATTAAAAAAACCCGACCTGCGGGGCAAAAATGGGGAATTGTTTGTTGTAATTTGTGCAGTTGAGCATCCCAGAATCGATTTTAAGAATTTTACATTGGAAAACATGCCCTGCGGGGCACCAAGTGGAGGGTTTTTGCTTCAAAGTGTGCATTTTAAAGCTAATGAACCACTTTTAAATTGTTTATATTCTAAAAAAACGCCCTGCGGGGCGAATCCCCCCCCCCCCCCCGACCCCTTCTCCAGGTCGCAATCCCCCCCCTATGATGAAAGTTGTTCCTATGCGCCTGGCACCAACTTTCACACACACATGAATTCGCATGCCTTACGAAGGCTCGCTTATCAACGCGTTACACCGAGCATTGATAGAAAGTCACTGCAACTTGGGTGAGGCCGGCAGTTGACCACCCGCATGACCCACAAGAACATGTGTCATCTATGTGTTGATTAGCCATTAGCGAAGAACAAAGTGGTTAACTTGCGAACCGGATTTCGTGCGAAAAGAAAACTAATCATTCACTCTAAATAATCAAATTCTTTTATGTTGGGGGGAGGGGGATGCAGGGGTATGTAATCCCCCCATGAGGAATATATTGATAGTTTCATCCCCCCATGGCCAATTTGTCCACTTCACCATCCACCCATGAAATATTTAAAAACAGCTCTATTTACTTCAAAATAATAACCATCCCCATGAGAATTTTTCAATTTTAGACTCAAGACTCCATTTGTCGAGATAAAAATAGGCTAAAATTACATAAAAAAACGCATAGAAATGCACCAATTTCATTTCTGAAATTAAACAATTTTCCGGAGCTGTGCGCCCTGGACCCCCCCCCCCCCCCCCCCCCCCCCCCCGCGGGTCTGGGGTTAGCTTTACAACTCACACAGTAATCTACAGTTAGCTTAAACTCGACTTCAGAAAACTTGATGTTAACCATGTACTGCAATTTAATTCCGGAGCTTATTTCCGCAGTTTACACTAACCTCAGGCTACATTGACTGCAGTTTATTTAAGCTATGTCGCAGTGTATAATGGTGATACACCACATTTCCCGAAGTGGAAACATAACTAAACTGAAGAATAAACTAGTGGTAATATGGCTCATAAAAAGTTTAGTTGTCTGATCAACTATATTTTTGTTGTCAACTAAACATTTTTTATTGTATGTGGTCATTTTGAGTCCGGTTCTGGCAATATCAATAACAATGCGGGACTGGCCTTGGACTATATGAGAACAATGCTATTCCACCACTAAAGTCAAGACTAAATGGATACTAAGTAAGCTCCCATAAACCTCAGCATAAACTAAAACACATGATACACTGTAGTTACTCTCCGCTTTGCGATCATGATAGGTCACGTGACATCTGTCAGCCAATGAGAGAACTGCTCTTCACAGCTCTCTGCTTTTTATTGACAGTGTGTCGGAGTTTTAAAGTAACTCCAGGGTTTTTATCGCTTCCTCAGCAATACATCATCAGTAGAATGATCAAGTAGGCACCTAAGTGTCTGTCTTGACGCAAGTAGTGCTTCCTTCTGAGACGCCGAACTCAGTTGATTACCATGTCGGTGTGATCTTGACTCATGTAGTAGATGTGTGTTTACTGCAACAACCTGTTAACACCTCCACCTGTTAGCACCTACGTGGCAAGTGATTGACAAACACACAAGGCGTTCAAAACAAAACATTAACTTCAAGTTCTGCGAACTCTTCTGCAACTATGGCGACGGGTGAATGATTACGAGGAATGTGAAGGAATATGAGAGAATGTGGGTTAATTTGTCACTATAAAAATAGGTTTAAAGTGTTAAAATTGGACCCGTATATAACTAAAGTAGGCGTATGTTCCCATTATGTTACAGGATTACCCTCCCCCCCCCCCCCCTCCACCCCATTGGAATTTAGTTTGAATATGACAGCCGTGGCATATTTAGAAATGAACATTTCAGTTTGCCTATCACGACTGAGAGAGTATATTAAAACCTCAATAGTGGGACAGAGGATCATGGATTCTCTCAGTCGAGAGGTAAATGATGGAGGGTGCCCTTCTAATAGGCCACGGCCGCCGTCTCCCATCACCACGATCAAAGATCTTCAAACAGAGGTGCAAAACATTTACCAAAACTTCAAAGAAGAAAGTAAATCATCGTGGAAAATCGTCACTGTTTTGTAATAAAATGGATGTATTGTTTTATTATTGTTCATTCAGTAGAAAATGTATTGTTACTATAATAGTTAGGTAATTAAACGGTTAGATGTAAGATTGCCTCGAGGCTAAATCTCGAATGAAAAGAAAGACGACAAAAAATAACCTATTCACCATCATCACCAGTCTAGTTCCAGATTGTGCGACTTACACACCACAGATAAGACCTCTTGACCTGACTGTACCTGGTATTAGCACTGTTGCAAGGAGCTATCTCTTGCCCTGACTGTACCTGGTATTAGCACTGTTGCAAGCAGCGTTGTCCGCGCAACAGAAGGGATAAACAAGCAGCAAAAACACAACAATGGGGATTTCACCTTGAGGATGCTCTGAATGGCAAGGTTTTGTCGATCACGATCTGCTGCCGGTGACGATGTGATGGTTCGGTGCAATATGACGTGGTCCCAATGCAAGCTCAAAACATCATCTATTATACATGGCATGCGTGTGCTCGCATGAAAACAGTGACAACTCAAGCGAGGTAAACATTGGAGAATTCATAAATATCTTCATTACTTTTGTACCATTTTACAATGAAATTGAAAAATAATTAGGAAGTACCTAGAGTAGCTAATTTTTTAGTTGATCCCCATTTACACGGTGCAATTTCTTGAACAACTTCTGTGTCACATTAACATTTTTCATACAATTTTGCATTTACACGACGCAACTTTCTGTTACAGAACTTAAAACATGTTCTAATTTCCATTCAAGAAGTGTGACACAGAAGTGTGCTACAGAAGTTGTACAAGAAATTGCAATATTTGTGCCCAAACTCGTAGAAAAATATCTAAAATGTATTTTCAAATTTTCCCTGCATGAGTCCAGTTTGGGCATAAATATGATGGTGTTTACATTGTTACATAGCTTGTTTACATAGCTTATAGCTATATAGCTAATTATTTTTCAAATTGTTCTTAAATTGAATGGTTCAAAATTTATGACGACATAAATGAAATAATATA
This sequence comes from Leuctra nigra, assembly GCA_934045905.1. Taxonomy (NCBI): domain Eukaryota; kingdom Metazoa; phylum Arthropoda; class Insecta; order Plecoptera; family Leuctridae; genus Leuctra; species Leuctra nigra. Next base: position 29,209,661 of record OW203767.1, on the reverse strand, counting down.
CAATTGTTTTGTTTACCTATCAGAACATCAGACTCTTAATTAATATTTGTGATCAAATCCATCAATTCAAAACATTGAGGATACAAATAAAATAATCACTTACTTCTCCAGGATGATAAATTTAGAATTTCTGCAAGGGCGTATTCAGGGGAGGAGGGGGGGGGGGGGGACCGGGAGGGCCATGCCCCCCCTCCCCCCCCGAAATCAGGGTTTCATCTAAGAAAATAATCACATTTATAATAAAATAATATGTGAAAAAATAGACTCTCATGTCAAAAACGTTCCAAAATGGTTAGAATAGAGTTTAAACTCCAAAATAATTCCGGGGCTATACGCCCCGGACGCGACTTGACATAATGTACCTATTTTTAAACCTCTTAGACCATTGTTTTGGATATTTTTTATTTTACAATTCCCCCAAATAGCTATACACTGCGATTCAAAATTGCACCTTAAGTGAATGACCTTGATCCAAAAATGTCTCCCTTTTTTTCACTGTTATTTTTCAAAATATTAGTAAAGTCAGGCTTCCCCCCTCCCCCCCCCCCCCACGAAATTTCATCCTGGATACGCCCTTGCAAATATGATTGGATGAAGGCAGACTGAATGGCTCACCTCAAGGTTCATTGTATTGGACTTACGCCCTTCTACTTCCGAAGTACACTTAATCCTGGATCTTGAAAATGATCTGAGAGTTGAATTCACACATCGTTTAGATCAGTGAACGGTGGCCATGAACCTTCAATGACAGGTCGAGATGCGATCTAGATGGATCTGTCTCCTCACTCTGTAGATCTGTGATCAGATTGCCTGGGGATCAACTGCATTGATAAGAGAGAGATGGACAAAGTCTCCGACCTTCATGTGAAGCTGCTATCACCAGGCAAGATTGCATCGTGGCTAATGTTTACTCGACTGGCTACAAGATTGCATAGCGTACAATGTTTACTTTACTATTAATAGTTGCTATATTGTATAATAATGATAAAAACATTAGAATTGGAAACACAAAGCTAGCTATAAACTTGTAGCTATTTCCACAAAATTTAGTCACAAGACCCTGATTATTGCTTTTTGTAATCAAAAAGTATGCATAACGACAAACTTTAGAAATCTGCGATTTAATAAAAGACCTCAGGCTCCTCTATAAAATTGAATGCTGGGCCGGAAGAACCATGAAACCAATAATTTCATTATTCTGACTCCGAGTAAAAAGCCAAAAACTATTTCAATGCCATATTATCACAATTACTTATTTTGGAATAGAGGTGAGCGCGTGAGTGATTTTTTACTCACGCGCGGTCACGTCACGCGGGCACGTATTCCACTCACGCACACTCACGCACGCGGGTTAGTCATTTCGCTCACGATCACGCACACTCACGCAGCAAATCTTATGGACTCATGCACGCTCACGCACACTCACGAATTACAACTCACGCACACTCACGAATTACAACTCACGCACAGTCACGCACATTGATAACTACAAAATCATATACTTTCTTTAGGTCAGGTCCCTCTAAGTCAGTTCTCATATTTTTGATACACAATGCAGCTCTTTTTTTTTACAAAGAACGGTTGAGTCAAGTGTAGCATGAGAAATGCAATTTGGCCACGGACCACCTTTACATCTCTTTTCTTATAGGTATAAACTTAGGTAGTATGCATAAAATATTTAAATTTGCTTATCAAGGGTCCATAATTTAGGTCCGTGAACTTGGCCCCCCCCATGAACGCACTAATTCTGAAATTCTCAATATAATAAGTGTATGGCACTGGGATTTAGTGTACAAAGTTTCAGAATTAGTGCGTCACTACTTTTGGAGAAAATCGAAAAACCGAAAATTTGAAATGGGGGGGGGCCAAGTTCACGCAGCCCCCCCCCATGCGAGCAAAATGTCTGAAACTCTCAATATAATTAGTGTATGGCACTGGGATTTAGTGTACAAAGTTTCAGAATTAGTGCGTCACTACTTTCGGAGTAAATCGAAAAACAACGGCTGATTTTGGGGGGGGCCAAGTTCACGCAGCCCCCCCCCATGCGAGCAAAATTTCTGAAATTCTCAATATAATTAGTGTATGGCACTGGGATTTAGTGTACCAAGTTTCAGAATTAGTGCGTCACTACTTTCGGAGTAAAACGAAAAACAATGTCCGATTTTGGGGGGGGGCCAAGTTCACGCAGCCCCCCCCCATGCGAGCAAAAATTCTGAATTTCTCAATATATTTAGTGTATGGCACTGGGATTTAGTGTACCAAGTTTCAGAATTAGTGCGTCACTACTTTTTGAGGAAATCGAAAAACTAAAAGTGAAAAATGGGCGGGACCAAATTCACGAAGCCCCGCCCATGCGAGCTAAAATTCTGACACTCTCCAGAAGGTTGATCCAACACCTCCACATGTCCTGGAGTTTGATTCGGCACCTCCACATCACCTGGAGCTTGATCCGGCACCTCCACATCTCCTGGATAGTTAGTAAACACTGGGATTAAGTGTATTAAGTTGCAGAATTAGTGCGTCACTCTACTCATGAAGAAAATTGAAAAACAACAATGTTTTTTGTGATGGTGGGGGGGGGGGGGGGGCTGATACACGCAGTTCCCATCCCCCCTCGCCCTCTGCGGTATAAAATGCAATAATAAGAAACGTTTGGTATACACACACCTACACAGGTCAAGTAGTTGGTACACAACTACACTGGTCAAGTAGTTGATTCAGAAGTCAGTGGTACACAACTACACTGGTCAACTAGTTTACAACTACACTGGTCAAGTAGTTGATTCAGATGCGTGTGTCACACAAACACTGGTCAAGTTGTTAGAGGCGAGTGGTACTCAACTACACTGGTCAAACTATTTGACCAGTGTAGTTGTGTACCACTGACTTCTGAATCAACTACTTGACTAGTGTAGTTTTGTACCACTGACCTCTGAATCAACTACTTGACCAGTTGAGTTGAGTTCCACTAGCCTCTTAATTAGCTGCTTGACCAGCGTAGTTTTGTACCAACTACTTGACCTGTGTAGGTGTGTGTATACCAAACGTTTCTTATTATTGCATTTTATACCGCAGAGGGCGAGGGGGGAAGGGAACTGCGTGTATCAGCCCCCCCCCCCCCCCATCATAAAAAACATTGTTGTTTTTCAATTTTCTTCATGAGTAGAGTGAAGCACTAATTCTGCAACTTAATCCCAGTGTTCACTAACTATCCAGGAGATGTGGAGGTGCCGGATCAAGCTCCAGGTGATGTGGAGGTGCCGGATCAAGCTCCAGGTGATGTGGAGGTGCCGGATCAACCTCCAGGACATGTGGAGGTGCCGGATCAAGCTCCAGGACATGTGGAGGTGCCGGATCAACCTTCTGGAGAGTGTCAGAATTTTAGCTCGCATGGGCGGGGCTTCGTGAATTTGGTCCCGCCCATTTTTCACTTTTAGTTTTTCGATTTCCTCAAAAAGTAGTGACGCACTAATTCTGAAACTTGGTACACTAAATCCCAGTGCCATACACTAAATATATTGAGAAATTCAGAATTTTTGCTCGCATGGGGGGGGCTGCGTGAACTTGGCCCCCCCCCCAAAATCGGACATTGTTTTTCGTTTTACTCCGAAAGTAGTGACGCACTAATTCTGAAACTTGGTACACTAAATCCCAGTGCCATACACTAATTATATTGAGAATTTCAGAAATTTTGCTCGCATGGGGGGGGCTGCGTGAACTTGGCCCCCCCCAAAATCAGCCGTTGTTTTTCGATTTACTCCGAAAGTAGTGACGCACTAATTCTGAAACTTTGTACACTAAATCCCAGTGCCATACACTAATTATATTGAGAGTTTCAGACATTTTGCTCGCATGGGGGGGGGGGGGGCTGCGTGAACTTGGCCCCCCCCCCATTTCAAATTTTCGGTTTTTCGATTTTCTCCAAAAGTAGTGACGCACTAATTCTGAAACTTTGTACACTAAATCCCAGTGCCATACACTAATTATATTGAGAATTTCAGAATTAGTGCGTTCATGGGGGGGGGCCAAGTTCACGGACCTCCATAATTTGAAATAACAATCGCAACTTTCCTGAACACTAAGCCCTGGCCAAAATGCACAGAAATCTGTTGTTGACAATGTTTTGTTTTTCTAATTAAAAGTAATCATGCCCCGCAGGGCATTTTTTTTGTTTTTCACGAAATAAAAACCAATTTGGAAAGCTGAAATGGCAAAAATAATGGTCACGCGTGACACGCGTGTCACGATTCACGCGTGACCAGTAACTTTGCACACTCACGCACGACTTATAGCAGTGGTGTGCACACACACGCACACTCACGCTAAAAGTCGTGAGTCACGCGTGAGTCACGCGTGACTCACGTCACGCGCTCACCTCTATTTTGGAAGATATGTGGGTTTCATTCAATGGTACCTGAACACAAAATGTATTACAAAAACTTATTTATTTGAAAAGGGTAATATTTCAGTACCCTTTCGATTTCTAACTTTTCCTCCGAGTTTCTCAAATACTTTCGTTGATTATCCATCCACCAGTTTTGTTTTATTCCTTTTATGCGTTAGCAATTTTGGTGACAATGCAGTCCGCACCGTCGGCTATCTTGAATCCCACATTCATGATCAATTTATAATATGTCAACATTTAAAAAATCAACATTTTAATGTGGCAGAGGATAGACCTAGAAATGCACATACTAAATCCACAAAAACCTATTTCGAAAAAAGTGTTGGTTACATGGTTCTTCCGGCCCAGCATTCAATTAGCATGAATTAGAAGCAATTACTTCAGAATACAAATGAATGTGAAATTAAGTATCAATTATTGTGAAATATTCACTATGGGAGAAGCAAATACGGTAACAATACTGGATAAAAACAATAGTTATTATAGTTATATTATACCTAATTAGTATTTTCTTATTTAGTTTGAACAGTTTTGAACCTCAGTCTCACGCCCTTCCTGAACTTTTAGGTACACTTGGCGAAAAGTAAAAACAGTATTCGGAAGAAAATGATTGGCTGATAAGAGGATAAATTGTCAAATAATCTGAGCCAATACGTTTCATTAAATACCGTTTTTACTTTTGCCTAGAAATGAAGTACAACATTACAAATCATGGATGTTTATTGAAGTTTTGAACAATACAATCAGAAGCAAGTCAGTAGGTTGACTTACAAATGTGAACATTTTTTAAGGAGAATACAAAACTTGTTATTATTAATTTTTAGAACAAAAACATCAAATAAATCCACTACTATAACAACAAGTATAATTTAAATGAAATGACGTACCATTTCGCCTTTGGTTGATCGTACTTTTATTTACGTATTTATGATCATTCACCTGCATTCAGATTTTATAAAAGCACTCTGCCAAAGTTTAAGAAAATGCAATTTTACATTTCAGCTAATTTACTTCAAACGTACAAGCAATCATTCACATTGAGCAATTATTTTTTAAACATGTTTTTCATGGAAAGAGGTCCCTGAACTTGACAAGTAAGAAATTGGAACGTGGAAAATCGACTCGGAAAACTCAGAAAATTTAAATAATTGTGCTTTCAAATTTTGTGCTACAGTTCTAACTAAAAAATCTAGAAGTTGAAATTAGGATTCGCTCAAACGTACAAATGTTCACAGTACTTAACCAGAAAAATACAAAATGGTATCGAAATCTTTTTGGTCTCATGCTTTGTGAAAAATCTTAATCTAGAAAAGCAATTCGTTTGACAAATGTATCTGAATTCGTGATGCTCGAAGTACGATATGCATGGAATCGACCCCATCTGTTAAGATTCTTTCCTCCAGAGTGACGTGAGTAAATGCAGACATGTGTAACGTAATGGTAGTAGTATGAATACATGTGATGATTATAATGATGGCAGCTTGAGTGACAGGACGGAGGCTTATGCGACGACTTGGTAGACGCGCGTGCAGACGACGTCGCCCACGGTCAGCACCTGGAACAAGAGGGCGGAATGCAATTAGTTGGATGCAAATGCAAGCTACGGAGACATCACGCTTGCTTTCAGTGCAACATATTACGAAATGGTCTTGGTAAAGAGGGTATACACCATGCAAGTTTGGACAGCTCAAATCTTCTATTAAGATTCAAATTGCCCAAATTCAAATCTTGTTTGAATGTGTCACTTTGAAAGTTTGAGGTTAAGTTAGCTTTATTTTTGGTCTGGGGCTTAACGTCGCACTGTTCTGCAGCGAGGCTAATGGCGACGGATGAAATGATTATGATGATGATTGGGAGATGATGGTGAAGATTAGGTAAGGATGGAAGGTGGGAAGGAGGCGGTCGTGGCCTATTAGTAGGCCTATTACCTTCCTAGCATTTGCCTGTCGACTGAGGGAAAACCACGAAAAAAAACCCCAGTCAGGAAGGACGACCGCGGGAATCGAACCCGGGCCTCCGGAATACAAGGAATACTCACCCAACCTGTCCCAACCTTATGTTTTACATACTAAACAACAAATGCAATTTTGCATTTTTCTGCTGATATTTGATCTTTAAATCGAAAAACAGAACAGATTTTAAACCAAAAATTACCCAGTTTTGGATTTTTTTCTACTATTGCTTAGAATAGTGAATTATTTTGTAGTTCTACTTTTTATTTTTTTCCAATATAGTTTTTCATACATAAATTTTATTTACTTGTAAAATGCATCGTCTTGGGAGATATTTCGTGTATTTTGGTAAACGGGTGTGATTTTTGGGAATGTCTTCTTGGTGAAATTTGAACATTCCACAAAGTGCAATCACATATTTGTTCAGAACATGATGTTCGTACCACGATAAAGGAATTGGCGATTACCAGCAAAGCTCAGTGACATCTGGCGGCGAAACGCTGAACCCGCTAGGTGCGGATTGAAGAACCCAACATGGCTGCTATGCACGCTATTAGTCATTGACGCTGGCCACTGCTATCTATTTGATTTTTCTTAAATATAATTATGGAAATAGTGTCAAAGCACGGATATGCGTTAGGAACAAAGAGTACCGTTAGTAATAGATACTTTTTAGTGCCACAATGTAAAATAGAGCGGGAATAAATTCCTTTCATACATTTCCAAATGAACCATTAATGCGGGCAAATTGGGCGAAACCAGTGGAAATTTCATACAATCTTGATGGTTCGGTTGATTAAAACTTTTGTAGTTCTATAGGGAAATATAAAACCTTCATAATCTCTTCTTTAGCTTATGATTTATTAATTAATTGACCCAAAAATCGAAATGAGAACAGAACTTATGATTGCAAAGCGAATTTGTTACTCGGGTACAAAATCTATGTGAATTTGCCCCATTTCCTGTCTAGGTTTCCATCCATACATCATTACGCATTTAAATTGCTGCCACTCTATAATAGATTGCATTAAATTTCCCACGTACTTCATGATTTTATATAATTAAATGTCCGAGGTATCCATATTAATTCGTAAATAAAATAAAACTCCCCCAAAACTCGCCGAAAAAATCCCGCTGTTTGCGAGTTCACTCCCACAGAACTACAAATGATAAGGAGCTGAAATTTGTACACGTTATAGGACACATGATAATTTATTGCATGCGATTTGTAGAAATATTTGAGTTATGAGAAAAAAGTTACATACATTTGAATTGAGCCTTTGATCAACAGTTTATACCTAGCGTTCGAAAAGCACACGTTAGAGATTAAACAATTTGGTAGCTTGTTATAAAGAATCAGCTCTTTTATGCAAAGAAGTTTCCATTGTTGTCATAATTTGCCATAAAAGGTGTCTCCATTTAGTATAAAGTATCTTATTGATAATTGTGGTTTCAAGAATAGAAATTGAGAGGGAAGAAAATAATTGTGTATGTGTTTTCAGCGAAGATTTAGACAATGTAGGTATTTAAACTCCCGTTAATGTCAGTGGACGAAAGTTAAATACATTCTCACACATAACTCAATAAACCAAGGATAAATTCACATAGATGTATTAAAAGTTATTTCATGTTCATTTATGAATTCATAGGTAAACATAAAATCACCTACTTCCTACAAAGTAACTGCAAACAAATCCTTCAAACACGTAATTTTGTATGGATTATTCTGTTTTTTCAAAAACAAATTCGGTAATTTTTTACATTTTTCCCATTCAATAAATATGTTTGAAACTTACACATATTATATGTCAGTATGTTTTCTAAAATACGTTTAAGTTTCAAACCCCTATCTTTAATAGTGTTGATGTAGTGACCTCTCAAACAAGGGGATGTTTTGCGCCACCCGGTATAAGAATAGCACACAGCGCGTGAAATCTCCACCTGCTTATCCGCACCCGGTCCGCCATTCGCAGGCGATCTCAGCGCTACTAGCGGAGGTGGTAACCGCGATCTACACAAACAGGCTCACTGTGAGTCTTCGGACATCAATCTGTGATGTCAAAAGTCCATTAGATGTGAATCAACAAAATCTCTCAAGATCATTTACATTTCAACAACGCATTAATAACGACAATTGAGCCATTTGTTGTGCAGTTTATTCCCTTGCTTTCCTGGTGCAAGCTAATAAGCAAGCTAATAAATATCATAGATACTGCTGCACAAGTGAAATAAATTCTTACACATTACATCGTGTCATTAAAATAAATTTAAAAACGCTTTTCTACTACAAATATTTTGTTGTACTGTACCTCAGAGGAAGAAGGGCGAAAGAACATTTAAATGATTCTTGAGGTGAGCTCATAAACCAGTGATTCCGTCTTCATCCAATCAAATTTGTAGTGTTGACAGGAGTCATTGTGTAAAACAATACTTCAATATCTGTTATTATTGACCAGTCAGATCGCATTTTCCCTCTTATTAATATTTTTCAGATTTATTTTCAATAATGATATGCAAGATTTGTTTTGTAAAACCAACCAAGATCGTGCCTATAGCAAGAATCGTGTTCTCCGCAGCATCATGTGGATCTACACAATAAAATGTACAAGATCTTGCCAAGATTTTTCAGCCCGGAGAGTTTTCGATTACATAATTCCAAAAGTTTGCAGCGCGAATCGAGTAAATAGACATCCTCGACGACCTAGCTCCGAGGTACCTACGATCACTGTGTGGAGGGTGAGAGTGGAGGGTGAGGGTGAGAGGCGATCATCTACTCACCATCTTGATCTCCGCATCGCTGAACTGGCGGACGATCTTGGTCTCCTTCTCGCCCTTCTGGACCTCGATCAGGGAGTTGCCGTCTTGCGTCACGACGGCCTTGACCCTCCTGCCGTCGGGGGTGTCCTCGTCGAACTCCTGTCCCAGCTTGAACGTGATCACCGTGTTCTTGAAGGTGGACGACGACTTGAGCGAGTACTCGTCGCCGACCTTGGTCAGTTCCACCACCGGGCTGACGGCGTTGCCCATCTTGCGCGTCACCAGACCCACGCCTGTAGGGACACGATAGGGTATTACAACACTTGGCAACATGGCTCTCTTAAAAGCACCGGGAATGAGAGATCAACAGAGGCTGGATTCACCAAGTATTTCTACAAATTCGTATATTTTTTATTTTATTCCAAAAAACCGTGTAGATTGTACATTTAGCAGGTATACAATCTTACTGAATCTATAGCTCCAGGGTATTAATTGTTCTGCCGTACCAACCTAAAGAACCGATGTAACACCTTTAAACTTTTAAGTGTCGTTGGATTAAAAGTCATTTACTCGCTATTTTGCTCGTTAACAATAAATCATAGTCCCAATTTAATAAGTTGTGAATTTACCAAGTGGCAAAGCAGAGATTGAAACATGTTTCGGCGATTTACCCGCGCATTTACTCGGGAACACCGCACATCACCAAGCTCATCCATATACAGGGTTCCCAGCCAGGTCTCACAAATTTATGGGCAATCTTAGTAAAAAATATGGGTCCATAAATGAGATTTTATGGGTTTTAAATGGTATACATTTCTAATAAAATGGATTACCTAGATGCACTTACTGAAAATTTGAATCACATTTTAATCAGCTGAAAGCTATTTAGCGCATTGCACTAAAAAGAAATCTTGAACTATCATAATATTATGACAGGGACAGCCAAGGTATGAAATGTTAAAAGTAATTAGTCATTACTAACCGAAACAAAATTCTTCCTTATCTGAAAATAGGAGATTATTCGGTTCGCCAATCTATTTTGCTCCATTCCCACTTTCGCTATTCTTCAGAGTACAATTCCCCCTTCCTAGGATTGTCGAGCTCAAAAAGTGAATTTTATAATACCTATGCATAATAATTATTATATTTTATTACCTAATTCACGTTTAGACTAGGGTTGCCACCTTTCAGTGCATGCAATCCGGGACAGAGGACATTACTAATACTAATCGTGATGCAGTTATGGAGGTTGGGGGGGGGGAGTGGGAATCACCGAAATGTGAACTTTTTGGGACACATCCTGCGCATGGCATCAATTGGGGCCTGGGGGAGGTCCTACCAATAACACGCAGGCCCGGGAAAATTTTTAATTTCAAGAATGAATTAGAGCCATTTTTATGAGATTTGGACTTCAAATTTAAGCTATTTTTATCACCTAAAACTACTAGATTATTGCATTTGCAGAAATTTAGTATAAAGACATAAGTTTCCATTTCTTCCCAAATATTTAAATATCTCAAATATACTCATCTGGCAACCCTGTGCAAGCGATATGGGCTGGCAGTGAGAGATTTAAAATAATGGATAGCAAATATTGCGTTTTGAAGTTCAAAATTCAGAATTCCGGGACTATTACTGTCCCAGCATGATTGTTTCAAATTCTGGGAAAAGGACAACAATCCCGAAATATCTGGAATGGGCGGCAACCCTAGTTTAGATGGGACAATACTTTGGAAAAACACGCTAAATTGCACTTGAAACATCACACATGAACCCTCAAATGTCCTCATGCGGGTCCGGGCCGCACAGGCCCGGAAATTTTTTGAAATTTAAAAGTATTTTTGGACTATTTCTATGCGTTTTGGAAAGTTTTCGGCGATTTATTTGGCAATTAATTGAAGTGAAATAGATTCCTCTTCATTTTATGGGTCAGACCTAGAAAAGTGGGAATTACAGTGCCTATAAGTTGAAATGCTTAAAAAATGGGTTTTAGGGGTTTTATGGGCCGCCTGGGAACCCTGCATAGGAGGATATCATGGACAACATTGGCAACATGGGGCTCCCAACGTTGCCATTCCACCGGGGCATCACCAAGCTCGTCCATGTAGGAGGCATCATGGACAACACTCGGCAACAGGGATTTCTCGACGGCACAAAGCTCCAGCTATAGAAAGGAGGTCACCCTTTGCAAACTATGTCAAAGTGGACCTGAGAACTTTGGTGGAGCTTTTTGATCTTCAAACGCGCTATGGTTGGACCTCTATACGCGTTGATGAACACAAGGGTTGGAAATTACATCCCCCAAGGCTGGTGTCAGTGGTCTACTCTGCTATAATTCTTGTAGAATTACAACTCGGCCAATTCCCGTGACAATTTGCACAGATTATACACTTTTTAATCACACCATGAGCTATGGAAACTTCAACGTCGACGGAAATGATAAAAAGATTCACTTAATAAATAGCATGAAAACGCATGGCAGCTGGAATTTTAAACAAACAGGGCGAGCATTTATAAAGTTTGTTGAACCTGAATGCGAAGCAATGGATCAGGCCAATTTTTGAACAAAACATTCATTAACTACGGTTTGTAGATTTTCTTCTAAATTATCTAGGTAAATGGCAATCTGATTGAAACTGTAACAGTTTGACCGGTCAGACCATTATCAAATTTTGCATGATAATTGGAACCAAAATTTTACATGTTTTTGACATTGTTTCACGAATCTGTCATGAACTTCAAGAGAATTTGTCGTGTTACTCGCATTTTATGCTCGTTTTGAAATATTTGTCAAATTAGATCATATCTTAATGGATTCTTTAGATTACTCTATCTAGTGGAGCGGTCGCTCCACGCCAGCCAAGTCGTACGGCGCGCGCACACTCTCATTTAAAAAGGCTGGAGCAACCCACTTTTACTGTAAGCATCAAAGTGGCATTTTCGGCCTACTGGATCTTAAAATTGGGAAATATCACATTGTTGCTAAATATCTTAATTTCGAGCTATGGCCCACCCTACAACATATACCAAATTTGGGAACAATAGGTTACGCCCTTTGCGCGCTAGAGGGCCGTGAAAACAGTGTTTTAGGGCGGTTTTCATAATAATAATAATAATAATCTCAGTAGTAGTCTCCTGGAATTCAAATCCGGTAACAAGGCCACAGCCTAAACGGCTGAACCGATTGATCTCACATTTTTACCACGTGTGCACTTTTGGCGTCTGATTTAACCTTCACCCCATGAATTTTTTTGTGCCGCCATTTTGAAACCGGAAGTGACGTCATATCTCAACAACGGCTAAACCGATTGGAGCGAAAATAGCGCCAAACGATTCGGACGGTGAACTATATGCATTATCAGTAGCAAAAGACTAAACATTTTGTTAACGAAACCGGAAATGACGTCATGAAATTTGAAATACATCGATTGGCATTTCGGCAACAAAGGTTGATCCGATTATTTTGATATTTATGTAACGTATGCACTTCTGATATATCATTTGACTTCTTACAAAACCAACCGGAAGCCGCCATTGTTAAACCGGAAGTGACATCCTATATTAATATTGGCTAAATAGATTTGAACGAAACCAGGAGGCCAAGTCTTGAAACTTACGCTTTCAGGACGCAAACGCTCTAGGACGTCATAAAGTCCCATTTACTGTAAGAATGATCGACATTGAAACATAAAGTCAAGCCACTTATTTGATTGTCATCCAGCAATCTATTGGAAACAATTTATTAACATTATAATTAATATTACAGATATTATACAGTCATTAAAACATTATTAAAACCTATTAAAACAGTTGACAGTAGATTTCAAGGTCGTCATTCTTACAGTAAATGGGACTTATTGACGTCCGAGAGCGTTTGCGTCTTGAAAGCGTAAGTTTCAAGACTTGGCCTCCAGCGCCACACAATTTAGACGGGCAACTTTATGTTTTATCATCAGTAATATTTGCAGTTTCTTATAGCAAAACCGGAAATGACGTTACACATTTTAAAAATCTCACAAATTTACATTTTGATACAATACATACTATTTGAGACAGCTTATAATAACTTAATAAGATGTTATCATGTGTAAATTAAAATTCAAGGGGTCAGAGATTTCAGCCACCATTTTGAAACCGGAAGTAACGTTGTATCTCGAAAACTGGTATACCGATCAGTACGAAACTAGCGCCAAATGATTCGGAATGCCATCTTTATGGAATAGGAACAGTCAAAGTAGAATGTTTTTATTTATGAGCCCGGAAATGACGTCATTCAAATTTAAAAATTATTATGGGAATGCGCTAACTGCCCTACTGGAAACTGCCCTACTCGAAACTGCCCTACTAAAAACTGCCCTACTAGAAACTGCCCTACTGGGAAAATTTTTGTTTTGACTGTACATGGGAGGGGCTAAAGGAGGAGCCAAACCAGTGGGAGGAGCCTTATAACTGCCCTACTGAAAACTGCCCTACTAGAAACTGCCCTACTAAAACTTCTTGGACGGACTGTACATGGGAGGAGTTAAATGAGATCATTTACCCGTAGGGATATTTCGAAAAGGTAAATTCCCATTCTAAGGGAAATTTCCCTCAGAACAAGATTCCCGCCCAATTTTCAAACGATTTTGATGAAAGCTGAAGTGTCAATTTTCATCTGATTGAGCCCGGCAAAAATGTATCGGGTCGGTCATTTTACGGTCGATGTTTTGGTAATTTTAGTTTTCACGTGTGTTTGCGAGAAAATAAAGAAAATTTTAAAAGAACGGGTATTTTACCTGATTTTCTACAAAAATATATACTTGAAAAATTCTAAAAAAAACGACCTGTACCTTGATAGACGCGGAATAATGTGCAGAGTTCGAAGGGTGGCTTTTGGACGGGACATAAATGAAAATGAGTCAAGTTTCTCACCTAGAAAAGTCATTAAATTAGATACACGGCCAAATTCGTGTGAAAATGTGAAATTTTGACAGGTACCACAGGAAAACAGTTGATCCTAAAGACATTTCCTATAGGTACTGTCTATTTACGATGTAATTTAACAAAATTGAGGGATTTGGACGAGTTTTTTCGAAGAGCAACAGATCGGAGATCAAGACGATGGACGGCCAGAAGGGGGTAAGTCGGGATTTTTTCCTCTAAATCGATATTCTGCATCCTCTGTCAAATTTTGGAGTAAAGACATGAATTTCCAGAATCTGACTTGCTTTTCTTCGTAGATTTCGAATCCGGAGACGGCGATTTGCTAAATCAAAATGGCGGCCGAAAACCCGATAAAAAAAGTTTATTTTGGCCATTTGAGACAGAAATGTGGAGAAAATTTGAAAACGAAGTATACCAAGTATGACGAGAGAGGACGTGGATTTTTTTTTAAAAATACTAGAAAATTGCAAGGGGTCGTTTTTTTTTTTTTTATAAAAATCTTCTATTAAAAATTTGACAAAATTTTTGAGCTTTTGCGTTCACAGACCATTTATTTACTGTAGAGAGGTGTATTCATGAAAAAATGTTTATTTTGGCTATTTGAGATGGAAATGTTGAGAAAATGTGAAAACAGTGTATCGATTATGACGCGAAAGGAATTTTTTTTTAAATACTTGAAAGTTGCAAGGGGTCGATTTTTTAAATTTTTTATAAAAATTTTCATCTCAAAATTTGACAAAATATTTGAGTTTCCGTTCCGTCTGCGTGCACAGACCATTTATTTATTCACTTTCTATATACCTCGACAAAGAATTTGCACTGCGTTTTAATGCGGTTATCGCCCAGAAACAAGTTTAATATTTGATGTCAGTCCATTTGACGCATTTGGTACTTTGACAAAATGTAAACGATTGTTTTGACCATGTAATCAGATAGAGGGGACTGGGAATCGAAAAGAGGAAACCAGAGCTCGAAAGCTCGATTGTCGGTCTGTGGTAACGGCAAATTTATTGTCTATAAGAGCCTATGCATAATGTTTTCCAGAAGAACAAAAGTGTCAATTTTTATCGGATCGACCCCAGCAAAAAAGTATCGGGCAGGCCGTTTTCGGCCGATGTTTTGGTATTTTTTTGTTTTCACGTGTGTTTGCGAGAAAATTGAGAAAATTTGAAAAGAACAGGGTATTACCTGTTTTTCTACGAAAATATATACTTAAACTAAAAAAAAAAACGACCAGTACCTTGGATAGATGCGAAATAATGTGCAGAGTTCGAAGGATGGCTTGGAATGGAAAGGAATGAAAATAAGGGAAGTTTCTTACCTGGAAAAGTCATTAAATTAGAAAATCAGCCCAATTCGTGTGAAAACGTGAAATTATATAGTACCCATAGGAAAACAGTTGATCCTAAAGTCATTTGCGATAAGTACAGTCGCTATTTACAATAAAATTTAACAAAATTGAGGGATTTGAACGAGATTCTCGAAGAGAAACAGATAGGAGATGCGTTGTTCAGGAGTATGTGAATAATGCGTTTTTTTTAAATACTAGAAAATTGCAAGGGGTCGATTTTTTTTTTAAATTTATCATCTCAAAATTTGGCAAAAGTTTTGAGTTTCCGCGTTTACCGACCATTTATTTACTTTCTATATACCTTGACAATATTCACAATATTTCACAAAAGTTCCCTTGACAAATTCCATTCAATTTTCCTCGACAAAATTTCAATAATCGACCACTTGCAATTTTCTTATATTTAAAAAAAAACGTATTTTCTCGTCATAATCAATTCTCTGTTTTCACATTTTCTTAAAATTTCCATCTCAAATAGCCAAAATAAACATTTTTACATGAATACACCTCTCTACAGTAAATAAATGGTCTGTTAACGCAAAAGCTCAAAAATTTTGCCAAATTTTGAGAAGGAAATTAATATAAAAAAAAATAAAAAACGACCCCTTGCAATTTTCTAGTATTTAAAAAAAAATCCACGTCCTCTCTCGTCATACTTGGTATACTCCGTTTTCAAATTTTCTCCACATTTCCGTCTCAAATGGCCAAAATAAACTTTTTTTATCGGGTTTTCGGCCGCCATTTTGATTTAGCAAATCGCCGTCTCCGGATTCGAAATCTACGAAGAAAAGCAAGTCAGATTCTGGAAATTCATGTCTTTACTCCAAAATTTGACAGAGGATGCAGAATATCGATTTAGAGGAAAAAATCCCGACTTACCCCCTTCTGGCCGTCCATCGTCTTGATCTCCGATCTGTTGCTCTTCGAAAAACTCGTCTAAATCCCTCAATTTTGTTAAATTACATCGTAAATAAACTGTACCTATAGGAAATGTCTTTAGGATCAACTGTTTTCTTGTGGGTACCTGTCAAAATTTCACATTTTCACACGAATTTGGCCGTGTATCTAATTTAATGACTTTTCTAGGTGAGAAACTTGACTCATTTTCATTTATTTCCCGTCCAAAAGCCACCCTTCGAACTCTGCACATTATTCCGCGTCTATCAAGGTACAGGTCGTTTTTTTTAGAATTTTTCAAGTATATATTTTTGTAGAAAATCAGGTAAAATACCCGTTCTTTTAAAATTTTCTTTATTTTCTCGCAAACACACGTGAAAACTAAAATTACCAAAACATCGACCGTAAAATGACCGACCCGATACATTTTTGCCGGGCTCAATCAGATGAAAATTGACACTTCAGCTTTCATCAAAATCGTTTGAAAATTTGGCGGGAATCTTGTTCTGAGGGAAATTTCCCTTAGAATGGGAATTTACCTTTTCGAAATATCCCTACGGGTAAATGATCTCATTTAACTCCTCCCATGTACAGTCCGTCCAAGAAGTTTTAGTAGGGCAGTTTCTAGTAGGGCAGTTTTTAGTAGGGCAGTTTTCAGTAGGGCAGTTATAAGGCTCCTCCCACTGGTTTGGCTCCTCCTTTAGCCCCTCCCATGTACAGTCAAAACAAAAAATTTCCAGTAGGGCAGTTTCTAGTAGGGCAGTTTTCAGTAGGGCAGTTTTTAGTAGGGCAGTTTCCAGTAGGGCAGTTAGCGATGAGCCAATTTTTTTTAAATTCCCCATTCTATACAATGAATACATATTCAGAAAGCCTAAAATGATACACATTAATTGTAGATATAAATTCTATGTGGCAGTGCAGTAAGTTTAGCAGCCATTTTGAAAACCGAAGTGTTATATGCCATATCTCGGAACTGGGTTGGCCGATTGGAATGAAACCTTTGCTATTCTTCACGAAAGACTATACCTACATGAATATACAACAGATTTTCATTAGTAGTAACCAAATCGTAAATGGCGATTTTTTTAAAAGAATTTAGTAATTGTTTATTTCATATGCGTCACAAGTTGTAAATAATAAACTAAAAAAAGGAGTGATATCCCCATAAAAAACACTTCGTGTAAAAATACCAGCCAAGTCTCTTCAACTAAAAAAAAAATATATGAAATCTAAAAATTCTGCACTGAAAAGTATTGATATCAAAAAATTTGCCAAGTCAAAACTTTATTTGAAAATCAAAAAATACTTGGCGCATCGATTTTTTTGAGAATTATAGGTATACTATATGTATATGTATATTTGATGTATATTTTATATCTGGCCTATACTTCTAAGCTATTTATATACACGATGAGCCAAGTATTTTTTGATTTTCAAATAAAGTTTTGACTTGGCAAATTTTTTGATATCAATACTTTTCAGTGCAGAATTTTTAGATTTCATATATTTTTTTTTAGTTGAAGAGACTTGGCTGGTATTTTTACACGAAGTGTTTTTTATGGGGTTTAGATTACCTTGGGGTTCACAAGCTCAGTAGAGCAACGTCACACACATATTAATTCGCATGAATTACGAAGGCTCACTGCCATAAATAATATCTGGAAACGACAAGTCTATCTAAATGCAGACTGCAGTATGGAAGCGAGGTCAAAGTCGGTCAAAGTTCATACTTCATTATACAATGTGTATGAGAGAGACGCAACATATGATTTATGTCTGCACGAATGAGATGGAAATATGATGCATTTGTGTCAGAAAGAGATGCAAGATGATATCTACATGTGGAAGAGAGAGTCAGATGTGTACATTTGCAGTGGTTGAATTGGTGTGGGGGGGTCCCCTCACTTGATAGTTTCATCCCCCGATGGCTAATTTGACCACTCCCCAATGCCATCCCCCCATGACAGTTTCAAAAACAGTATCAAGTACCTCAAAATAATATCATTTCCAGAGAATGTGTCAATTTTAGCCTCTGATACCATTTGTAGAGATAAAAATAGGCTTAAAAAAGTGCAAAAATTGCGTAAAAACGCACCAAACTATTTTCTGAAGTAAAAAATGTATGTCGAAGTGAGTATGTGTGCGAGAGAGATGCAAAAGGATACCTACATGTGTAAGAGAGAGATGCAAGATTAGATATGGATGTAAGAGAGAGATGGCATGATGGAGATGTAGATGGACACGAGCGAGATGAAGATAGGAGTGTTTGATTGATTGAATCAGACTTCTCTCAGGCGGCAATTGAGCCGATTAAGCACAGCACTCGACAGCATTGCATAGGGGTAATGGCGCAGTCGAGATGTCTTGTCGTTTGTCGTTACGAGCTTTAGGTGCTGATTCAATGCAGCTCTCAGTGACAGGCAGCTAGATCTCTCGTTGCGAGGAATATGGAAGCAGGCAGTTGGTCATTAAGACGGCTGGGTAGTGAGTTTGACCTTGAAGAGTTTTTTAATCGATTATTATCAATATCTTTTCACAGTGTAATTGTTAACAAAATAGGGCTATGGACGTGAATTCAGAACAGTTCAATGAAAATAATTTCATAGTTTGGAATAAGTTTTTAGTTTTATTTTGTCCAACAGGTGTTTAGAACCCAAAAATTTAGTAATTTTCGAACAGTTCAATGAACTGATGAACAGTTCAGAACAGTTCAATGAAAATAATTTCATAGTTTTGAATAAGTTATTAGTTTTATTTTGTCCAACAGGTGTTTAGAAGTTAGAAACCAAAAATTTAGTAATTTTCGAACAGTTCAATGAACTGATGAACAGTTCAGAACAGTTCAATGAAAATAATTTCATAGTTTTGAATAAGTTATTAGTTTTATTTTGTCCAACAGGTGTTTAGAAGTTAGAAACCAAAAATTTAGTAATTTTCGGGTTCTAAACACCTGTTGGACACAATAAAACTATTAACTTATTCCAAACTATGAAATTATTTTCATTGAACTGTTCTGAATTCACGTCCATAGCCCTATTTTGTTAACAATTACACTGGAAAAAGATATTGATAAAAATCGATTAAAAAACTCGTCAAGGCCACGCTCACTACCAAGCCCTCTTAACTTGGCCAGCATTGAGTATAGACTGAGGAAACCACGAGCAACAGATTTAACGTCGCACTGTTTTGCAGCGAGGCTAATGGCGACCAGCAACAGAAACGACGGCCCGAATCAGTGTATCGGCGACGAAGTAAAACTTGTGTCTGTACTTTTCTGAACATTTAGTCGTTTTAAATGTAGTGTTGTTACAGGATTAAATAAAGAGATACCTAATCATTATTTTGCCAGTTTCTATTAGAAACAGCAAAAAATCATATCAAGTAGTATACTGCATGAAATAATTAAAAATATTAGCAAAAAATCCAATATTGAATAAACTTAAGTTACTAATGAGGGATTTTTTTTCAAAACGGATTCATTGCCATCCTGTTCGTTTACCTATTGATTTCTAGCAAGATCGATTCCATGGTTTCACCTGAAAATTTCTTTACAGTTTACACTCCACTTTACTGAATGGTCTGTCATTTTTCCATGTCAATTTAGTCTCGCATCACAGCGTACCCTGAGCGGGTTCCTAGTCCATCAATCACGTGACAGACGCATATGTGGGAGTGATGTGGGAGGTCAACATCCCATCCTCTAAGAGAGAGAAACCGTCTGGACCAGAGTCTTGTCTCACACCGATTAGCTCTGAATGAGCCGATTATTCCTTCCTGCAGCCGCCATGATTGCTCGAGGGCAGAGTTGAAAGGGCGGATTTGACAAGCTAACAAGCTCTTGGGAATCGAATCAGCCTCGTCGAGCGGTCAAGGGTCATGCATCGCGAGTTGGAGAGACATACGAGGGTAAAGGTTCGGGTTATCTCTTCAATTAATATGTTCTCGGACAGATCGGCCTAATGTAATGTCGTATGATGTGATAACTCTACAGAAGGGTGAACCCATGTTATTCTTGCTAGAAAACGAAGCGAGAGCCCGCAGCAGTATAGTACTAGTGTTGAAACTTGAACATTTTCGAAAGAAGTTTTTTTGAAAATTTTTAAGACCTGTTGAAAATGTTCATGAAAATACTCATTTATGGAGGACCTTTTTGCATGTTCAAATTTTTATTTTGTAAAGTATTAATGGAGGTGTGTTACATTATTATGCGGGATAGAAATACGTTTAAAAATGTCGGTGCACCTACCAGAAAAATAAAATAATAAAAAAATAAATTTACCTTCCTCAGGATTCAAAACATTGAAAATTTTCAAGAAAAATTTCATGAAAATTTTCACACAAAAAAATGTCATGAAAAATCCAAACACTAAGTGGTACTCAACCTGCGACCCGCGGGACTAATTTTTGTGGCCCCCCAGTTGATGTTTCAAATACCTACTTATTCACAAAATGGATCCACTGACAATTTATGTTAAAAAAATAATCTCATTTCATTTGAGACAAATTTTGAAAGTTGTCATGATAGGATACACGCATCAGGCTGAAAATGCGACGAAAGCTTCTTAAATGAAACTTCATACTTGTTGAAACGAAAACGAAACTATTTATCAATTCCGAAAATTGTCAAAAGTGTTATGGTTTGGCGTGTGAAATATTGTCAGATTCGTTTCATAATAAACGAAAGACACTGAATGAACAGGCACGTAGGAAGGTGATTTTTAAATCCCCTTCCTAGGTATAAATATTAGTTTTTAAATTCTAAACAAAAACGCCCTGCAGGCCAACAATCGGAGGGTAGTTGGCTTCAATTCGTGCATTTTAGAGCCCCAGAATCACTTTTCTATTTATAAATTCTAGACAAATCAATGATAGAAGTAGTTCCTGCGCGCCTGGAATGAACCTACCTGATCACGTGAGCATTCCGCCAATAAAAGCAAATTCGTATTGTGGGCCCGCAAGTCAAAAAGGTCGAGTACCACTGGCCTACAGTAAACTTTGTCAATTATTTATGAAGGACGAATATGCAGGTTCGCAGGCATGGAAAGTTACACGATCATTGTACTAATTAATATTTTGCCAAAGGTATTATATTTCCTGGACGTCGTCGCGATTCTCTATTTTCTACTTCTTCTTTGGATGATTGTTGCATCGGCGTGCATGTTTACCTTTGGTAACCTCTACTGCATGATGCCGAAGCAAAGTGGAAAATGACGAGCTAGTAATTATCATGCTCCCGTTAATCAGTTGAAGAAGTTAACAATTGATTAGGACTTGCATTGGCAACCAAGTGGCATACCTTTAAGGAACTGCCACTTCAACTGAATTGTTTCCTATTGTAATTTATATCACTTATCATGAAACCACCATTGTCCCATACAGTATGATGCAAATTACATATTCTAGATTGAACTTCCACTGTTACCTTGTCAAATCAGCTCATATTATCATTTTTTTTTTATTTACTTTACTCTTTTTCTCTCTTTTAGTTGACCGGTCGTAACCTTATATTTTCGTTTTCGAACGGAGCCTTTCTTAAAATATTATCTTTACAATTACCCAATTTTCAGTATTCTGTCATTCTTCGTTTAAAATCCAATATCCAGAGCGACTCTCCTTGTGTTATCTAATAGGGTAGTAGAACTTTAATCAAGAACATGTAATATCATACGGTAAGGTACAAATATTTAATGCTCGATCTATGTAGAATGGTTTCATTTATCTTTGATATGAATTACACCTAATTCTCATCACTAGGACGAAACCCTGGAACCCCCAAACTGGGTCCAAGAAAGATAAAAATAATCCGTAATAGTTCAGGTACCATATTTCCCTGCAGACCTCGGTATGTTGACCGAACAAAACTATGAAGCGAAACACAATTTTATAACCAATAATTATAATTAATACAACAATTAATATAGGTACGTGTTCAGTTGCAATAACTCACTAATGAGTAATAACTAATTACCTACTCAAGTTCTAACAATACTCCGAAACGGCTATTATATGAAATTTTGAATGGAAATTATACGCTTTGTCTGGCTGTACGAAACCAACCCGAACATTCCACGAACGAAAATATGAAAACCATGTTGTATGTTACCCGGCTAGACCATGTATATGTTACCCGGCTAGACCATGTATATGTTACCCGGCTAGACCATGTATATGTTACCTAAAAGTAAACCACTGATAAAACTAAACAAGACACACACCAAATGTCAATAATTTCCAACACAAATTCAAGGGGGGGGGGGGGGGAGAAAATAGAGCTATTACTTGCGTTGACAGACCATGAGAGTTCAGCTAAATTACATGACATTAGGTACCTGCACTTAGTTTAATAGGGGTTCGAAACACCTGGTTAATTTTACCAGGGAGTGAAGTACCTACCCACAACTGAACTAAGATCATACCAGGTTACAACCTTGACTTCAGATGGATAATATAGATTATGATGAAGAATGAGGAAAGCTGAGAAGGAGGCGGTCGTGGCCCATTAGTAGCGAACCTTTCCAGCCATACCTCTCGACTGAGAGAACCACGAAGAAATCTCAATAGGACGGCAGCGGGACTGAACTCGGGATCTCAGCATGAAGTAAAACCGTGGTAGGTATGGTCGACTTGTCATATAAGTTTTTACATTCTGTTCTTTAGTAAACCGTACGTGGCGAAAAGTCTTTAAGGTAGGGGAGGCCGGTACATGGTGGGACGGATTTCTTATTATTGCTCTAGTTTGTTAATTATTTTAATATTTTGAAATGTTGAATAGCCAATAGTTGCGCACCATAAATTAGAATGCATGTGCTATTTTTATGAAATTTTAATATCTACAGATAAGAAATTAATTGCGTTGTCCCACTATGTACCGTTGTCCCACTATATACCGCTTTCCGGTACATACTGGGACACTGCTGGTACATACTGGGACAATGCTATTTTTCAAGGGAAATACTATGGAATAATTTTTGAAACAAGTGACATGTGATTTATTATCTGATGTATTTACTTATAGGTAGGTAATTAGTCCGTTTTAATCCCGTCATTAATCCACCACCTTTGAGGAATTTTCGGCATTTTTTTTCGGGGAAAAAAATATATGTTAAAAAATTAATTTAGGTCCATTAAAAAATTTGGTATGAATTAAAACAATTAACTACTTGTATCAACAAATAATTTAAGACCCACACAAAAGTTATGAACAGAAATATAGCCCAGTGGTACATAGTGGGACATGTCCCACTATGTACCATTCTGACTGTCCCAGTATATACCGTTTAACAATATTTTTAGTTTTATTTTTTCAAATATGAAGGCAGGTGAAGAGAACATTCATCAATAAACCTACTTCATGCCGATTGAATACACATCATAACCATACTTTTAAACTAGCCATAATAAGTAAGAGAAAAAAGTTATCAAAAACATTGTAAGCACAAAATTTCTACATTTTGCAAAACTGATATTACAAGTGGAGTATCTCAATTATTTCAAATACAAACATATCTTGAAAATATGTCCAGGAGATGTGATTTCTTGTGCTGACATCAATTAGGCATCTTCACTATTTTTTTTCTTGACCACAAGGCGATAAATTCAAATGTCCCACTATGTACTATGTACCGGCCTCCCCTACCTACTAGTAAAAAGATGATTTTACTCGAACTAGAGAAATTTGGAAACTAATATTTTAAAGTCTTAAAAAATAGAGATTTCTTTGAATTATTTGTGTAGTAGGGGGCCAAGTGGTATCCCGTAGGATCGTCGTGAAGGGAAGGTGCCACCTATCTCACTAAATGCATAGGTCCAAAACCTAAAAAATTTTGGTGCCACCCCCAGACCCCTGGCGGGGGCTGGGGGCTGGGGGCTAAAGTTATTCATTCCTGTACCCTACACGAAAAGACATAGAGGATTAATTTTTTTATTTAAGATCAAAACTAAATACCCTATTGTGAAAAAAAAATTATTTAAAAAAAATTTGGCCGCCATCTTGGAAAAAAAGTTGAAACATTAAGAATTTATAAACACTTTTAATCGGTCATTGGACGAACAAATGTCTCAAACAAAAGTTATAGTACTCATAAAATGCAATAACTTTGTAATTTAACATTTTTTTCTATCGCCAATACTTTATGAGTAAGAGCCGATTTAGTGCCGTTTTTCGGAGCGGGATTTTTTTTTTTTTTTTTTTTATTGATACACAATATAATACATTTAAATTATAACAAAAACATAGAGAACACCACAAAGCCACGAGGGCTCATCTGTGGAACGCTAGATACCAAAACAAAATATAGTCACATCGTCAATGGTCTTGTGCACATAGCAATAACATAATATGAAAAACAATCAAGAAAATAGTACAATTAAACTTAATAAAATTAAAGTAAGAAAAAACCAACCGCGTGATTAACAGCGCAAGAAATCACAAATTAACACATTTACAGAAATAAGTTTGATACAAAATAACACAAAAAAGTACATAAAAAACTGCGTGAAAGGAGAACCTTTCCAATTTATTCACCTAAAGCAATTTTACAATATAAGAAACACGATTCCCTTCTTTTCTAGAAGCCATTTTTAACACATAATTTGACTGATCTGTACTTATCAAGTGATGCAATGTTATTGGGTATTTGGTTAAAAATAAAAGGGATTAAATATCCAAGGGTCCTCTTTCCATTTTTGTTTCTGTATGCCGGAATAATAAATTTTTCTTTATTTCTCAAGCGTGCATTCATAGTATCGTCCAAATGCCTATTTTTATAATCGTCAATATAATAATATTTTAAGATTAGTCTATATAAAAATAACTCAGCAAGCGGCAACAAATGTAATTCTAAATATACTTCGTTAATAAGGTTATAATTTTTTAGGAGGTTGGGAGGTGCAATTGACTTTATATTTTTATCTTGTATTTTGGAAACCTTCTTAATAAAATACTCCGATGAACTACCCCAAGCCAACAGTCCATAGGACATAATTGACTCAGCTAAAGCATGATAGAGTTTTCCTTAAGCCAAAGGGCAAGTAATACTTTACATTAAATAAGGCATAAGCAACCGACCGTAATCGGCTGCAAATTGAATTTATGTGTAGTTGCCATGTAAAAAATCTATCTATTTTTACACCCAAATAAGTATGACTCTCGACACTTTCAATAATATCAGTGCAATTGAAACAACTCTAATTAATTACCCTATGCAAACATTCATATGAATGAGAAACAATCTTTACATTAACATCTCTGTTTCTATTTAATGGAGAGCAGATATGCATGATTTTAGTCTTACTGGAGTTACATATTAAATTGTGATCATGCGTCCAACGGAGAACATTTGAAAAATCCAATTGCAACGTAGCTCTTGCACTTTCTAGATGGGGATGGGCAGCAACCAGAACTGTGTCATCGGCATAAATGTAAATACGACAATTGGAAACACAACTAAACATTTCATTAACATAAATTAGGTAAAGAGTGGGGCCCAAAATCGAGCCTTGGGGCACCCCAGATGTATTCTCCGCTAAGTGACTGGAGCATTCACCCATTGTTACTCGAAAGGTCCTACCACCTAAATAACTTTTGAACCAATTTTTGAACCGATAGGGACTACACAATGTTCATTGATCTCGGGGGGCCTTGAACGGAGTGAATTTTACCGCTTTTTTATGACATCGTAGCGCCGAAACCGTTCATCCTATCTAAAAAATCTTTGCGGCATATGAAAGGTACATTATTTGGGTCAACTTTCCCGAATTCGCAACAATCTTCTGTTTTCCATTGTTGAGAAAAAGCAATATTTCTTAAATAGAAATTAAACTTACTTTCAATTAGTTTTTATGGAGGTAGTACAGGCACAAGTGAATTATACCGTAAAATTTTTGTGAAGGGGGCTGGCACCAGATGCCATTTGATAAAGCATGCTTTGAGATGTATGAAAAGTCATGGTGCCAACCTCGCAACCCTGGTCGGTGGCGGGGGCGAGGGGTATTTTCCAAAAAATCGACGGTTTCAAAAAAATATCTGAAAAAATTGGCTCACTTAAATTGGATTATGTAATTTGAAAAAAAAATGTCCAACGCCGCCATCTTGGGGAAAAAGGTTACAAAAAGAGCGTTTTATACATACTGAACAACGTGGGCCGGTTATTAAATTCCGGTTGGCGCAAGAAAAGGTCCAATGGGCAAGATATCGCTGTGATGAAACTTCTTCAGTAATTTGGCTGAATATCTCACATATTATAACAAACATACCAAGGTTTGATGTTTGAAAGTTTAAAAAACATTACTAATGTAGAAAAAAAGTTACAGCTGTTCGAATTTGGTTATCGAAAAGTCGATTAATTTGAGATCCGTTTAATCGATTTTTCGATAACCATATTCGAACAGCTGTAACTTTTTTTCTACATTAGTAATGTTTTTGAAACTTTCACACATCAAACCTTGGTATGTTTGTTATAATATGTGAGATGTTCAGCCAAATTACTGAAGAAGTTTCATCACAGCGATATCTCGCCCATTGGACCTTTTCTTGCGCCAACCGGAATTTAATAACCGGCCCACGTTGTTCAGTATGTATAAAAAGCTCTTTTTGTAACCTTTTTTCCCCAAGATGGCGGCGTTGGACATTTTTGTTTTCTTTTTTTCAAATTACATTCCAATTTATTTGAGGCAATTTTTTCAGATTTATTTTTTGAAACCGTCGATTTTTTGGAAAATACCCCTCGCCCCCGCCCCCGACCAGGGTTGCGAGGTTGGCACCATGACTTTTCATACATCTCAAAGCATGCTTTATCAAATGGCATTTGGTGCCAGCCCCCTTCACAAAAATTTTACGGTATAATTCACTTGTGCCTGAACTACCTCCATAAAAACTAATTGAAAGTAAGTTTAATTTCTATTCAAGAAATATTGCTTTTTCTCAACAATGGAAAACAGAAGATTGTTGCGAATTCGGGAAAGTTGACCCAAATAATGTACCTTTCATATGCCGCAAAGATTTTTTAGATCGGATGAACGGTTACGGCGCTACGATGTCATAAAAAAACGGTAAAATTCACTCCGTTCAAGGCCCCCCACTCCGAAAAACGGCACTAAATCGGCTCTTACTCATAAAGTATTGGCGATAGAAAAAAATGTTAAATTACAAAGTTATTGCATTTTATGAGTACTATAACTTTTGTTTGAGACATTTGTACGTCCAATGACCGATTTAAAGTGTATATAAATTCTTAATGTTTCAAATTTTTTTTCCAAGATGGCGGCCAAAATTTTTTAAAATAATTTTTTTTCACAATAGGGCATGCAGTTTTGATCTTAAATAAAAAAAATTTAATCCTCTATGTTATTTAGTGTATAGGGTACAGGAATGAATAGCTTTAGCCCCCAGCCCCCGCCAGGGGTCTGGGGGTGGCACCAAATTTTTTTAGGTTTTGGACCTATATATGCATTTAGTGAGATAGGTGGTTTCTTCCCTTCACGACGATCCTACGGGAGCTTTAAATCGACCTTTTGGCCCCCTACTAGTGTGCCACTTCCGAAACATACGCACATGTTCATTTAAATCTAAAAGGCCACTTGTGCTTACTACTGCAAACAACATTGTATTCGCACAGACACGGTCAAGTCAAGTCATGGCGATCACAGTTTCTAGAACTGCAGAACAAAATGTAGTTCAAACGTTCCAGGAAAGATGACCGTAACAACATCCTAGGTTTGATGGAATGTTTATAGAAGACAAGAGCTTGGATTTCTGCTAATGGTTTGTTCTTTATTCAATGCGTAGGTATTGTTGGTTTGAATAAATATTCACTTGCGAATAAATATTTCAGAACAAGTTTTCTAGAAATGCTCTTACAGTTAAATATATTACCATGATCGATTCAACTGTCTCGAATACATTTAATGATAAATAATTCATTATAAGGAAAACACTGGTTTGTCAACTTATAAATCTGATGAAGGAAACGGAATCGCATTTCTTGCTAAATACCTCGATATCACCACACCAAGCTATACTATTTCCTATTACTTTTTTATTATTATTGAGCGAGCGAAGCGAGCGTCTCCTTTTGGCTCTTTTGGCACGGACCTCTGTTTTTTTTTTTTTTTTTTGCTGCTAATAGCCGATACACAGGTCGCACCGTTTCACCGATCGATCTGAAATTTTGCACACATGTTAAACCAACCTTCTCTGTTTGCAGACCCTAATTTTTTTGAAATCCATTGATTGGTTGAAATTTAAATAAACATCTCCTGATAGGCTGAAAAATGAAAATGGTCTTCGACAAATGTGATCGACCTTATATTTTGCATGGTCACTAACACCAACATTGTCTCTTATTTTACAAATTTTCAGCCAAATCCTCCCATTGGTTAAAATTTAAAAAAATATTTCATGTGCTTTTTGAAATTTAAACCTGAACCGTTTGACCGATCAACTTAAAATTTTACATGGTCATCGGGTCCAACATTATCTGTATTTTTGACAATTTTCAGACTAAACTGTGTTTAAATTCAAAAGTTATTGACAGTTTACGGATATTTTGCGTGTTGGCTATCATATTTCTCGAATGTCATATCTCACGGTATCTTCGAATCTTCACTTCAAGGTTGTTAGAGCAGAAACTTTCAAACGTATATTATGAAACTGATATGACCGTTTAAAATTATTTTGAACGATATCCTGTGATTTTTGGAAATTAACAAGGAATCGTTCAATCATAAAGGTTCAATCGATCAACTTAAAACTTTGCGTGTTTATTGGGACCAATATTTTAGGAATTGTTGGAGATTTTTATACAAGTCTGTGACGAAATTCAAGAATTATTGGCTTTTAAGGATATTTTCGATAAACATAATTTCGGTTCGAGGTGTTGCGCGTATCCGTGCTCGCTCATCAACGCGTTACTAAGAGCGTTTTCCTAGTTAATCGCACAGAAACAATATTACAAAATACTTTTTTATGCAAACTACACATAAATGGTCCTAAAGTCAATCGACTTCAGTAGGTTTCATAAATGAAAAGTAAATGTTTATAACAAATGCCAATTGGCAAATATTGATGGAACATTGATGGTCTATTTATCCCTTTCCTTGATCTTATAACTTTATTTCGTGAACGTGATTGAAAGATATCCCGGCTTGTATACTAGACACGTGTCGGTAATATTCAAGATCACATCACTTACTAGTTATTACGACACCTCTTCCAGGTATCATTACACACACATTGGAATGTAGATCATTATTGTCTCCAGTTACTACGTACCCACCCAGAGAGTTCTCATTTCATCCTCTATGAAATGCGAACACCGCGTCATACTCCTCATACTATTCAAATTGCTCGTAGGAATTGGATCGCATATGATTTGCAATGCCAGGATGTTTTGTTACATTTACATACTCTGTAATGAATTATGCAGAAGGCATTATATTCGTACGTCTGCAAGGAAATAATGAACACCTGCAATAATAGGGACGATATTTTCACATAATGCGGCCACGGTTTGCTTTGACATTGACTATTACTGTGATGATTCATCGATCAATGAACGGAACGGATCACTATTGGTGAACGGATCCACCAATAAGACCGCGAAAATATTGACAACGAACATTTGACAATGAATCTTCTATTCGGTATCAACATGACAATTAAAATTTCGAATCGTTGCAAAGAGGTAGGTAATTTTTTTTTACTTGAGTTTAACGACGCACTGTTGTGATAATTATGCTAATATTAGACGATTATGATGATATTGATGGGAAGGTTGGTCAGTCGTGTCGTGGTGGCCTATCATAATCGGATCCTGAACAATACATTTGGCTCTGGACTGGACTGAGCGAAACCACGAAAAACCTTGGTGGATGGTGACCAAACGCAGCTGACTGACTGAGCCAACTTGATCCGTTGTAAACTTGCACCGTATTTTGGAAAATACAAAGTCTCTCATTTTAATAATAAACCTTAGTGTTGGAAATAAACTAACGATCATTAAATATTATTGACGGCCCGTGCACGTCAACAATGCGAAAGCAACTTTTACGATCAGCATTGTTGACTTTTAGCACTCTTGCGGACAACAATGCATTACGGGACGACAACAACAATAGATCTAGTATGCAATTTAATAAATTCTCAAAAACATTACCTATACCTGCCAATTATGTGTACTAATATCTCTAATTTGTGAACAGTCATGTTTTGAAAGTATGATGTGCATCAGTTGGTGAAGGACGACCAATGAAAATCCAGCCTTTTTGTAATTGTGACCTCGTTGAAGATGACAGACAATATTTTAAGCGACAAAACAACATTTCATAAACTGTAGATATAGGTAGTATCTCCCCAAAATTTTGGGTAGTAAGTAATTGTGTATAAAAGCAACTGAATTTAAAAATTAAAAACTCTCATTTACAATGTCAATAGACCACATTTTAAATTATCTAGTTAGCTCTGCTTTTCAAAAAATGTCATATAAAAATTGTGATACCTAGCTGACAAGGCGAAAACAAAACGGCAAACAACACTTATCATGTTGTGTCCATGTTTTTGCCGGTTTGGTCGAGGACATGGCACAAACCCAATGAACTCGCACAGTTTGCAACCCGCCCATGATTCAACTCTTCAATAGCTGCCCATGAGTTATCGAAACTACTGCGTGAATCACGTCACCGTGTTAATTGTTATTCTATGGCCAGCAGCCAGACAAAGCCATCCATATCGGAGCTAGAGTTCGTTGTCCGGGGGGCAGGTAAGCCTCTCTCTGATGCTGCAATACCACCGCATCTGTCACAGCTAGAAGGCCATATCGTACCGGAGTGGCCAGCAAAAAACAACATCCTCTACTACGAGCCGTAGAAAAAAAACACGATTCTCGTCATTCATTCGAACTCTTTGCACTGGCACTGATTATTGCAGCATGCCGACGCAAATTATACGTAACATCGCCAGAGTAAATAGTGGTTTAACTATTTCCTTGTACAAATTTAATAGCCGTATTGATTCTCTGAAGCTATTTCCAATGAACAATAATAGGAGATAATAATGATTTTTGTTTGTAGATGCAGCAACTGCCAAGTCAGACAGGTTTATGGTTGTTCATTGTTGTGGGTTTGCATTGTTGTCGGTTTGCATTGTTGCGCGCACGAATTTTATTTCAAGAAAAATGAAGAGCGACGCACATTTTTCTTCTGCAGAATATTAGTCAAATAAATCGTCTACAAAATTATTCGAAGAACCTTGAGAAAGTTCGTCATAAATTATCTAGTTAGCTCTGCTTTTCAAAAATTGTCATATGCAGTACCGTGATCCAAGTATCTATTATGGATGATGATCCATTGTTGAAAAACCATAATAGATACTTGGATCACGGTAGGCTGCATACGAAATTTTTTGAAAAGCAGAGCTAACTAGATAATTTATGATGTTGTCTATTGGCTCCATTGATCGGGATACCTACAAGATTTTTACGTTTCCTTTGAAGTTCGGTAAACCTCAGTCCGCATTTTTGCTTCTACTTAAGGCTTTCCTATCTAGTCGAAAGCTGTAAAAACGCATGCAACCCCGAGAAATTATGTCTATTTTGCAGATACTACGCCCCTTCTCTTGCTCAGATGTCTATATCGCATTACCGGCATGTCGTAAAAACATTATGTATGACTGCTCTTCGACATAAATAATCAACAGAAAGTAGCTACAATGTCAAGGTCTAAATGAATTGCATATGCGTTTGATCAATAGCAAACAAACCATTTCGCACAGTGCGTTACCCCACAGCAAGCTATCAACAGAGATAAGCGTTATCTTGTAAAGCAGTTATCAAATTCAACTCACCCAATGCCTTCATGAACTCGTCGAAGTTCTCCGACGTCGCGAGTTTGTACTTCTTTCCGACAAATGCGTCAATCGACATGATGAAAAGCCGGTAGTTCGTGGATGGAATGAAGAGAGTAGAGTTCCTCACGGTACGACGTTCGTTTTCAAACTGACTGACTGACTGACTAGGCTGAACTCGTGGAACCGGCTCGGGGGTTCAGTGGGTGGACTGCTTTACCGGCATGTCGATACGGGTGGCGTGATGCGGTAAGATCGCCCCTCCATTTCCCCTCTCGTTCTCCCCTCCTAGAGAACAACCCCTAAAAATCAGGTGAGTGCCGAAAACAACCCCCTTCCCTTCTAGAGCTGTGTGTGTGAAAAGATTTTGTGGAGTTGAGGAGTTGAGCTGATGCAATTTGCCAGGTGATGAAGACGGAAGGCCAAGGCAGTAATATATTCCGAAACAGCTGCTTTACAACAGTAATAATTTATAGAAGTATTTCAGTATTTTTTTCTTACCACAAAGAAAATATATTTTAGGAATATATATCTTTATGTGCAGTTTCCATTTTTTTATATCATATTTTTGATTTTCCTTTACCAATGGCCATTTCTCTTTATTTCGTAATTTTTTTCCTGTTTTTCTTTTCTATTTCCGCACATGAAAGGAAATAAATGGAATTGGAATTGCTTTCCCTCTCTTCGACACGTCAAAACTTCAAAGAATCCTGAGATTTATTTTCTTTCGTTTCTTTTCCGATCTCGCCCATAAAGTTACCGCGTTACGGAGCAAGCTGGCTCAGGCGCTATAAATCCCTGACTTGCACTCCAGGGGCTGGATTCACAATTCACAAAAGGTATTATCTGCTAACACGTATTATCTTTTGATTTAATACCAAAAACACAGTGTTAAATGAAAGATAATACAAAATATAGTTCGTATTAGGAGATACTACTTTTTGTGAATCTGGCTCCAGGGGGGTTATTCTAAATTTCCTTGTCGTCTCGTTTCACGTGATACGGGCTCACTGCACACTGGAGTGCTATCTATTTAACACGGTAGTGACGCCGTATCAATTGATACGAGACGACAAGGAAATTTAGAATCACCCTCCAGGGGACCTATTATCTAACTTCAAACTTCCTGATTCTGAAAATCCTGAAAATGTGTTCACTTATTTGTTTGCTTTTTGTGTTTTCGCCTGCAAAATCTGATGCAGGGCAACATCTGAAATATTGTACCAATACAATATACACAATTTGTAATGACATAAGATCTCGATAAGATCAGTCAAACAGTGATATTTTGAAAATTTAAACTGGGACCGTTTGACCAACTTCAAATTTTGCATGGTCATTGAAACAAACATTTTTTTTTTATGAATTTCATACTAATCTGTCATTTTCTTGAAAAGTTATTGAAATTTTACGGACATTTTATGAATGTTTAGAAATATCTCTCAAATTTCTTGAAGGAAATTTAAGATATTATATCAATCTTCTTTTTTTTGACGAATTTCGTTTCGGTTCTTTCCAAGGTCTGTGTTGAGTAGAAACTTGCCACAAATGCATATCAAATCGTATGCAATACGAAGGCCAGCTCATTTCCTAGTAATACCTTTTTTAACTCCTTTATTATTCATTGTAGATATTAAATATTTTAAATATTATCATTCTTCTTTGTGAATCTAGTCCCTGAGATCCTGGGTTCAACTTTTCTGACTGAGTTTCTTAGTGGTTTCCCTCAGTCGAGATCGAGATGCAACTGCTGGAAAGTTCCCTACTAACAGGTCACGACCACCTCGTTCCCAACGTCCACGGTCCATCCTTTACATTAGCCTAGTAGCAGAACAGATCGCCGCTAAACCCATTATAAATAAAAACGTAGCTATTTCAGGACGTTTGGTCGGTGTTCTTCGACTATTGGCAGCTCTGAACTTCACCGACTCTTCTTTTTGTCGGACAGGGAGTTCGTTTAGTTCTATTCTTGTCACTAACTGACCAATTTAGCCGTGTACTTAGCAGATCGACGATTTCTTTAGAGTTCCTTTGCTTCGTTACCAAGGCAGAGTTACACTTCAAAAGTGGACGTAAGAATAATAAGAATAAGAATTTGTACTGTTTTTCAGATAAATCATTTTAATTCTCTCATCGTATATAGTAAACAAGCAATGCGTAGGCGAGAAGCCAATAGATTCTTGTGTGTTATTGAATGACGTCCCTGATCTTGCCAACTACTAAAAAGCGTCGAGCGTCCAAAAGTCGCCCCGTGTGTTTGAACAAGAAAAATCCATCGTCTTTTGTCGCTGCGACTGAGCGACTAAAAACCGCCCCGTGTGTTCGCAGCCTTTTATAAAATTTGCAATGCACGTTTAATTAATGCATTAATAACAAAATCATTCACCCATGTCAAAAAAAAATCGTATCATAAAATTTTGTTGTCGATTTATGATCAGTTAAAATATTTTTTGTTAGGTTTGTTCTAATATGCATGTAGTACAGCCAACCGCCTATCGTTATGTTCTGATAAGCCAGTAATAAAACTAGTCTTGCAAGTCACCCCTCTGTATACACATATCTATAAGTTAGGCAAATTCACTACGTCTATGTACGGCTGTAGTCGCGATAGGGGGTAAGTTTTATCAGGACATATAGAGGTGACTATACCACACATTGGTTCTTCCAAATACTCTCGTCTGATGACTCTTTTTTGAGAAAAGTGTTTCAAATGTGGTAGGATACTAGAAAAACGCTCTGTGTAACGCGTTGATAAGCGAGCCTTCGTACTGCATGCGAGTAAATATATGCGTGAAAGTTGCTGCACTATACGCAGACCTTGGAAATAGCAAGGAAGACAACGCCAAGGTATTTGCTCAACTGACGATATAATATGGCTTTGCATTTTTACCATTCTGAGAGTGAAGTAAATATCATTCTCAGACTAATCAAGCAGAACAAACTTGTATTAGTTGCTCTGGAACTATTTCTTTCACTGCGAAAGTAATCACTACAAATTAAGTTATATCTGTTAGTTTGAGTGCTTCTCTCTAGTTGGATTTGCAATGTCATTCTATGATGTGCTCAAGTGAAGATTATTATCCATCTTGCATTTAATAGAGATAACAAGTGCAAATACACTTCGAAGTCAAGAACAGTAATATTACTTTTAAACTGGTTAAATGTTTCTATTTGATTGAAATATAATGAAATTGTATTGAATATTTTATCAAGTTTTATGAATGTTGATATTTCTGTACACAAACGGTATCATGAATCATTGCACACAAATAATACTCTAATAATCTAGTGGAGCGGTCGCTCCACGCCAGCCAAGTCGTACGGCGCGCACACTCTCAACAACATACCGTTCAAACCTAAAGGCTGGAGCAACCCACTTTTACTGTAAGCATCAAAGTGGCATTTTCGGCCTACTGGATCTCAAAATTGGAAAATCTCACATTGTTGCGAAATATCTTAATTTCGAGCTATGGCCCACCCCACCACATATACCAAATTTGGAAACAATAAGGTATGCCGTTTGCGAGCTAGAAGGCCGTGAAAACAGTGAAATTGTACGGCTTTCTTCAGATGATTATTATTATTATTCTTAATCATCTTCCAATAAATTCCGCGGTCTCCGCCACAGCCTAAACGGCTAGGTCGATTGACCCGAAATTTTCACCACATATACAGCTCGTCTGCCTGATGATACCTTGCCCTTATGAATTTTTTGTGCCGCCATTTTGAAACCGGAAATGACGTCATATCTCAAAAACGGCTTGACCTATCGGAACGAAATTTGCGCCAATCGATTCAGACGGTCCACTTTAAGAAATAACAATAGTGAAATTAAAGTTTTCTAATTACTGAAACCGGAAATGACGTCATTGTTTAGCGAAATCTGCCTAAATTCCCTTCCCCTTTATATAAAAACCAACTACATATTCAGAAGGCTTATAATGAAATATTAGTATTTATATACATATTAATACAATGTGTAAGAGCTTTCAGCCGCCATTTTAAAAACCGGAAGTGATGCCATATCTCGAAAACGGCTGGACCTATTGGAACGATGCTTTCGCAATTTTTCATGGCATATCACTTTAAGTTTATATTTAGCTCCAAACAATATTTTTCTTAGTAACTAATTCGGAAATGGCGTATTTTTTTAAAGGAATTAGTCATTGTTGCCCCAATAAGGTTTACATGTTGTGTAAATAAACTAAAAAAACAAGTGATATCCCCATAAAAAACACTCCGTGTAAAAAAAACAGCCAAGTCTCTTCAACTAAAAAAAAATTATGAAATCTAAAAATTCTGCACTGAAGCGTAGTGATATCAAAAAATGAGCCAAGTCAAAACTTTATTTGAAAATTAAAAAATACTTGGCGCATCGTTTTTTTAGGGCGTTGTAGGTATACTATAAGTATGTATTTATATCTAGCCTATACTTCTAAGCTATTTATATACACGATGCGCCAAGTATTTTTTAATTTTCAAATAAAGTTTTGACTTGGCTCATTTTTTGATATCACTTCGTTTCAGTGCAGAATTTTTAGATTTCATAATTTTTTTTAGTTGAAGAGACTTGGCTGTTTTTTTTACACGGAGTGTTTTTTATGGGGATATATTATAACTTGGATGATCAGAATAGCAGTCAAAGAACTTTTGTTTCGTCGTATACCTACCTAACCTAGTGGAGAGACAAGTAAATATTGAGACACACACAATACACAAACAAACAATAGGTGCAAGAGGAGTAAGTTCCAAAACAAAATAGCCACATCATTCATTATCCATGATATTACTAGGATATTCTGTACTTTGCGTGTTTTCTGCACGCGACATGTCATTAATCTGAGATGCCAAAATAAACCGCAAGGTCAAGCTTACCTCGAGAATAACAGTTGTGATAAGTTGGCTGTGTACGAGAAGGAATTATTGGCGATATTTCCTAAATACGCTATAACTTTTTAACTACTCTATTATTATAAAACTAGGAAAACGCTCGGTGTAACGCGTTGATGAGCGAGCACCCGAACGTGCAAAATCTCGAACCGCAATTTTGTACTTATACAAATACATACATCCATATTGAATTGAAATATGATACACTCAATCAACATAAAGCAATGATAAAAGTACCTACTTTTCATAGAAACTGAGATTATCTATCTATACACTGGATCAAGAAAATCAAATCCAAGTTACGTTTTGGAATAATTCCCATTCATTTCGATAATCACAATAATTCTGTCAATATATTTGAAACGGTTAAAAAAGTCAATAAGTGTAAACTTTCTTGATCGATTGGGCAGAAAATTTGTAAAATAAGGGAACATTGGTTCCTCACTATGCAAAATTTGAAGTTGATCTGACCTTTTTGATTTTCGACCAATCAGATTTTTTTAAAACTATATTAACCAATCATGGGCAGCGCCCCAAAACAATCCCAGACTAAATTAGAATGATGTTATAGCATGTGTGTAAAATTTCCGCTCGATCACAAAAACAATGACCTACAACGTAGGAAAAAAAAGAAAGTGTCCAAAAGAGCCGAATGGAGATGCTTACTACACTCCCTCAATAATTAGCAAACATTATTTTTAGGCCTAAATTCTAAATATAAACACCAACTTATAAAACAATTGTGTTACTGGTTTCTGCGGTAGTTGCTCCTTGTTCTTTTGGATGGAATGCGGGCCCAATGGGCCCTTGTTGACGACGTTTCGACTGGAATCGTCCAGCCATCTTCAGGTCTCGAAGTTCAAGACTTATAAAACAATATTTGTGTTCTAACTCGTTGAAAATTTTACAAAATAGAGACATTTCAGATTTTCCATGAGTTATGGGCACAAATATTGTATTTAAGGTGGCTGAATACCTGTGACGTCACAACGTGAATTATAAATAATTTGACACTTGGAAGGGTTAAGTTTAGTCCGTATTGTCCCTCATCAGATAAGTTAGGACACATCTGTTGGAACTAATCTACACAGAAAAGAACTGCGAAAATAACATACTATGATTTTACTTCCTTGCACCAAAATATTATCAAATCAAGAACTGAAGTTGAAGGAAATTCTACGAGTTGCCAAGAACAGCAAACTTTACTCTAATAAAAGGGCACATATGCAGTACAAACCTGACACAATGCTGTCGTCAAAACATGCGCTCTTTCTTCCTCTTTCCAACGAAATGTTGAGATAATAATTATATCCACTATGAATGTATAATGTTTAAACGAACAGCACTTGGTTTTGACAGTCTTCACACGCGTACGTATACACGAGATTTGTGTTGTTTTTATTATTAAATCACTGCAAAATTAAATAATATTGACTGAAAATATTGATAAGCTCCAATATGCAGTGAATTTCCTTCATAGTTCACCTTGGATTACTCAACATGAACGATGTAAGGTATGTACTCATAGGTAACTAT
The DNA here is from genome assembly GCA_934045905.1 of Leuctra nigra. Lineage (NCBI taxonomy): Eukaryota > Metazoa > Arthropoda > Insecta > Plecoptera > Leuctridae > Leuctra > Leuctra nigra. The sequence continues at coordinate 29,171,112 of OW203767.1, read as the reverse complement.
TTCTTTTGATCGGATGTAGAGAAATAAAGTCACGTGATATATACAATGGCCTTAATGTGGTGTTCATACTGCCAATGTCGACTAAAAATAAACTACACTAATTTTTTCACATTTTTCGTAAATTGAATGGTAAAAAAGAGTCATGACGATATTTCGAAAACATTATCTCCATACAAAATAAATAAACTAAACAAACAAATATTATACTATTATAATAATAGTATAATATTAATAATATTATATTATAACAAATATTATAAATGTAATCTAAATTTAATCACCCGTTTTGATATTATAAACGATGTCACATAGTCAAAATGTGACTTGAGTTTTTGTACTCAACCCATCATTCTTGACCGAGCGAATTTGTAAAATGGTCATGGAAAAGTTACAGGTGCAAATTCTCATCCCTGTCGCAAGCTGGAAGATGAATTATAATAGAGAGTCCGTATAAAAAGAAGGAGGAGAGAATTAAATTTAGCTCTCGCGAGATAGGGATGAGAGAGAGAGAGAGAGAGAGAGAGAGAGAGAGAGAGAGAGAGAGAGAGAGAGAGAGAGAGAGAGAGAGAGAGAGAGAGAGAGAGAGAGAGAGAGAGAGAGAGAGAGGGGTTGCAAGTTCGTGGCATGAACGTAGGGGCGCGTTGTGGTATCGACTCGGATCCTGGAAGAGAGATCCCGCTGGAAGACTCCAGTGCGCAGGCAGCATCCGAGCAAGATTCATCTCGCCATTCCAGCATCAATCTCTGGAGCTGTTCTACATGAGACTGACTCGAAGAGACGCGAAGTGCGGTGAAGGAAACTGAGAAGGTTCATTAGGAGTCATCATTTGGAATTTAAAATTTCCAAGTTGGAAGGGAAAATATTTTCGGCCGTTGGTAATTTTTTCTCGACTTCGCCTTTGGTGAATCAATTTCGAGATTTTATGGTAAGTAATAATAAAGTAATAATAAAACCGATAATATTTCATTTTCTAAATAAAAATGTGTCACGGCAGTTCAAATGTGAATGAATAATCGATATGTTAAACAGAAAGTACTTTCTTATTTGATAGTGGGGCAAGAGCGAACGATTTTGCCGCTTGTTGCAGCCCTATTTTGGGTACGATTGGAGACAAAATGGGTTGACGAAATGATTTGAAATTTTAATCATGATTAGTAAATTTTAAATTTTTTACTTTGTTAATTAAGTAATATTAATTAGTCGATTTTTTGTGAATAATTGTCTATTTTTTGTCTCGCTGGGTGCCGTATGAGATTAAATTTAAAAAATGCGCCAAATGACAACCCTAAGTTTATACTTTATCTAATCATGATTACAATTTAAGAAAAATTTGTTAACGGGTATGTCTCCAATCGTATCGGAAATTTCATAGTTTTGCGCGGTTTTGTTGAATAAAGAAGCAGAAGATAAAAAGTGCTACTTATATACAATCAGTCTGACTGATCATGTAACCATCCTATCAAAGTAACACCCACTTATGAAACAATGTATCGCTCTCAATTTGCTAAAACGGCCGAGCACCAAGAAACGAATTTAATTTAAATTTCAATCTCTGCAATGCGTTTATTACAAAGCTGGCAAATCCGTCTGAAAAATCTGTCGCATAATTTCCGTCGCTTGACAAATAAACTGGGCAAAGTTTGAACTTTGACGCGCTCGAGGTGCGATGTGCTTCATTAGCAACAACAAATTAATTACTCTCTGTAATTAGCAATGTAAAGAACGCGCAGAGATTAGAGTCGACGAGGGCGAATCAAAATGACGAGAACTTAATGAGTAATTATACTCGATGGAGGAATTACTTTGGTGCTACGGCTGTTGGGATGAGATCATCATACCGCCTCTTTACCGACAACTAAACTCTTCGTCCAATATCCCAAAACAATGATGTAGCTCATAGGTAGAAGGCCGGTAGTCCATTTCAATGATTCTTGAGATGAGATCAAAAACTACTAATTCTGCGTTCATCCAATCGTAATTATTTTGTAATGCTGACATTATAGTCATTGTGTAAAAGAATACTTCAAATAACTGTATTTTGTTGAAATCAGTCAATTGGCAATTGAGAGCTTGATTGCATCATTCCAAAAGTGTGCGACGCAAAATCGAGAAAATGGTCTTACGGCCTTCTACGTCTGAGGTACAGAATGAAACATGCCACTTCTCTGAGTACTAAATTGAAGGACATTGAGAAAGCGTTAAATAATTCATAAGACGTAACTGAAACTTCAAGGCTCATAATATTTATTTGATCTAATTTCCAATGATGATTTCCATACGGGGCAAGTTGGGTCAGGCATTAACGCTATTCGGAGGTTTTGGGTTCGAACCCGCGGGTGTCCGACTAAATGTCTTCGTGGTTTCCCTCAGACGAGAGGCAAATGATGGGAAGGTTCTCAACTAAAAGTCCTCGACCGCCTTCTTCCCACCGTCCATTCGTCTAATATCAGAAGACAGACTTGAGCTGACCCATATCGAGATATAGAATCCTTTCTGGAATGAGGAAAATAGCCCTTTTGAGCGAAGTAGTTTCGCCAATCTTCTGTTTTATTGGGTAGTCACGTGGTATCATTAAAAATAAAGTGTATTTGGTGGTGGGGAATTTTCTGAAGGTATTTCTTTGGTTTCTCTTTCAATGTGCTTCAAAATGCTCTTGTACTTTTCTGTCATTGTTGCCTCAGAGAACTTATGAAATCGAGTACCTTTGTCATTGTCAAGTAGGCTGCATGTAATAATTAACGAGTTTGAACAAGACAATAGTCGAGTAGATTCCACAACACATAACTTCGCAAAGATAAGATGAATAATGAAGCAACAGGAATGTATGGAATTCGGAGCAGGAAGGAGGAAAAGCAATCTCAGCAGCGCGCTCTAGCTGTCAGATATCACAGTACATAGCTTTCATTGCTCGACATAAAGCACGGGGGTTGTTTTGTTATATTGATCGGTTTGTTTTTAATCGATGAACAAATCTAGAGTTGAACATGGATTGGGAATTTTATGAGTAACTTAGGGCAATGAAACTCCAGTAAATCACAATTCTCAACTCTTGCACTTACCTTGAGCCCAGCTATTCTAAATCTTTAAAATTCCCGATTCTGGAATCCATGATTCTGGAATTCTGGAACGAATTCTAGAAGAATCGGGAATTTTAGTTATAGAATAGGGCCAAGGTTTTACCATCCATCCTCCTCCATTTCGTTTACTGAAAGATTTAAAATGAACTAAAATGGCACTTGCTTTCAAGTAGAAATAAACGCTTTCTTCTGGTTTAACGTTATAATGAAATATAATTGAAATATTTGTGTGTTTTCTTTACTAAAAGCCATTCTCTTTGCTGGATATTTTACTCTCTTTACTCTTCTTAACAAGGATAATAACATCTAAGACTCCGCGAATCTCAATACAAAGCTTTGCTATGTTCGTAATACGATTTTGAGATTATACAAGTTTTTATACTCGAGCTCAAAGTTCAACCGTCTTTCAATATGCACTTTATATTATACACATTTCTACCTAAAAGCGTGATGTAGATCGCTAACTAACATCGCAGGATGAAATCTCGGCTCTTCTGGATGCTGCAAATCCTCTTCGCTCTAATCTGCTCGTACGTATTCAAGACTCGGCGTCTATTCTTTGTTAGCTGAGACTTTGGAGAAATTTCAGAGCTCTCCGCGGCGCTTAAATTAACCAGATTTACGACAAATCGATGCATTACTAACGAACGCGCGAAAGCTGAAAAAAATACCAAGTGAATTTCTGGAATGGAACGCATTTTCCGGGAACATAAAAAACTTATGGGATAAAATGGCAATCCCATTTCCAAGTCAAATTATTTTTAAAGTTTTAGGTACATTCATAAATAATATACGAATACTTCATAAACATGTTCAAAGGCAAAACGATGTAAGTTTTGTCAATTTAAAAAACAACACTAGCAAATTTAGGTAATATTGGAAATGAGTTTTCAGAATATGATTGCAAAAAATTAATTTACGAATGTAATAATGTATAAAATTTTGATGTTTGTAAGTAATTGAAAAATCTACTCAAAATGTAACACTAAACACATTCGTATATGAACGAAGAAATAACTGAATAGTCTTGATCCTTTCTGATCTAGATAGATTTTTATGCATGTTTTGAAATATATTTATCCAAATGAATTCATGATAAAAATTTGTAAATGATAGCACTCCTTTGACGCATGTAATTTTCCTGATATTTCCAAGGTCTAATACAGAGCAGCAACTTTCACACTCACATTAATTCGCATGCAGTACGAAGGCTCGCTCATCAACGCGTTACACAGAGCGTTTTTCTAGTTATATACAATCAATTACAACCATTCACACAAATATCTAGTGGAGCGGTCGCTCCACCCAGCCAAGTCGTACTATACACTCACACTCACTCAACATACCGTAAATGCCTAATAAACTGAGGAGCAGACCAAACACTTTTACTGTAAGCAACAACATGGCATTTTCGGCCTACTGGATCTCAAAATTGGGAAATCTCACATTGTTGCGAAATAACTTAATTTCGAGCTATGGCCCACCTGACAACATATACCAAATTTGGTAACAATACGTTATGCCGTTTGGGTGCTAGAGGGCCGTGAAAACAGTGAAATTACACCCCTTTTAAAAGCTATCTGATGATGATTCAGATTCAGATATCAGGAAACGTTGCTATCACCGCCACAGCCTAAACGGCTGAACCGATCGATATGAAAATTTTACCACATGTGCACTTTTGGCGTCTGATGATACCTTTGTTCTTATAAATTTTTTGTGCCGCCATGTTTAAACCGGAAGTGACGTCATATATCAAAAACGGCTGGACCGATTAGAACGAAATTAGCGCCATTCGATTTAGAAATACCAATAGTGAAAGAGGAAATGTTCTATAACCTAAACCGGAAATGACGTCATAAAAATGACAAATCTGACTAAAATCATCTCTTATATCAATAACTACATATTCAGAAGGCTTATAATGTTACATAACATTTATAGATACAAATTTTAGGTGGCAGTGATGTCAACCGCCATTTTGAAAACCGGAAGTGATGCCGTAACTCGAGAACGGCTGGACCGATTGGAACGAAACTTTTGCTATACTTTGTAACATATTATTTATAGCATTAACACAGTAACAAGCACAACTTTTCTTAGCAATCAAATCACAAAATCTTATTTTTTTAAAGAATTATAATCTTTGGTGCCACAATATGTTACAAGTTGTAATAATAAACTGAAAAAAGAAGTGATATCCCCATAAAAAACACTCCGTGTAAAAATACCAGCCAAGTCTCTTCAATTAAAAAAAAATAGAAGAAATCTAAAAATTCAGCACTGAAAAGTAGTGATATCAAAAAATTGGCCAAGTCAAAACTTTTAAAAAAATACTTGGCGCATCGTTTTTTTTAGGACATGTGTAGATGAGTACATTTCATTTCCTGCCTACTTCTATACTATTTATATGCACGATGCGCCAAGTATTTTTTGAAAAGTTTTGACTTGGCCAATTTTTTGATATCACTACTTTTCAGTGCTGAATTTTTAGATTTCTTCTATTTTTTTTTAATTGAAGAGACTTGGCTGGTATTTTTACACGGAGTGTTTTTTTATGGGGATTTAGAACACTTGAACTGTCGACATGTTGAAATCCCCGAATAATATTTCGTTTCAGAGGAAACTTATGGTATTTTCTTTCACGCGTAGGTTTGTTAAAGTTTGAAAGTTGCGAGAGAAGTCGAGTCAAAGTCAAACTTGAACTTGGCATCGTGTGGCTCAAACATTCGATCTCAATATCAGCGTGTGAATCGACTTTCAGTGCCGTAGAATCCAATATATCTTGATGCAGAGACAATATTGAATGTCAAATAAATTCAATGCAAATGCATTACTTGAACAGGAACTCCTTGCAATTGCTGAGAGATTATAGGGCAGTTGCACCACCTCACCCTGGTTGCTATGGTAACATACCTCAATTTTGTTTATTTTACTGGGAGACAGACAATTTTTTAATAGCTATAATCATATTTTAAATAGTTGTGAAAGAAAGATTATAAAAATAAATATATAAATGGTATCAAATATAATAAGGATAATATAAAGAAAGATACTGATTACTTATTGAGCGAGCGTCACCACGGTACTCTTATGGCACTTTCTCTGTTTTTTTTTTTCTTTTTTCACTGCCCAGATCAAACCTCACAACCAATCGATCTGAAATTCTGCACACATACTAACGTGATCTATGCGGTCTCTGGGATCGTTTTTGAAAGGAATCCTGTGATTGGCTCAAATTTAAAAAATATATATCTTTCAATTGGTTGGTCCGATCAATTTGAAATTTATCAAAGTCATTGCAACCAACATTGTCCCCAATCTTACAAAGTTTCAGCCAAATCCTCTTATTGGCTAAAATTTAAAACCATCTTTACTGTGATTTTTTAAATTTAAACTATAGAACCGATTGACCGATTAACTTAAAACTTCGCATGGTCATTGGCACCAACGTTTTAGGTTTTTTTTGCCAATTTTAAGACTAATCTGTCGTTATTTTCAAAAGTTATTGTAATTTTAAGGTCTTTTTATTCTATAATCTTGAAATATTTGAAAAATGTATACTACATTTTCATCTCTGCCTTCTTGATACCTACCTCAGTTCCAAGGCCTGTAGAGCAGCTGATACTTGCAAACGCATATCAAATCGGGTGCAGTACTGAGGCTCGCTCATCAACGCGTTACATTGAGCGTTTTCCTAGTTACTTATTTAATGAAAATCATCTGTCCCCCAGTTAGATCTTGGTCAGCTGTTCCGTCAGATGAGATTAACATACAATTTCTATACACGGCAACCGCTATTTCAAATGGCCAAGAATATTTCAAATGTGAAATTTTGCAGATAATTTTTCAAAGTGCCAGTGCTACACAGATAATTTATTCATTTCAACTTGATTTTTTTGTCTGGGGCTTAACGTCGCACTGTTCTGCAGTGAGGCTATAATGGCGACGAATTAATATTTATGATGATGATTGGGAGATGATGGTGAAGAGTAGGTAAGGATGGAAGGTGGGAAGGAGGCAGTTGTGGCCTGTTAGTAGGGTACCTTCCCAGCATTTGCCTGTCGACTGAGGGAAAACCACGAAAAAACCCCAGTCAGGAAGGACGGCCGCGGGAATCGAACCCAGGCCTCCAGAATACAAGTTCAGAGCGACCACTCAGCCAACCTGTTCCGTCATTACAACTTGAAGCTCGAATAGACCAAAAGAGAAATGACTAATGCCATCTATATCCGGTTTGGAACTACGTACCATTCCGTGTGTTCCGGTGGTGACAAGAAATATCAATTTAGTTTCAATTCACACTTTTAAATAAACGGAATTCAAAGTGCACCTATCTGTAATTAAATAGTAGTATTCTTGATATCAATACATTATATTAAAATGTACTTTGATAAAATAAATTTAAAGCAGAACGAAACAAATTTTACAAAACAAAAATGCAACAATCAAAAATTAGATAACAGCCTTCTTAATGCAGTATAATTTTCGTTTTAAGAGGGCAGTGTTTTCGAGATGTCACACGGGTCAAGGTGTAAAATTGTCAACTTCAAGCATGCGCAGGAATTTCTGTTTTGGTCTATTGCACATAACTATTGTACTATCTTTCTTCGATGATGACCACAATTAAACAATGGCAGACGTCATCTATCATTTGGTGATCTTCCCTCTTAATAAAACACAGTATGTTTATTTTTTAAATCGAACGCGAAACAATAGCTGTCTGTAAAGCAGTACATCCAGAAGATGCATTGTTCTTGCTGTTTGTTTGGATGTACTGCCCATATAGAAAAGTTACGTTACCAACTGATGACATTTACTTAACCAATAGATGACATTCAGAAAATTACGTGACCAAGTAGTGTCCAACAGATGACCGGTGATAACCAACTGTTTTAGCTGACCATTTTAAGGTAACCAATAGGTTACGATCTGGGTACCATCTAATGACAAATTAGGGACAATTTTGGTTCGCGGTGGTTAACTGTTTGTTACGAGTCATGTAAGTTACCAAGTCGTAACCATGCGCGACCGACATGTGACCAACTGGGTACACATTTGGTTGCCGGTGGTAATCTCTTAGTCATGAACACTTGTTAGTTACCAAGTCGTAACCATGCGCGACCGACAAGTGACCAACTGGATACACATTTGGTTGCCGGTGGTAACCTCTTAGTCATGAGTATTTGTTAGTTACCAAGAGGTGACATTGGACGACCGACAAGTGACCAACTGGATACACATTTGGTTGCCGGTGGTAATCTCTTAGTCACTAGCACTTGTTAGTTACCAAGAGGTGACATTGGACGACCGACAAGTGACCAACTAGAAACACATTTGGTTGCCGGTGGTAATCTCTCAGTCATGAGCACTTGCTAGTTACCAAGACGTGACTATCTAAAGATAACACATGACCAACTGAAGACAAATTTTGGTTTCCGGTGACCACGACGTTACTAAGACGTGACAATCTAGTGACCAACATGTTGAAAAACGAACATTTTCACTATTCTCGTTTCAGCTTCAATGTCGGGGGAACTTTTATATTGTTAGAAGGACTTCAAATAAGAATATTTTCTTGTGATATTATTGTGTTTTTTCTGTTAATTTTGCACACCAAGCGCTGCAATAGTACATTTTGGATGCGGAATTGAATAGAGAATCCGAATCTGAAATAAAATTTTAAATATATGAAAACAGACAAGAAATAATTGCAATAAACTGCAGTGTGAGAGCCTCTAGGTCGATAAGGGCCATATTCATATAGATGTTTAGGGGAACCTTAAGACTTTCAGTCAACCACTGTGTGGAATCGGCTTTGACATTACATTGTAAATGTAATAATGTACACAGGTAATTATAATGAACTGAATATTTAATATGATATTGATCTATTAGTGCAGATAATACAAAACGCGTCCCGGTTTTCTGAAAACCGAGCCAATTACAAAAACTAATTATTAATTAACAATAATCTTTGCCCAGTTGACACACATAGGTACCAGAAAACACGTAGGCAGTTACCAGTCAATACCTCATTATACAAATGAAAATTTAATTACGGGACGAAATATATTTAATCTGAAAAAATTCAAAAAGGTACACGCAATATTAATTTAAGTAAATACAGCAACATTATTGATATTTTATTTGTTCCGTTGATAAACTTGAAAATGTATTTCTTTCTTAAATCTGTAATATGTATTTTATTAGATGGAGTAGAATTATCAACCATAGTCATACTCCTGCCTTCGTAACGCTTTAAATTTTTCCCGCCCTACGCGCTTACCAACTCGCTACCATGCTCGACCAACACGTGACCAAATGCAGACAAATTTTGATGCAAGTGGTAATCTGTCTGTCACTAAACCTTGTTAGTTACCAAGTCGTAACCACACATGACCGACAAGTGACCGTTTGGTGACCAATTTGGTTGCCGGACGTTACCAAGACGTGACATCCGAAAAACCGTTAGATTTTACATCGACTTCGCGGCGCCAGCGTTCGTTTTAGTGTTCGTACAAATCGACTCCACTCAACACAACAAGACGTGAGACGCTGGACGAGAGAATTATTTCGTTTCATATTTGCGTTTATTTCAATTATCCGTATACTATATTAAGTTTTTATTGGCGATTTAAGTAGATAACATCCTCGTGTGCGATTTATCGGTTTTTAGTTAAAAATGCAGCTGAACGTTATACTATAACGGAAGAATTCCCAGTTTAAAAAATGTTTACAATTCCTGACAACAAAACGCAACACGGATTCAACGAAAAGTCTTGGAAGTAAGTATCTATTTCTCTGCTTCTCTATCTAGTATCTACTTATCTACTTCTCTATTAAGTATCTACTTATCTACAAACATATTTTTATTTTATTATATAGTTCACTTCAAGTAATTGGCTGGCTAAGGCTTTTGCAATAGGGGGTGCCATAAAAGTAGTAAGTTAAGGTCCCATAACACACTACTCAACACTGATTAGTAGATACTACCATATTAGTTTAAGGTACTACCTTGTCGAAATATGAAAGCGTAGTGAAATTAGTGATGATGCACAGAAATATCATTTACTCACTGACGAAGTCTCAAATATTATGCAAAAACTAAACTACCTATAGCTTCAGGTTTGTCAATTTGTGTATTTGTATTTGTTTTTGGTTTATTTGCGAGAACAAAAAAATTGTATACAAACATTGTTAAACATTACTAAATGAACATAATAACATGAAACAAGTCAAGTTAAAATTCAACATTACAAGTAAAAAGTATAAGTTTACTTAAAAGTGAGGACAAACATTGTCTAATTATTAAATGATTAAATAATAAAATCAACATATTAATCACACTAAGCATAACTGAATATCTGTCACTGTGTGTGCATTCTTCTCTTCAGTGTATTATAAATGTATTTTTTAGTTTTTAGTGTATTTAGTGTTTTTAATTGTATTTACAGACAAGCCATCCTATTGGTTTAGCGGGGCTACAATAATATGTAATTTGTACTTTTCTAAATAAATTAAAAATTAAAAAAAAAAAAAAAAAATTAAAAATAAAGTTAAGGTAATCATAAAGGTACCTACACATCAGTGTGTAGGTACTAATATGCAAACTATTGCAGGAATAGATGTGCAAGAGAACTGAACTAGGGCTCGAACCAGGACCTCTTGCTTGCTATTTGGGTGTTTACTAATGTTTCTAGTTCATTAAATCACCGGCCATAATGAGAGATCCTGGTTTGATCCATTGAGGCTAGAAATGTGCCCCCCCTTGCCCCCCCCCCCCCCAACCATAACCACTCTGGATGCTAGGTAGAGTTCAAATATTTCTTGTGGTGTAAACTTATAATTGCATTTTTTAAATGAAGGTGTACCTATAACTACATAAAAAAATCTTATGGTTTTCCAGCTGTCAAAAATTTAAAACTGTATTGCGAGGCAAGCTGTGGTTTGTGCCCTCCCCCCCCAATTCAATTGTTTGATTCATGATGCATTATTTACATTCTGTTTAATAATTGTCTAACTTTTTCATACCTTTCAGAACCTGAAGCCGAGTCAAGGCAACATGTGATTATTTTCTCTTCGAAATAAAATCATGAGAGAGGATGCTCAGAAAGTACATAACCGATGTGGCGATATTCTCCGATATCACCATCGCTGATGTCTCAACGAGCTGTCACTACTCGAGCAATCTAAGGTTGGTACGACCATCAGTTACTTAGCGACAAAACAACAGTAATTTTACCTATAGTCCGTCCCACCCTCATGTTGGCAGTAGAATTATGTTTTACTATTATAACAGTACACAGTCAGTATAACAGTAACAGTCACAGTATAACAGTGTATTATAACAGTTCTTATGTATTATGCACCTACTGTTCTTAACGGTGCTTTTTATTTTATTGCAGTATTTGATTCATATCGCCTCCAAAAACTAAAACCGCTGTCAAGAAAATATGCAAGAAAATTACAAACTACTTTCTTCATGGTCTCTTCAAATATTATGTCGTCCCCTCTTAACAAATGCGCTATGAATGCTGACCCAGAGAGCCAGGATCCTACAGTGCTGAAAGAGATTATGGGTACGTATCTATTTGTTTTTTTAACGTTAAATTTTTCTTTGACGACAAAATTTATTAAAAACCCAAGTTGAGTCATCTGAATTCGAAATCTGGTTACACATTTTTCCAAAGTCATCAAGTGCTTCACATCCAGTTGTGTAAGAAGGACTAAAATGTTGGGAATGTTAGGAGAACCAACAAGAATCTACAATCATGGAATGTAATATGCAAATATGCCATCTAGAAACTTCACTATAGGTACCTAATGGTTAATTTGATTCAAATCTTAATTTGATCTCCGATGTAGCTGCTACTTGATTACTACAAAAATATTTATTTGCATTACACAATCTATGCCAATTCTATAGATTCACAAATAGAAATTGTATTTGTGTTAGTCCATACAAAACTTTAAAAGAACCGCATTCGTTTCAACGAAGTTTCAACTTGATCAGAGAACCGGTGGACAGGAACTGATGTCAGGACATAAAGCACTGAAAGTTGTCAAAAGTGCCCCAAGTTTTAAAATTAATGTACAGCTTTCTATTTTAGAAAGAAGTACCTATAGTCTATAACTAATTAAGCGAGTGGAGCGAGCGTCTGTATTTGAAACTCGGGGTTCGAGTCTCTTTTTTGTGTGTGTTCTTTTTGCATTACCACAACAGGCTACATGTCAAATGAAGATCAGTTCAATATTTTCACAAGAGACCCATTACGTACCTACTATCCTGTTCTCTTAGCCATTAATTTCTAGCAGATTGTATTCTTGGTTTCAAGGGAAAATTGATTTACAGTTAGTGCATCAGTTCTTTACTGATAGATAATCTGGTATAAATGTTTAGAGTTTAGATTTTGTTCTGATGTGACTAGACTATACTACCTACTACATATTCTATGAAGCAGTAAGGTATTTTTTTCCATTGATATTGAAATCTCGCTTATCGAAATTTTCACAGAGCGTTTTCCGAGGATCAGAACTACAACATTATTATTAAATGTTATTTTATCAGGATTTTAAAACACTTTTGAATCTATGAAATATGGCTTTTCCTTATGACCTCGGGTAGGTTGATATGAATAAATACCAACTGCAAGATGAAAAGATTTTCCCCCTCTGGGATTCGAACCCAGCTCCTCTGAATGTCCAGTTCAGTGCTCTACCAACTGTTCTTAAAGCGCTTTTTTTTCTTTATTTTTTCTCGAAAACCATTTGGAGTCGAATAAAGAAATTTTAGATATGTTATCACTGCTATCGACGCAATTCGTTTCGGCTCTTCCCAAGGTCTGTAGAGCAGAAACTGGCTAACGCGTATCAATTCGTATGCAATACGAAGGCTCGCTCATCAACGCGTTACAGAGAGTGTTTTCCTAGTACCTATTTATGTACCATCAACCCCCCGCTTGTTTTTATCTCATGCTGATTAAAATTTCAATTAATTTCATCAACCCATGTTGAAAATCTAAATGTGTTAATTTATCATATTCAGACTTCTTTAGTACAGTGGAGTAGTTGACTTTTTTAACACTTTTGGCAAATTTGATTGTATTTTTGTTTATTTTTATTCATATAATAGGCAGTTATTCTGATCCAAGTTGACTTCTTATAGAAATACATTTTGTTCCGATTTCTGCATGAATTTCTCATTGCTAATTCCTAATTGGCTGAAAAAATAATGTGGTCTGTAGGCTGTAGTCACATCGTGATGTTGATCAAATTGAAATCTTTAAATCTTTCATTTATTGAGATTACCTTGTAGACTATAGGAAAACGCTCTGTGTAACGCGTTGATAAGCGATAGCCTCCGTATTACATGCTATTTGATATTCGTTTGCAAGTTTCTGCTCTACCTTGGAAGAACCGAATTGAAATGATTCAAACAAGTAGTGATAAAATATCTGAAATTTCCTCCAAGAAATTGTAGAACTATTGTGTCCATAAAATGTTTATAACAAGTCAAGACCAGATTAGTCTGAAAATTGGCAAAAATAATGTTGGTCCCGATTACTATGCAAAATTGGAAGTTAATCGGACAAATGGTTCTAGTTTTATTTTTTTAATCACGTGATCCTGTTCAAACACTCTGTACAGGAGACCGCTCGTACGATATTAGTAGACGTGCAACATTTCAGATAGATTGCTTGAAACGGTTTGATCTGGACACTGGCCCATGCACATACAGACCCATACAGACAGCAGAAAAAAAGAAAGTGTAATAGAGTTTAAGAATTTTTGAAGTTAACCTAATTATTATATAAAATAATTTGTCATGATTTTCAGAAAACAAATATATAAAAAAAAATTTACTCATGGTTGTTAAAATCCATTAGGTTGTGTAGCTTAATGCTAAATTCTAAGAAAGATAATTTTTACCTTTTTTCAGCCTATCCTGTGGGAAACGCAATGACTCTGGATTATCTCTCGGACCTTCTACCGGATCATTAGCGGATTGATCGCTTGACAAATCAGCTGCAGGATCGAGTGTTCAGTGACTGAGCGAGTGCGGTTTATAGTGAGTGTAATTCACCTTAAAAGGGGACATTATTGACTATATTTACCACTATTTTATGTGTCAGTGAAAAAAACCTATTATAGCATTTTTAAACAATGCTATTTTATTAGTGGGGACAACATTTTATTCAAAAGATTTTCTTCACTTACACTTTATACATTAAGATGAATCTGGCTGTATAATTAAAACGGAAAAAATTCGTAAAATCTGTGATTATCATATATATTTAATCAATTCTCAATGGTTGTGTTGTGAACTTTGTTGTAATTTTGTAAATTTTTCTGCTAATTTTGTTATATGTTTGACTTAGTTTTAATATGACATTAATATTTGGAGGCTTGATAGTGCATTTATGTTTTACTTCAGTTTATTTAATTTCAATTAAATGCAGAAATGCAATGTGAATAATCAGCGTTTTATGAACTCATCAGTTGTGTGCATCTTAAGACGTCATAGCAGAAGGCTTTAGAAATAATCAATGGAAATGCAGACATCATAAAGTGCTCACTTAACTTTTGAGTTCACAAAACATATAAAGTGTACATTTTTTCCCCCCACATCCACTCTTCTGACGTCATCATTACCCATTCCAGTACCAAGCAATGGTCACTATGTGGTCATTTTATGTTATTTATTGGTCACGTGATTGTCATAATTGGTTAGTAAGTGGTCAGGATAGGAACTAAATATTGGTCAACAAAGGTAACCTAACGGTCGTACCTGGTCGAGAATGGTCCCGTACTAGTCACCATTGGTTAGTTGGTGGTCAGGATAGGAACTAAATGTTGGTCAACAAAGGTAACCTAGTGGTCGTACCTGGTCGAGAAAGGTTACGTACTAGTCACCATTGGTCAGATGAATGTCATGAAAGGAGATTAGTATTGGTCAGCAGGTGTTACCTTGTGGTCATAGTTGGTCCAGAAAGGTTATGTACTAGTCACAATTGGTAAGATGATTGTCATGAAAGGAACTTACTTTTGGTCAACAGGTGTTACCTTGTGGTTATAGTTGGTCGAGAAAGGTTACATACTAGTCACCATTGGTAAGCTGAATGTCATGAAAGGAACTTACTTTTGGTCAACAAGTGTTACCTTGTGGTCATAGTTGGCAATCAAGCTGCACTTAATCGACGTGACCATTTCTCCCAGCTCGTCGACCAACTAGTGACCCTATGACACATATGTCACTAGTTGGTCAGAGCAAGTGGTCACTGTTTGTAAGCTATTGGTAACCTTATAAATGTTACTAGTTGGTCACTAAAATGTCAAGGTAAATTTCTATATGGGTGCATTCTTGTTTTTCACAGAGAATAAATGGATTGAAAATAAAGAGAATCAAATAAGAAGCTGCTCTTGCAACGTGGGAAGTAAATATCCACAAGGATGTTTTTCAGTTGTTTTGCACGTAATCTGTGTCTCGCAGCGGGAGTCTGGGAAGAAGAGGGAAGAAGAGGGAAGAAGAGGGAATCATGAACACACAGAACACGGTTTCTTGCCTTAATTGTCAGTGGCGTAGTTACAGGGTGCATCGGCAGGGGGGGCAATTACCAATGAAAACCTTATTTATACATACAATGGGTGGTTAAGGGGGTGGCAGGTGAGGGACTTTGCCTCTGGAGGCAATTTTTCTTAACTAGCAGATTTCCGCCCCCTTCTAAATTTTCGTTTACCTCACAATCACTCAATTTAATAATGCTAGAATTTACCGATAAAAATGATAACTTTTTCACTGGAGACCTCCATTTTACATGTTTTTCTAATCACTCTTTAATCCAACCGAAATTTCAGGGTCCATAATTAGTTTCTCTTGTGTTGAAAATTTGAAAAACGTCCCTCTGGTAATTTAACTCCCCCCCCCCCCCACTTTACCCTTCAACCATAATTTATCCTAGTGACACTAAATAGGCAATGAATGTTATTTGATCTGGTTCTTACAATGCCTATTTTAATTTGCAGTGTATTTGTATTTTAAAGCTGTTGTTGTTACTTGTCTTATGGAGATTGCCTTTTTATTCCCACTATAGGTACCATCAAAACACTGAACCTTTTTTTTGTGTTTTGAAAATAAATTAATGTGTAATGACAATGTAGGCAGAAAGGGATTGAAGCCAAACCTTTTGAGAATTGTGAAAGCGGTAAAAGTCTGGTCAAAAGTCAAATCTGTAAATTTGAACTTGAAAGCTGACAAACTAAAACATTATGTCATCTCGAAATTAAAACTTATAAACCAACAGAAACGTCTATTGCAAGGGTCGAATAGTTCCGCCACTGGTCTTGCAATGCAATGCATAGCTTACGTTTCAGCCGTCGACTTGTATTGATTTATATTCCTATGAGGCTATGGCGTTGAGAAGATCGACTTTTAGACCTACTGCCTCCGAACCATGAGTTCGAATCTCTTCGGCAGCACTGCAGAGAAAATAAAACATTCTTTTCATGGACGCCTCGTTCCTGTAATATGATTCCTGGAAGCTGGAAGATGCTGTCATTGGAGCATGCAGTCAGCGAAATTACACAAGTATAGGGATAAATTAACAGCATGATATACTATAGGAAAACGCTCTGTGTAAACGCTTTGATAAGCGAGCCATCGTATTGCATGCGAATAGGCATCCTGCGTGAGAAAAGGTTGCCATAGCAACCTGCATAAAAGTATAGGGAATAACAAATCTGACAGCGGCAATCCAAATCTCATATTTAGAGTGATTACTTGTGAAAGAAAGATATTTAAGTAAGTACAAGCTAATAATAATACGCAATATTTATCCATTCACATGTTTAAGTTAAATATTCATCTGATAAATATGATTTATAGCTATTATTTATAGCTTTGACACATTTCCCCTACCATAGCAGCCTCCATTTTTCTACCACTGTGACGTCACGAGCAGGATTCCTATTGATATGCGTTTGCTAGTTTCTTCTGCTCTACAGACCTTGGAAAAAATTCCAAAATCTCATAATATATCCGTAAAAAATCGATACAGATTAGTCTAAAAATTGACAAAAAACACATAAAATGTTAGTTTTTAGTGTAAGTGCAAAATTTGAAGGTTATCGTCGGTCAAACGGGTTCGGTTTTAATTTAAAAAATCACAGAATCAAGATCAAAAACTAGACACGAGACCGCTCAGATTACATTAGTATGTGTGCAAAATTTCAGATCGATTGGTTAAACGGATTGACCTGGGGTAAAAAACACACAAATAAACACACAGAGAAAGTGTCATAACAGTACCGATGGTGACGCTCGATACGACAGAAAATACAGAAGTGTCTCAAAAGACAATTAACATGGGAGGTATAGGAAAATCATTTGGAATTTGGTTAATAACTTTTAAAATAGCACACGATGGTATTGTTTTCAACTTTTTTCCTGATAGTATGTCCATATGTCTACCAGAAAAAAAGTTTTTTGTTAAAATCTAACGGTACAAAAAGATTACGAACTCCATTTTAGCTTAAAAATGACACGATTTTACTTGGCTGCCATAAGATAAAATGGGGAGAAAACTCAAATTATCTCAGAAATTAGACACGAGAAGTGTTTAATTTTTTCAGGGATTGTGTATGGCATGGTTATCAATAAGTACACACAATATTATGAAGATCTGAGACTATGACTTCGCGCCACCTTAATCGCGCCACCTTAAAGCATATTTTCTAAGCTTTTTTAAAGCATTCAACTGAAGTACGAAATTTTAAAAGAATGTCAAATTGGGTTCAAATGTGCATGTATAAAAAGATATCACAACATTGTTAAAGTAAATTATCTAGTGGAGCGGTCGCTCCACGCCAGCCAAGTCGTACGGCGCGCGCACACTCTCATATAAAGGCTGGAGCAAACCCACTTTTACTGTAGGCATCAAAGTGGCATTTTCGGCCTACTGGATCTTAAAATTGGGGAATCTCACATTGTTGGGAAATATCTCAATTTCGAGCAATGGCCCACCCTACAACATATACCAAATTTGGGAACAATAAGTTACGCCCTTTGCGAGCTAGAGGGCCGTGAAAACCGTGTTTTAGGGCGGTTTTCATTGAGCGAGCGTAGCGAGCGTCACCACGGTACTCTTATAGCACTTTCTCTGTGTGTTTGTTTGTTTTTTTGTATTTTTTTTGTGGTCACACTCCAGGTCAAACCGCTCAAGCAATCAATCTAAAATTTTGTACACATACTAACGTACTCTATGCGGTCCCTGGGATCGTTTTTGAACGGGATCCCGTGATTGGTTCAAATTTAAAAAAAATTATCTTTCGATTGGGTTGTTTTATCAATTTGAAATTTTGACAAGTCATTACCACTAACATTTTACCCAATCATACAAAGTTTCAGCCAAATCCTCTCATTGGTTAAAATTTTAAAAAATCTTTCATATGATTTTTGAAATTTAAACTAGAACCGTATGACCGATCAACTTAAAACTTTGCATGGTATTGGGACCAACATTATCTGTATTTTTGACAATTTTCAGACTTATCTGTGTTTAAATCCAAAAGTTATTGACATTTTACTGACATTTTGCGTGTTATCTGTCAAATTTCTCGAAAATGTTGATCACGACTTCTTCGACTCTTTATAGTTCCAAGGTAGTTAGAGCAGAAACTTTCAAACGTATGAAACTGATATGACCGTTCAACAGATCGTCTAATATTGTGTAAGTACACACACTTTTATCATATGAGTGGTCCCAGGTAATTTTTTTAAATATATCCTATGATTTTTGAATTTTAACAATGAACATTTTAATCATAAAGGTTCAATCGAATAACTTAAAACTTTGCATGGCTATTGGGACTAATACTTTAGGAATATTTGGAGATTTATATACCTACAAGTCTGACGAATTTCAAGAATTATTGGCTTTTAATAATATTTTCGATCGACATATTTTCGGTTCGAGGTGTTGCGCGTGTCCGTGCTCGCTCATCAACGCGTTATACAGAGCGTTTTCCTAGTAATAATAATAATAATCTTAGTAGTAGTAGTATCCTGGAATTCAAATCCGGTAAACAGGCCACAGCCTACACGGCTGAACCGATTGATCTCACATTTTTACCACGTGTGCACTTTTGGCGTCTGATTTGCCCTCCCCCCCTTGACTTTTTTTGTGCCGCCTTTTTTAAACCGGAAGTGACATCATATCTCGACAACGGCTAAGCTGATTGGAACGAAAATAGCGCCAAACGATTCGGACGGTCAACTATATGGATTATAAATAGCAACAGACTAAAATTTATGTTAACGAAACCGGAAATGACGTCATGAAATTTGAAATACATCGATTGGCATTTCGGCAACAAATTTGATCCGATTATTTTGATATTTATGTAACGTATGTACTTTTGATATCTCATTTGACTTGTTATAAAACCAACCGGAAGCCGCCATTTTGAAACCGGAAGTGACATCATATATCAATAACGGCTAAATAGATTTGAACGAAACCAGCGCTAAACAATTTAGACGGTCAACTTTATGTATTATCATCAATAATATTTGCAGTTTTCCATACCAAAACTGGAAATGACGTCACACTTTTTAAGAATCTCACAAATTTACATGTTGATGCAATAAATATACTATTTCAGACAGCTTATAATAAAATGTAATCATGTTTATATTATAATTCAAGGAGTCAGTGATTTCAGCAGCCATTTTGAAACCGGAAGAAACGCCATATCTCGAAAACTGGTTGACAGATCGGTATGAAACTAGCGCGAAACGATTCGGTAGGCCATCTCTATGGAATAGGAACAGTCAAACTAGAATGTTCCTATTTATGAGACCGGAAATGACGTCATTCAAATTTATAAATTATTATAATCCCCTCCTATACAATAAATACATATTCAGAAAGCTTAAAATGATACACATCATTTATAGTTATAAATTCTATGTGGCAGTGCAGAAAGTTCAACAGCCATTTTGACAACGGATATGTTGCCATATCTCGGAACTTGGTTGACCGATTGGAATGAAACCTTTGCTATTCTTCATGAAAATAACCAAATTGTAAAGGGTGATTTTTTTTAAGGATATAGTAATTGTTCATTCGATTGTCACAAGTTGTAAGAATAAACTAAAAAAAGTAGTGATATCCCATTAAAAAACACTTCGTGTAAAAATAACAGCCAAGTCTCTTCAACTAAAAAAAAATATGAAATCTAAAAATTCTGCACTGAAAAGTAGTGATATCAAAAAATGAGCCAAGTCAAAACTTTATTTGAAAATCAAAAAATACTTGGCGCATCGTTTTTTTAGGGCATTATAGGTGTACTATGTATTTGGATATTTTATGTATATTTTATAATTGGCCTATACTTCCAAGCTTTTTATATACACGATGCGCCAAGTATTTTTTGATTTTCAAATAAAGTTTTGACTTGGCTCATTTTTTGATATCACTACTTTTCAGTGCAGAATTTTTAGATTTCATATTTTTTTTTAGTTGAAGAGACTTGGCTGTTATTTTTACACGAAGTGTTTTTTAATGGGATTAGTAAATAGTGAAAGAGTAATCTCATATATTGAGCGTATAGATATTGGTGTAATTTTAATAAAAGAAAGGAGAAGATAATATACAGGAACCAACTAGTAAAATAAAAATATTTGAACAGAAACACTGGTATTGTCAAGATAAAATAAAATAAAATGAGTCCGCAATATTTCGTCGATACGTTCGATCGACTTGGTCACAAAGTCGATCAAAGTTTGACCAAGTCGAACGAACGTATCGACGAAATATTGCGGACTCATTTGATTTGATTTTATCTTGACAATACCAGTGTTTCTGTTCAAATATTTTTATTTTACTGGTGTAATTTTGTTCTGTGAATTTGAAGAATAAGTATACAGTCTTCATTATGCAAATATTGAAGCACATTTTCGGGTTGATCAGAGTAACGGAATGAGCTGAGCTGGTGCTCTATTCTAGAACTTTATAAATTCCCAATTCCACTGGAATCCGATTCCAATTCCATCCTATGTTAATCCTTATGGCCGTGACCGGATTCCATCAGAATGGAATCGGGACGTCAAAGACCAAATATAATCAAACAGACTGGTGAAAAGTGCCGAAAGGGAAATGATTGATGCCACAAAAGCGGCCCACGATGTCAACGTAGTGCTTAGAGTCGATGTTAAAGCGCATGGGTCTTGTGTTCCTGCGTTGAATGCGGGCTAAAAGTCGATACACGGTCCGAGATGTTCTTCTTTATTGGGCTATTGTTGAAACTATTACATCTAATGGGATTCTCATTGCGCCATTACCAGCGCAGTTTAGGCTACATTCAGTAATTGCCAATTACCCCGATAGGGTGTGTAGTTACGTTTGACAGAATGCACCGTTAAGCATCACAGGATTATGTGGCGGAGTTCTCAGATAAAAATATAAATATGTCATGTAGGAAATTACTCTAAAAATAATACATTGAGGGCTAACTAGACTTCGTAAAATACAACAATAATTTATAATAATATGGCCCGGATTTTCAATGCCCTGCTTATAGCCAGTAGGTATTTAATTTTAAACGGTCAATGAAATAATGACATTAGTTGTTGCCATGGCAATATAGTCCTATAATCAACTGTTCAAAATTTAGCAGTGTATTAAAAATCTGGCCCTTAACAATTGAATATATTAAAGTGCAAATTATGTTCAATTCTACTTGAAAGCAAGTGACATTTTAGTTAATTTTAAATCTTTCAGTAAACGAAATGGAGTAGGTTGGATGGTAAAACCTGGGACCCTATTCTATAACTAAAATATTATTATTATTTATTATATATGTATAGTATTTTTTGTAACCTAAACCTTCATTACTGAACTTTACATGTAAACAAATCTGTTTTATTGTTAATTTTTTTTTACCTTGATTAACAGAAAACTATACACAATAATGTCAAGGTCTCAAAAACTGCTTATAAATTACAACTTATTCATCAGCCAATCAGAAAAGTTTGTATAAAAATAAATCATGATCACGTGATTCTCGAAATTCTTATTACATGATAGCGAAATTTCAGTTTAATCAGAGGAGCGGTATGAAATGTACAGAGCGAGCTTTAGGAAATAAATGAGAGCCCAAAGCGTCTAGGTGGTTATGTAGAGAAGTGTGAAGGTAGAGAGGACTATTAGATCAACTTCCTCTCTACATATCGACCAGTAAGAACTCTCACAGTTTATGCCGTCGAGTTGGAAGGAAGATTTCAAGTCTTGCAGGATCAATTGCATAACGAGGCTGCTCCCTAGGGAGCGACATCCAGCATAATGTCAATGCGTGCGGGTCGTTGAGGTCCACACGGCAAATATCGCGTCGTCCTCCCATCATTCCGCCTGGCGGATCTCGTGCAGAGCAGAGGAGAAGGGGTGTTAAACGAACTTGACCCCAGAACCAATTTCTTTCCGACTTGTGTAAATATTTGATCATTTGAGGACCCCATCACTGAAATAGGTTTATACAAACTTGTTTTTTTTTCACCTTCAATTTGTGACTTGTCGATGCGTTGGCGGACGGGAATACATTTTAATTGAATTTCAAGCGATTTAGAAATCATGGATCGCAATTTCCGTTCAAGTAGCGTACCGAGACATACTATCCGGATAATGGGGGGGGGGGGGGGGGGGGAAGGGGGGACGAAAGAGAGATTTTACACCGTCCTGCTGAAAATGGGAGGTAAGGAGAAAAGTATCACAGAAAAGTTTCGTTTCAAAGTTTTTCGTACTGGTTGACATTTTGAGCGGCGAGTTTATCTATACATCTGATTTGATCGGCAATACTTTGAGCTAGGAAATTCGTTTCGCACTTCAATCAAATTTCAAATTCAAGATGTCAGTTGGCGCTACATATTTTGAATTTCTACAATTAGCAATGGTTAATAAATGCATCAAAGGGGTGTGAAAGATATGGCAAATGCTCGTTGTACCTATACATGTAGTTCTAGGTCGCACCGTTCAAGATTAGGTAAATTTAATTCCTATTCCATGTTTTTGCATGGAGTAGAATCACTATTCAATTTATGTGTACAAGGCTGTGATTTCCATATACTCTGGCGAGGCCGTCTCAAAGTGACAAACAAGAAAACAGAACTACCCTCCTTGAGCCATAAGCCGTTCTACGAACAAGCCAATAAAGTCCACCTCCAACGATAAAAATGACAGATCTTCCGGTTCTCGAAACAAAAGCCATTGTGCACAATCTTTTCAGCAAACCATATCATACATAAACCATGCGAGCTCATCTATAAAGGAACTTGTGTGATTTGACCGATGTTCTCGGAAACTGTAAGAAGCAACACATGTTCCCAATCTCTATGGCGAGAGAAGTTACCCCCAACAGAAAACACTCCGCGTAAAAACTGTAAAAACATCAGCCAATCTTTTCATCTCACCCGAGAAGCCGTGAATAACATTGATTCGATGTCGGGTGACATTGAATAATAAGTTATATGATCACCTATTCTAGAATATAATGAGTTATCACGTCATAATAGGATGAAAAGCCATGTCGTGAAATTGGACAAACCACATTTATGACGTCATAGCTGGGATTTATGACGTGATAACCGTATCGAGAATAGGGGTCCAAGTCAGTTCACATTTTATTTTAATAATCATTAAAACTGGTCGAATCGTGTGCAAAGCATCCTCCAATACTTGGACCTTTGATTATTAAATCCTTACGAATCCTTATTCAAAGCTTGGACATTTTTTACACGTAATGCGCTAAAAGGTATCCGCCAAGTTTAAATATTTTAAATTAATTTTAATGTCCGGACAAGATTGAAGTAGGGTTTAAATATGGCAATCATCAGAATCAGAAGCGGTGCAATTTCACACTGACTATAGATCTACTCTGTAGCTCGTGAACGGTAACCAATTTATCAGCAAGTTTGATAATGGTCATGTCACGACAGGGTGGGATTTTCCATTGTTGAGAATGAGATTCATTGCCCGCAAATGCTATTTGGTTTGGAACATTCGATTTGGAATATTTTGCACACACCCAACGTATATAATTTTTGAACGAGATCCTGTCATTGGTAGAAAATTAAACATGGACACGTTCGACCGGTCAACTCACATTTATTATGGTCATTGGGACAAACAAATTAGCTGGAATTGGCAGTTTTCAGATAAATCTGTCGTGAATTTCAAGAATAATTTCCATATTATACTGATTTACTTTCTTTAAGCTTGTTTTGAAATATTTTTAAAACGTAATAAAATAAATTCAAAGACAACTTATCACTACTCGTTTGACGCATGTCGTGTCTCGCTGTAGCTTATTTAAGTTCTATTATAGAGCAGCAACTTTCACACTCAATTAATTCGCATGCAATACGAAGGCTCGCTTATCAACGCGCCCCTTAGTACCATAGAGACGAGGGCGTATTTAGGGGGAAGGAAGGGGGTTTGGCCGCCTCCTCCCCCCCCCCCCGAAATCAGGGTTTCATCTAAAAAATAAAAACGTTCCAAAATTGTTAGAATTGAGTTAAAATTCTAAAAAAAAATCCGGGGTTATACGGCCCGGACTTGTACAATACATGTTTCAATACAATACATTTCAATACAATACATTTCAATACAATACATGTTTCAATACAATACATTTCAATACAATACATGTTTCAATACAATACATTTCAATACAATACATTTCAATACAATACATTTCAATACAATACATGTTTCAATACAATACATTTCAATACAATACATGTTTCAATACAATACATTTCAATACAATACATGTTTCAATACAATACATTTCAATACAGTTCAATACAGTTCAATACATTTACCCATTCTTAAACCTCTTAGACCAATTTTTGGAAATTTTGTAATTTATAATTCCCCCAAAAAGCTATACATTGCGATTCAAAATTGCACCTAAACGAATGATCTTGATCCAAAATTTTCTCGGGACCAACCCGAACCCCTCCATTGTGATTTTTCAAAATATAAGTAACGTCCGGCCCCCAACGTCCGGCCCCCCCACCCCCTGAAATTTCATCCTGGATACGCCCTTGCATAGATACCAATGGCCGTGAGGTTCTACCGCGCCACTATAGGTATATGATACGTCTCGATCACAAGTAGACTCCACAAGTGGAGACGAACTCGTGAAATAATTATGAAGCTCTCTGTGTTCGTCACGTGACCAGAATGTCGTGCCCAGAACTTTTCTTCACACTACAACATTCGATATTCAGTTCGAACACAATACAAACTAGAACTTGTATTCTAACTAAATTTACCTTCGAATTTAATTGAAATTATATATTGGAATATAGACAAGTTTCAGAATATTAAGTAGGGTTGTTTTGTTGAAAGGAGACATGTTGTATTGAATTGATACTGGTAAATTGTCCAATTAGTGAGAAGTTGGCTTTCACGAAGTTCATTTACCACCAGAATGCGCCAAAATCGTTTTGCTACGACTTACGAACTTAGTTGAGGTGTCGTAGAGAAGATTTGGCACCAAGACAGTGATTTCGATCACGATTACAGAACATCTGTCGAAATATATTCGATTTGTCTTTGCAAAATTAATTTAAATAATTGTCTCGATATCTAGTGGAGCGGTCGCTCCACGCCAGCCAAGTCGTACGGCGCGCACACTCTCATATAAAAAGGCTGGAGCAACCCACTTTTACTGTATAGTGGAGTTTTTCTCTCTATACCTATATCGGCAAACGCGGTATCCAGTCAAAGGCCATTCATCCATTGTCAATGGCTCAAAAACATGACACTTTCTAACAAGCTACATGCTCGGCTACAGGTCAAGTTTTATGATCTCCAAATCCCAACCCTCCCCTGTTGTCAAATATGGTCAAATGTTTCTTAAAAAATGGAAAGGGGTAGGACATCTTTCTAAACCTCTCAAATGTGTGATATTTGGCATCAATGCACAGTTGTAAAAATCGCCCTCCCTGCCCCTGACTTGATACCTGGCTCATCTCTAAATTTACAACCTGCCAAAACAAACACTTGTTCCTAGTCAAGCTCCATTGTGCAAATTCTGAGTGGAAATCAATGGAAACTTTCAAATAGGTATAGGCACCGAGTGTTCATACCCCCAGCGCCACTAGCGAGAGAAATCGGCAAAACTGTGCAGCGAAGAATCAGCAATATTATAATCTCTAATTGGCCGTGGCCATAGCAACTGATAAAAATCCACAGAATAACTCAAAATAGCTCAGAATTGGTAAAAGAGAGGAGCAAACTAATAATTTTATCAGACTCAGTGGAATTTTTGACACTACATACATTTTGCACAGCGAAATTACATTTGGAGTATTATTGTAAGAATGCAAACAATGAGTAATGTTTACTAATTGCTGCAACTAAGGGTATTAGGATCATACCAAGAGTTGCTAATTTCTTTCACCCATCGCGCTGTCTCTCATTTTCAGAAACAAAAGAGAGTAAACACTCGGTGCCTATAGAGAGAAAAACTCAACTATAAGCATCAAAGTGGCATTTTCGGCCTACTGGATCTCAAAATTGGAAAATCTCACATTGTTGCGAAATATCTTAATTTCGAGCTATGGCCCACCCTACAACATATACCAAATTTGGGAGCAATAGGTTACGCCCTTTGCGAACTAGAGGGCCGTGAAAACCGTGAAATTGTACGGCTTTCTTCAGATGATAATAATAATAATAATAATGATTCATCTTCCAATAAATTCCGCGGTCTCCGCCACAGCCTAAACGGCTGGGTTGATTGACCCGAAATTTTCACCACATATACAGCTCGTCTGCCTGATGATACCTTGCCCTTATGAATTTTTTGTGCCGCCATTTTGAAACCGGAAGTGACGTCATATCTCAAAAACTGCTTAACCGATCGGAACGAAATTTGCGCCAATCGATTCAGACGGTCCACTATAAGAAATAACAATAGTGAAATTAAAGTTTTCTAATTACTGAAACCGGAAATGACGTCATAGTTTAGCGAAATCTGCCTAAATTCACTTCCCTTTATATAAAAACCAACTACATATTCAGAAGGCTTATAATGAAATATTATAATACAATGTGTAAGAGCTTTCAGCCGCCATTTTGAAAACCGGAAGTGATGCCATATCTCGAAAACGGCTGGACCTGATGGAACGATGCTTTCGCAATTCTTCATGGCATATCACTTTAAGTTTATATTTAGCTCCAAAAAATATTTTTTTAGTAACTTATTCGGAAATGGCGTATTTTTTTAAAGGAATTAGCCATTGTCGCCCTTATAAGTTTTACAAGTTGTGTAAATAAACTAAAAAAATAAGTGATATCCCCATAAAAAACACTCCGTGTAAAAAAACAGCCAAGTCTCTTCAATTAAAAAAAAATTATGA
Organism: Leuctra nigra; assembly: GCA_934045905.1. Lineage (NCBI taxonomy): Eukaryota > Metazoa > Arthropoda > Insecta > Plecoptera > Leuctridae > Leuctra > Leuctra nigra. Next base: position 29,143,608 of record OW203767.1, on the reverse strand, counting down.
AATCTAAAAATTCTGCACTGAAACGTAGTGATATCAAAAAATGAGCCAAGTCAAAACTTTATTTGAAAATTAAAATATACTTGGCGGATCGTTTTTTTAGCGCATTGTAGGTATAGGTACTATAAGTATATGTATTTATATCTAGCCTATACTTCTAAGCTATTTATATACACGATGCGCCAAGTATTTTTTAATTTTCAAATAAAGTTTTGACTTGGCTCATTTTTTGATATCACTACGTTTCAGTGCAGAATTTTTAGATTTCATATTTTTTTTTTTAGTTGAAGAGACTTGGCTGTTTTTTTACACGGAGTGTTTTTTATGGGTACTTAATACGCTGAGAAAAAACATTGCTAAACTGTCAAAAACTCTTGAAGATCTTGTCCTATTTGAAAGAACATACTGAAAATGTCGCAAGATGTTGGTCCAAGTTATATTGGAAAATTTTAACTATAAGGAAAACGTTCGATTTTCACTTTTCAACCAATCAGCGGATTTTATTCAAAAAATGTACACGTGACTGCTGTAATGGCATTAGTGGGTGTGCAAAATTTCAAATCCATTGATTGATCGGTGTGACCTGGACGCTTCCAAGAAAAGAACGAATAAGTGTCACAAAAGTACAGTAATTCTCGACCTATTTTATTTTGAAACTGGCTGGGAATGAAATATCTCTGCAATTTGCCAGATCGATGCGGCAGTGAAATTCCCGAGACAAGAAACGCAAACAGTCTTTTAATTGCGTGTTTTCAACTTTGCCGAAAGTTTACTCAGCTTTTGAGTGGATCTCATTTGCCAGAGGTCGCGCAAGCTAAGTTCAGTAAACCGGAACGACCGTTCGATTATGCTAACCTGTCGTCCCACGTGATGTGAGCTTAGCCAGCGTCGATTTTAATTAATGGAGATTCGTTAATCTGGCTTAAAGACCAAAAGCGGCAGGAAGTAAATTGAAAAGTTGGTGTTTGAGTTTTCCAGCAGATATGTTACAATTTAGCCAACGTACTTTTCACAAGAACTGCATCCCAACTTTTTATTGACAAACTTACTACTATGAAGGACAGAAACGTAGGAAAGACTGTTATAGTAAAACAATGAAGAAGGCATAAGGAAATATATTATTATAATAAGAAACTTACAATACTACATAAAGAATGCAACTCAACCCATTCTTTAACGACAATGTAATCTGAATAGTCTTATTTTAGTACTCTTCAACTCTGGCTCATGATATTATATTTCTTCACATTTCCTAAAATCTTGAAGAGTTCGATTGCATAGTTGATTCAAATTTAATCTCTGTTTTGTAGAAAACAACATTTTTTTTTTATTTCTTTCTTTGCAAATTGTGCTTTCAGTATAGGGTAAATCCATACTTTTATTTTCTCTTGAGAAACAGCACCATTACTATTATCTATGATACTGGTCCAGTATAAAAAACTTTTCCATTTGCAATTAAATATACATTCATTTGCAATTATTTATTGTTCATTCATAGATTAATGCGACTCATAAAATTATGTCAACACAAAATTATTATTGTACAAACAAGACCTCTGCCAATTGGCAGTTTGGGATTTTCTACCAAACTAAATCTCAAAAATTCATATTTCTGTAACGATAGAGATTTTATAAAATTATTTGAGCGAATTTCATCCATCCACTATAAGTCCTGGGATGGGATTACATAAAATGACAACTTACTTGTCGCAGCGACAATTTTCTCATTTCAATGTTATTCACGGCCTTCTCGCTGCGACAAGTAAGTTATCATTTTATGTGATCGCACCCCTGTATTCTTCTCAAAGGTAATAAATATGAATTTACATTCCCAACACAAGTTATATTTGAAAGTAAGAAATCCAGCGGGATTTTATGTGCCAGATTTAACATGTCTGAATGTTCTTTCGCCACCCGAACCCACGTCACAAATGTCAAAATAAACAGAATTTATTTGACACTTTCACTTTAATATAAAATACATTGTGATTTGTTTGTTCTCCATCGATTGTTCTCCTTTGCTTCAACTTGAAGGCCGAAAGTTTAAATGTAATGGAAATGCGTTCGCAACGAACTTTCGCGTGGAAAGTTTGTGAAACAAAATAATTGAGTCTTCATTTCTGCGTATTCAGAATAATTCAATAAAAGCGACGAATGTACCTCGTTCATATGCCATGCATTTGCTATGTATCTAATGGTAATGGAAACTCTTGCAAAAATGCTTCAGTGATGGATTAACGTCGCACTGTTCTGCAACTTGGCTAATGGTGACGAAATTGATGATTGTGATGATGATGATTGGGATGACCAGTATGAATAATTATACCTATGGACAGTGTAAAAGGCATTTGGCATAAAATGCATAAAGGCATGATGACCTAAACGGAACCTTATACCAGCATTTCAGTGTCGTAATTTTCAGATGTTGGGTCCCCCGCCGGATATTTTTAGGCTCCCTTACTATTCTAATTGACTATATCGATTAAACATTTTAAAAATATATGCATATTTTTGTATTAATTTTACTTTATGCCACTTTTCAATAGATAATTGTGAATCCAGTTGCGTGATGTGAAAAGGAAAAGGCTGTGAAAAGGTAAAATGCGGGTCCGATTTGGGTTTGTGGGAGGGCCTCACACCAACACGCGGGTCCAAGTGCGGAGGCCCGGAATTTTTTAAATTTTCACTATAGAATTTAGTGCATCGATTTGATCATCTTAATTATCTAACTACTTACTATTTTCATTCTATCGACTATCCATATTTTTTATTTATTTGGTATTCATTCGATCCACATTTTCGGGCCCCTTAGCCCTGCCCCCCCCCCCCCCCCCCTTACCCTGAGTAGAGTAAAAGATGTGATTTCCTTTCCCACAATTCTTTCGAAATGTGAAGAAAACTATGGAGAAATATCTACCATAAAAAACACTCCGTGTAAAAATGCCAGCCAAGTCTCTCTAAAAATTCTGCACTGAAAAGTAGTGATATCAAAAAATTAGCCAAGTCAAAACTTTATTTGAAAATCAAAAAATACTTGGTGCATCGTGTACATAAATAGCTTGGAAGTATAAGCCAATTATAAATTATACATGAAATAAACATATACATAGTATACCTATAATGCCCTAAAAAAAACGATGCGCCAAGTATTTTTTGATTTTCAAATAAAGTTTTGACTTGGCTAATTTTTTGATATCACTACTTTTCAGTGCAGAATTTTTAGATTTCATTATTTTTTTAAGTTGAAGAGACTTGGCTGGCATTTTTACACGGAGTGTTTTTTATGGGGATATCACTATTTTTTTTTAGTTTATTCTTACAACTTACGTGTGACACATATCACATGAACAATTACTAAATCCTTTAAAAAAAAATTACCCTTTACAATTTGGTTATTCTCATGAAAAAAACAAAGGTTTCATTCCAATCGGTCAACCCAGTTCCGAGATATGGCAACACGTCGGTTTTCAAAATGGCCGCTGAACTTTCTGCACTGCCACATAGAATTTATAACTATAAATGATGTGTATCATTTTTAGCTTTCTGAATATGTATTTATTGTATAGGAGGGGATTATAATGATTTATAAATTTGAATGACGTCATTTCCGGCCTCATAAATAGGAAAATTCTAGTTTGACTGTTCCTATTCCATAGAGATGGCCTTTCGAATCGTTTGGCACTAGTTTCATACCGATCTGTCAACCAGTTTTCGAGATATTACGTTTCTTCCGGTTTCAAAATGGCTGCTGAAATCACTGACCTCTTGAATTATAATTGAAACATGATTACATTTTATTATAAGCAGTCTCAAATAGTATATTTATTGCATCAAAATGTAAATTTGTGCGATTTTTAAAATGTGTGACGTCATTTCCGGTTTCAGTATGGGAAACTGCAAATATTATTGATGATAATACATAAAGTTGACCGTCTAAACTGTTTAGCGCTGGTTTCGTTTAAATCTATTAAGACGTTATTAAGATATGATGTCATTTCTGGTTTCAAAATGGTGGCTTCCGGTTGGTTTTATATCAAGTCAAATAAAATCACAAAAGAACATACGTTACATAAATATCAAAATAATTGGATCAAATTTGTTGCCGAAATGCCAATCGATGAATTAAATTTCATGACGTCATTTCCGGTTTCGTTAACATAAATTTTAGTCTGTTGCTATTGATAATCCATATAGATGACCGTCCGAATCGTTTGGCGCTATTTTCGTTCCAATCGGTCCAGCCGTTGTTGAGATATGACGTCACTTCCGGTTTCAAAATGGCGGCACAAAAAATTCATGGGGTGAAGGTTAAATCAGACGCCAAAAGTGCACACGTGGTAAAAATGTGAGATCAATCGGTTCAGCCGTTTAGGCTGTGGCCTGTTTACCGGATTTTAGCTCCAGCCTACTACTACTACTACTACTACTACTACTACTACTACTACTACTACTACTACTGAGATTATTATTATTATTATTATGAAAACCGCCCTAAAACACTGTTTTCACGGCCCTCTAGCGTGCAAAGGGCGTAACCTATTGTTCCCAAATTTGGTATATGTTGTAGGGTGGGCCATAGCTCGAAATTAAGATATATCGCAACAATGTGAGATTTCCCAGTTTTAAGATCCAGTAGGCCGAAAATGCCACTTTGATGCTTACAGTAAAAGTGGGTTTGCTCCAGCCTTTATATGAGAGTGTGCGCGCCGTACGACTTGGCTGGCGTGGAGCGACCGCTCCACTAGATCTCACTTTAAATGAAATTTCTGACAAAATTTAGAATTCTGGTTAAAAAAAAATTCAATTAAATATCATTCCGTAAATTAAACTAATTAAAACCCATTTGAAAGATTCAAATTTAAAAACCAATTAATTTCATCCAGCAATCCATTGTGTGTTAATCACCGTTGTTATTAATCACATTCTAAAATAATGCTTTTTGCATTTGCTATGCCCTCCCTAAGTTTTGATTCCTTCCCTCCCCCCGCCCTCCCCCTACCCAAAATAAAAATGCCTGAAATCATCCATGTGATCAGGAAGGACTGCCGCGTCTAAAATGGTTGCGCTACTACAATGGTTAACTTCCTGGGGGAAACTAAAAGGATTATTACAGAATGATTATAAGTGACATAACGGAACAATATTTCGATTTGATCGGTAGGGAGGGGGACAACGTATCATTTTATCGATTATAATTTTCCAACCAATCAGATGGTTTTGTAGCTAGGGCCCTATTCTGTAATATCACAAATCCCGAATCCTATTCACGGCCGTATGGATTAACATTGCATAGAATCGGATTCTGGTCAAATTCGGAATTTTAAAGTTATGGAATAGGGCTCCAGTTGACAATGTGTCAGAGCGAACGGGGTGCGAGTCCAAAGCAATGGCCGCTTTCCATCTCAGCCACTGTCTTGAAGTTCCATTATGCACGTCTCCGTGAATTACCGGAGCGATCTGGGCTATAGCCCAACACCACGTGACATGACCCCGCGGTCACGTGGTGTGTAATTAGTATCGGTTTTCAATGCACTAGATGATGACGTCACAACACATTGGCTGTGACGGCGACTCTGTCTTATAACATGCGATGTGCAATATGTGCAGTGCAATCACGATATCAACCTTCATGACAGAAACCAATCATTTATATAGTAGGTCAGTTTTGCAAAACAAAACAAGGGTATCAATAGTGATGTCTGCCAAGAGCACACAAACTTGAAATAAGTATTAAATATTTCACAGCTTTCGAAGCGATATATACTCGTAATATATTAACGCGAAGAATTTCTATGTGTTTCTTTTCCTTCTCTAGGTCTAGGTACCTCATTTCGAAAAACATAAACTTATCGAAAAACTGACGAAGTAGAAATGAAAACTTATAATTAGTAATGAACTTGAGTTTGCATGATAATTTGAAAGATATCCTGTTTTAAGACGGCTGGGTAGTGAGTTTGACCTTGAAGAGTGTTTTAATCTATTTTTATCAATATCTTTTACCAATGTAATTGTTAACAAAATAAGGCTTTGTATGAGTATTCAGAACTGTTCAATGAAAATAATTCCATAGCTTGTAATGGTTTATTAGATTTACTTTGTCCTACAGACGTTTAGTGCCCGAAAATTAGTAAAATTATGGCACTAAACATCTGTTGGACAAAATAAAACTAATAACTTATTCCAAACTATAAAATTATTTTCATTGAACTGTTCTGAATACGCGTACAAAGCCCTATTTTGTTAACAATTACCTTGGTAAAAGATATTGATAAAAATCAATTAAAAAACTCTTCAAGGCCACGCTCACATCACAACTCACTAGAGGAATATATTAATTTGTAAAGAGTTGGAAGCTTCGTGATCTTTTCATTCCTTTAAAAAAACATTCACCCCCTACTTGCAGACACGGCAAAACAACGGCCCGGGCGGGCAAAGCGACGACGCCAATCACACCGGTAGCTCGACGTCGACGTCGCACGACGCCGCGACGTCTCCTCCTGGCGTCGTCAACATCAACACCATGCATCACCCTCCACCCTCCGCGACGACGACCACCTCGTACACACAGAACACCAAGAGGCCGAGGACCACGACGGCGGTGCCTCCAGCGACAAAAGCACAGATGAAAGGTAGAGTGTGGAAAGTTGTCAAACACTCATGCAAGATAATTTATATTTAGAATTTAGTTCCAGTTCAGAAATTACCTATCTTCAATAATACGTACGTTGTTATGTTTTGTAATTTTAGAATCATTCGATGTAAGCACGTATTTTAAAAATATAAATCCATAATTTATTGAGCGAGCGAAGCGAGCGTCTACTTTTGGCTCTTTTGGCACGGACCTCTGTTTTTTTTTGGTTTTTTTTTTGGCTGCTAATAGCCAATACACAGGTCGCACCGTTTCACCGATCGATCTGAAATTTTGCACACATGTAAAACCAACCTTTTCTGTTTGCAGACCCAAATTTTTTTGAAATCCATTCATTGGTTAAAATTTAAATAAACATCTCCTGATGGTAGGTTGAAAAATGAAAATGGTCTTCAATAAATCTGATCAAACTCATTTTGGCTATACAGGTGAGAGTTTTTTTTGATCGAGCTGAAATTTTGCACACATGTATAACCAACCTTCTCTGTTTGCAGACCCTAATTTTTTTTGAAATCCATCAATTGGTTAATATTTAAATAAATATCTCCTGATAGGCTGAAAAATGAAAACGGTCTTCGATAATTCTGATCAAACTTATATTTTGCATGATCATTAAGACCAATATTGTATCTTATTTTACAAAATGTCATCTCAATCAGTTAAGAACTTATGAACGTATTGACATTTTTAATATCTGTCAGTAATGAAGTATCGAAATGAATGTTTTCCAGTGCCAATTGAATTGATTCTGATTTGCTTTATGAACCAGGTTGATTAGATGCTATTTTAAAGTTTCGATGAAAAGCATAATACTTTTAAGTTGATATCATATTTCAATTCAATATGGATGTATATGTTTTCTGTGCGTTGTGTACGCATTTCCGGTTAGAGAATTTGCACGTACCCGTGCTCGCTCATCAACGCGTTTCACTGAGCGTTTTCCTAGTATATAAGTTACTTACTTACGTTGAATGTACTATGTACCTTTGTGTACTATATCTATGTGTGCTGAGGGTGTAGGACCGTGTTTCATCTTGGTCGGTGGTGGGGGAGGGTAAATACACCGAATGGGGAGTTTGCCTCTCAAGGCGTTTAACATTTTAGAAGTGTGCAAGCAATGCCAAAACACTAGCACTAATGCGAAGGTATACCACATCAGCTTGTATTCACGTAGTTGGGGCGGAGCCACCCAGTTGGCCAGCATGCCTTTTTTGAATTTCAACACTTTGAAAGTAAGTCTATAGGACGATAAAATAGGATATTTTTATTTTGAAATGTTCGTAGGTTTACTGAAGTAAGGGGTCCAACTCTTTGAGTGGGGAGGGGGGGGGGGTTGTATGTGTGGGGGAGGGGAATATGTTATAATTTACCATATTATCTGCATCCAAAACCCCGACATAACTTCAATCAATGAACCGTCAGAACTAGTTTTCATACGCTGTCAGTAAGTTTCGAGATGTCAGCATTTCTGTTTGAGTTTGCTGTAAAGTCTGGTTAGCATGCCCCTATGCATCACATCCCCCGCACTTTTCCCGACCGAGCCAGCGTTGTTGTGGGTAGTTGGAAGCGTCGCCGCCGCTAGTGACTGCAGCGCTGTCAGAGATTAGAACATGAGAGCTTGACAGCAAGAAGAATTAATGATATCCTCTATACAAACTGTGCGCTGCTTACTTTAAATCATTGAGGAAATTGTTCATCACTTTAGTCGACTTTTACTGTGTGGATGTTCTTTTTACTTTTACTGGGTTTCCTACATAAAAGTGATGTCTTTCCGTTCTCGTAAACGGTTATGAGTAGAGATGGAAATTTAAATCTTTTTCATCATGTGATTAATATTTTGACATGAAATATAGAAGTTTCAAGTGGCCTATCGTTTAAAATTATTAGTTAATACTTAATACTTAATATAATATAATATGCAATTGATGGTATTCTTTATAGATTTTAAATTTTAGTTCATTTGACAATCGTAAAGCAATATGATTTATTGTTATTTTTTAATCGTATTGCTTCTCTTCCCTTTCAATATTCCACTAGAAATTAAATAATTTCCGCATGATAGATCCAAAGTAAATTCGCATAGAGATTTGAATTGGTTATTATTTTTGCAATCTTATAGTTACCCTTCTAACCATCAATAAACATTTGTCAATGACAATCTAAATACACATTTCATTAATTGAACATTGGCTCATATTGCTCATTTATGTAACTGTTTTGAAAAGTTTTGCTTTTAGTTGAAGTTTGAACTAAGAGTGCACAATATTCTAAAACGCGTTTTATCTATACATCGAAAGCAAACAGGAAGTTTAATTTTAAACGCAGAAAAAGTTTAAAACTTGGAGCAGCAGACAATTTTTAAAGTCAATAAATTGATTTTCTGTATATAACAGCTTCGGGGCCGACTTCGGGAAACCTAAGATATATCGAAACAGCGAGTTGATAAACAATTTGTAATTTTGTCACGACTTGAGCATTTAGTTTCTTTGCGCGTCTCCGCACGTAGCGCCGGGAAATATGAAGAAAACTGCGAGGACTGGCGGAAAATTAGTTGCATTCTCTGCGATATTGGCGTCTCTTGATCGTAATCCTGAAGCAGGAGGTCGATAAGAAGGATTTTATGGCACTGCAGAGACGAGATTATCAAGCGAGCGAGCGTCTCCACGTGAAACTTATGGCTCGAATCGAATCTCTGTTTTTTGTTAATCTGTGCTTTTTGCATTAAATTTCAAACAAAGTCACGGAGGAAGTTCATTTTTCCACATAACATTCATTACTATCCAGTGCAGAGTGCTAATGATTTCCAGCAAAATCGGTCTATTAGTTTCATCGGAACTTGATTTGAAGTTTGTACTTAGCTTTGCAAAGGCGATGAAAGAAACTCTGTGTGCAAATTGAAACCGGAATCTTTTAACCGATCATCACCAAATTTTGCATGGTCATTGGGCATCAAGTGTTATGACAAATCTGTATTGAACTTCAAGAGCTAATTTACACTTTACTTAAGTTTTTATGCTTGATTTGAAATATATGTCAAAATGTACCTATCACTTTTTTTTATCAGATAGATTAGCTTAGAGAGTTAGATTATCTTCAAATGGGTCACTGTATGTATAGATGGACAGATTTCACACCAATTCGTATTGAAGGCTCGCTTATCAACGCGTTACACCAAGCGTTTTCCGATGAATGATGATCGAGAAGTGGCCAAAAGTTTTCAAGATTTTTGTTTTACACGATACCCAAGTTGTTAATTTGATTAAACGTTGACTTGCTCTTGTGTGATATCTTTTCAGCATGTTGAATAATTATTTTTACAGATGAGTAAACTTGGCTGCTTCTTTTACACGAAGTATTTTACGGAGTTTCGTAAAATAAATTTAAGCCCACTTTAATATCATATTTTATTAGTCCAAACGTTTTTATTGCTAAAACTTAATTTTTCTAAATATTATTTGGATTAACATTCTTTATTTTTAACATCGATTTCACGTTATTTGCTGTGATAGATGTGCTTGGTAAATACGCTAATGCTTATGCCCTCGTCTGAATGTAAACAAAAAGTAATACTCCCAACGAGGTACATAATTAGAATGACTCTCGTCTTTGAGACTTGTCTAGACTCTTCCATGGGACTGACGTTTTGATTCTTCTAACCCAGATCTCTCGCGCGCAGAAACAGAACAAAGTTGACAGAAATATGACAATGACATGGAAACAACACCGTCTGCCTTGCGTCTGGAATACCAACCTGTTCATTGCAGATCACTACTTGTGGATCATGACGACAATAGACTTGCAGCATTGAATACTTTATCTATAACTTTGGCATCGCTAAATGCAAGTTTGGAGACAAGTAAAGTTCGTTCACGATAGGAATATCACTGACGTTTTAGTCGATCACGTCGTTCCTTGGTCAGTCACTTGAACACTGCCCTGTCAATGGCAAGACTTTCTTTTTTGTATTATTGAAATTGTATAAATTATGTCAAATACACAATTTTTAATAGTAGTAAATATTATAAAAATTCAATAATTGATTTATTTTTATCTACAGCCGTATTATACACATTTTTTGATTATTATATTGATATTTATATGTTTAGGTATGCGTTCACTTGACTACGGTAGTACACACCGCCATTACGGCTTGCTATTCTAATCGTGAATGAACTTTATAACACATTGTGACACAAGTAGGTACTGTCAACATATTATACTGAACATGTTTATTGTCACAACACAAAAAACACGTAAACGTATCCTTTACTATAATACGCTTAAAAGAGAAGAACGTCGTCCCCGTAGCAACGTGGCTGAAAATTTGGTACTTTATACAAATCTTGAATTTTCCACCGATCGTGTTTAAACTCGCCAGTAATGTATATAATTACGTGACTTGATTTATAGTAACACTTTCACGACATTCTGTTCAGTATTTACCGAGTTATTCGTGAAAAACATCGCTTTTTATGGTGTCTTAATTTTAAACGTCAATTTCAATTGTGCAGTGAAAATGAATTTTAGTAGGCAGTGAAACGAATTTTCTGAAATCGACCTGAACAATATTTGGCCATGGAATCCGGAGCTCGGAAGTTGCGTTACGATTCGCGTCCATAGATATCGAGAAATTTAGCACAATTTTCTACGAAACTTGACTTTTCCTGTACATAATTTCAAGCGAACTGACAAGCAAAAAGATTCGTTTGAATCCGATAAGTATTTAGATAGATATTAAATAGAAACCAAATTGTCATTGAAAAAGTCACTTTTCTAAACTTTCGAACTGTAGTAGGCCGTGCATCCATTTGGCAGTAGGTCTGTTCGTTTACCCTGCCAAAAGCTACAGCAAACTGCCACAAGTTACAGAGGAACGATCTGATTGGATGATGTGTGCTTGTGGCAGTTTGCTTAGCTTTTGGCAGGGTAAACGAACAGACCTAGTGAAGAAAATATTGGAATTTCCAATGGAGACCTTGACTAGAATCACGGGCAAAGCAACATTTCAAGTGAATAAATGCAGACATTTTTGGGGTGGGTTATGGGGGAGGGAAGCATAAGGGAACATTTCTATCCACACTGTAATATTGTTACCTTTTGATATTGGACCTTATTTCCAATACGTCTATCATTTGATATGACTATTAACAAGGATCGATCAAGGACATACATTTTCCGCCTGACTTCACAACTTCGCATTTTGTTAAAACATTTTAGGTGGAACATACACCTTATAATGAATGGCATATTTTAGGAATCGAAATGATATTGAATAAATTGTTGATCTTTTGATGTGTGCAGAGGTGCGAACGATCAAATAATCAGGATAAGTTCTAAAGTGGTAACCAGCATAAAATTGAGTAGATTTCTATTATTCCCTGTCGTAACCTGGAATGTCAGTAATTTTCTAAGCTGTTACATAAAAAGGGACAAACTTTGATCAAATCTCGGTACCATTTTTCGTTCATCATATTTCAAATCAAATCATTCCATTTTATTTTATTATTAATCATCATGCATATTTGTTTTAATTTAGTTTCAAATATGCATTCTTATTTTATAACCTAAATTCGATCATCATATTGACACATTTATTCTGTTGTTTCAAATATTATACAAATTATTTTAATTCTTTATGCCATGCAACTGCAATTTTTGTATTTAATCTTCATTGGTCGTATATTAATATTTTTTTTATCAAGCTTAAAGTGTTATTCCCAAATGTTAATAATGTTAATATTAAGTTCTTCACGGTTTATTTCAATATCTTCAAAACATTTTTTTTTCTGGGCCTTAACGTCGCACTGTTCTGCAGCGAGGCTAATGGCGACGGATGAATGATTATGATGATGATTGGGAGATGATGGTGAAGAGTAGGTAAGGATGAAAGTGGGAAGGAGGCGGTCGTGGCCTATTAGTAGGGTACCTTCCCAGCATTTGCCTGTCGACTGAGGGAATACCACGAAAAAACCCCAGTCAGGAAGGACGACCGCGGGAATCGAACCCGGGCCTCCGGAATACAAGTTCCGAGCGTTACCACTCAGCCATACCTGTTCTGTCAAAACAGTTACACAATGTTCTTACGTATGTACACAACAGGTGCATTGGAGTTAATGCACCTTCCACAGATATTACTATTACAGAGCATTGATTTGCATTTATGATAGGTCATTCCGTGAGGGTAAAAAAAATTGTCACGAGAGACAATTCTTTGCCAGCATATAAGATTAGTTTAATTTTAATGGTGCACGGTCCATCTTCTGTTGTGCCTTGCCTTGCCCAGATAAGAGAGCTCATTGTGTCATGTATTGCATGGCGGGGCTCTCTAGTAGTTAAAATAAAACAAAAAAGCAAAGAGTCATTGTCATTGCATTAATTGTCATCACCTTTGAGTACGAGGTTGAGAGATTGTTATGCTGACTCAGACAGAGTATGTGGTGCAGCGTACGACTTGGCTGCGAGGAGCGACCCCTCCACTAGATTTATATCTCAGTGGGAAATGTGTTGTAAAGAAAGATAATAATATTTTAGTAGAAAATCATGTTTCAATTTTATGTTATAAAAACGTGAAAAATTGTTTCAGAATTTCGCGAGGCGTTTCGCCTGTTCGACAAGGACGGCGACGGCAGCATTACTCAGGAGGAGTTGGGGAGGGTGATGAGGAGTCTGGGGCAGTTCGCCAGGGAGGAGGAGTTGCAACAGATGCTGAGGGAGGTGGACATTGACGGTGAGTGTCAGGAGGAGGAGGAGGCATCACTCAGGAGGAGCTGGGAGGGTGATGAGGAGTCTGGGGCAGTTCGCCAGGGAGGAGGAGTTGCAACACATGCTGAGGGAGGTGGACATTGACGGTGAGTGTCAGGAGGAGGAGGAGGCATCACTCAGGAGGAGCTGGGAGGGTGATGAGGAGTCTGGGGCAGTTCGCCAGGGAGGAGAAGTTGCAACACATGCTGAGGGAGGTGGACATTGACGGTGAGTGTCAGGAGGAGGAGGAGGAGGAGGGGAGGGTGATGAGGAGTCTGGGGCAGTTCGCCAGGGAGGAGAAGTTGCAACAGATGCTGAGGGAGGTGGACATTGACGGTGAGTGTCAGGAGGAGGAGGAGGAGGAGGGGAGGGTGATGAGGAGTCTGGGGCAGTTCGCCAGGGAGGAGGAGTTGCAACACATGCTGAGGGAGGTGGACATTGACGGTGAGTGTCAGGAGGAGGCATCACTCAGGAGGAGTTGGGGAGGGTGATGAGGAGTCTGGGGCAGTTCGCCAGGGAGGAGGAGTTGCAACACATGCTGAGGGAGGTGGACATTGACGGTGAGTGTCAGGAGGAGGAGGAGGAGGAGGAGGAGGGGAGGGTGATGAGGAGTCTGACAGAGTATCACAATATTATGAAGCCAGCGGTATATTGAAAAACATCCAAGGACTTAAACTGGTGTTACGGCGGGGTCATGCAGACCGATGACGTCCAGGATTGAGACTTGCTGTTGGTTTCCAGGCGACGGCAACGTGAGTTTCGAGGAGTTCGTCGAGATCGTGGCCAACATGGGAGCGACTGCCGAGCGGACCGCCGACGAGGAGGAGAAGGAGCTCAGAGACGCCTTCAGGGTGAGGACAATACCAATACTAGGCAATCGAACAAGTCCAGGCAGACACTTTCGTGGCTATCTTAGGATGCAGTCAGTAACTAGGAATACGCTCTTTGTAACGCGTTGGTAAGCGAGCCGTCGTATTGCACGCGAATTGATATGCGTTTTCAAGTTTCTCCTCTACAGACCTTGGAGAGAGGCGAAAGGAAATGCGTCGGAGAAGCAGTGATAAAATACCTATATAAAATTTCTGACAGTTAATATTTTCATAAAATGTCCGTAAAAAGTCAAGAACTTTTGAAGATAGATTAGTCTGAAAATTGAAAAAATAAGTACCTATACGTACCTAACTAAAATGTTGGTCTCGATGACCATGCATACGTACGTTTCAACATGTTTCAAATTGATCGGCCAAACGGTTCCATTTTAATTTTCAAAAAGTCTGCTCAAGGATCTCGTTCAAAATCTATCCACGAGACCTCTCATATTATGCCATTAGTGTGTGTATAAAATTTATTATCGATTATTATACCTACTGTAATTTGGAAAGAAAGGGATTAAAGATGATTATTATTATTATAGATTATCGATTTATTATCGTAGGTTTGGCCTGGGCATTGTCTGCAAAAGCACACAAAAGCACACACACAAAAACCCAGAGAAAGTAGCATAAGAGTATCTACCGTGGAGACACTCGCTCATAAACGGACGTAAATGAATAAACGCATGTCAGGTATTTTAGTAGAGTGGGTTGTCCTGGGTTCGGGCTCCGGTTCGCCTCGCACATTTCTTCATTTCCACTCGGTGTGTCGTGATGTAGTCAAGTAGTGTAGTGACACGTGCTGAGTGCAGGATTAGGAGGATCAGTGAAAGGCTCAAGTCAAGGCTCTTGTCCTCCAGGTGTTCGACAAACATAACCGCGGCTTCATCAGTGCGTCAGATCTGCGCGCGGTGCTTCAGTGTCTCGGAGAAGATCTCTCGGAGGAGGAAAGTAAGACGCTTTCAAAACCAACGATAAGTTCCTTTTCAATCCCTGTTCAAGAGTTCAAGATTCTTTTGAACGAAAGAAAGTTAAAGTCAGTAACTATTAAATGGGTCCAAAGTTCATTTCCAAAGGACGAAGTTACAATGTTAACTTTTCTTCACCTCATTTCTTTAGAGATGATTTATTTCTCGATGTGTCATGTCTGGGATTGTGTACACGAAGAACTTGTAAATTGAATGTAGTTAATCATTGATTGGTACATTTTTACCTCTATAGTCAAAATAAACGGTCAAGAGGGTAAATGAAATGGCATTAAAGTGCATGAAGAAGTGTGTATACCTATATATTCGTCCACATCATATTGCTGAGGGGTCGCATTAGATGAGGGGGGAGGGGGGGAGGGTTCAGTACCCCCCCCCCCCCCCCCCCCACACATCCGAATCTCTCTTCTCAAGACTTACTCTAAAATATAACATATCATCATAGTCAAGGAAATCATTGTATAACTTATAAAAATGGAGGATTTATGAACGTAAACAAAAACTTTCTGAAGATGCGCCCTGGACCAGCATAAAGGCTGGAGACCGTACTCTCCCCCCAAACCCTCCCATCATCTTGTAATCTATTTACCTCCCCCCCCCCCCTCCCTCGGGCCACAACAATGTAGTTACAAAAGAGGTTCCTACAAGCTGACGCTGGAAACTTTGAATCAAGTTCACATTTTTTATTTCATGACAGGGCGTCCTCGTGGATTTGTTTCTGGATGGGAGGTTGCGGCGGGGGGGGGGGGGGGGGGGGATGGAGGGGGGGGGGGACAAATGCGGGTACATGCGCCAAGCCTCAGGAAAATGTTGTACATTCCAAGTTACAAGTTTTGTGTTCCAAGCCTTTGGTGTGTTTTGGACATGAACTAGAATCACGTTCATTGGAAGCAGACATTTTTGAAGTTTCCTTACTTTTATATGAAGAAAAAGTAGCATACGATCTTAAAAACTAGCCTAAAATAATCCAGATTAAGGCACAGTAGAATTAGATAGGTTAATTTTGCTTTAGAAAAAAGGACTAAAATATTGTAGCGTATTTTTTTAATATAGGATCTACAAATGGCGACATTTGTGAATCTGAATAGGTCTACAATTGGTGGCAGATGTAGGATTTATGAAGTTTACCGACTTTTTCGGTCTTTTGGGAATGGAATTTCAGGTTCTAGATTCGTAAAAAGTATTATCTGCTAAAACATATCTTTCGTATTATCTTTCATTGAACACAGCGATTTTAGTATAAAACTTGTGCATTCTGCGGCAGCCCTCTCTTTAGCCTGGCCTAATTCGAGAAAACAAGGAACACGACTGCACTCTGGTGGTTTCTGTCGTACTACCTAGGTAAATGGCGGATATCAGGGGCACAGCACATTTGTATAAAAATATATAAATACATTTGTTGTTTGTTATGGCTAAAAAAAGTAAATTTATTATTAAATTTCAATTTCAACATTTTTCACTGCACTTTGAAACACGAACTGTAAAAACAAATAAATTAATCTGTACTCTGTAGACTGACAGTAGCCATCTTGCCAGAAGTATAGCTCCATCACGTATCGCTTATTTGCGGGAATGTCCATTTAGGCTTTGACTTCAGTCAGTCCCGCAATGTTATTGATACAGCAACCGGACTCCAAATACTAGTGATCTGTGGATATTTGTAACCGCCCTGATACTACTTAATGTTGTTTCAGTCGAGGACATGATCAAGGAGGTGGACGTGGATGGCGACGGCAGGATCGACTTCTACGGTAAAAATCCATCACTTACACACGTAATGAAGTATCATTAACCACCAGGGCCTTGGACCTGAAGTATCAAGATAGCACTGATATAATATTTGAAATTATTGGCATAAATTTGCAAATATTTCAGGATTATAGAACAAAATGTTCTTAAAAATTACAATCTTCATTTATCATTTACTGAAGATATATTCAGTAATCTTCATTTGAAGATAACGACAGATTAGTCTGAAAATGGGCAATAATACCTACATAAAATGCTGGTCCCAATGACCATGCAAAGTTTTAAGTTGATCGGTCAAATGGTTCTAGTTGAAATGTTAAAAATCACAAGATGGATGGTTTTAAATTTTAACCAATGGGAGAATTTGGCTGAAACTTTGTTAGATTGAGGGCAATGTTGGCTGCAATTACTTTGCAAAATATCAGATTGATCGGACCAACCAATTGAAAGATATATTTTGTTAACTTTGAACCAATCACAGGATCCCGTTCAAAAACGATCCCAGAGACTGCTTAGATCACGTTAGTATGTGTGCAAAGTTTCAGATCGATTGGTTGTGCGTATTGACCTGGGCAGTGCAGGCAAAACACAGAGAAAGTGCCATAAGAGTACCGTGGTGACGCTCGCTTAACCACCCTCTGTCTCGCCTCCACAGAGTTCGTCCACGCGCTGGGACAGCCGGGCGACGACGACGACTTCGACGAGGACGACGACGAGAGAGAAGAGCTGGCGATAACAGCCTGAAAGTCCACAGCAATACTCCACTTCTTTCACGTGATTTAAGCACAACTCAATTCAATCTAACTTCATACTTGAATACGTGCACTTCATATCAATCAGTTACATTTCTCTTTTCTTATTTTGTGGTGAACCATGGCTAAAAAACGTAAAATCTAAAACAGAGGTGCACGTGAGTTCAAAATATGAATACAAATTTGAAAAATTATATTGGAGGCTCTGATTTGTAATTGCTTTTAAAAATGAACTGAAGAAATATTCGAATTATTCGCATATAAATGCTATACGAACTTTTTAAAGAAATGTTGACCTTAAAAAAGTTTAGCAGTTTTCAAATATTCAAATCGCGACATTTGAAAATATAGGTCGCAATCCTGAAAATAGCGGAGGTCTTCACTGACCGTCCTTCCAGTTAAATATAATTTCGTAATAAATGCAGAAGCAAACAGAGCCCCTGTCAATAAGTTCTTCATTGGTCTAGAAAAAGTCTAACTTCATTAGTTACCTGCTATATAGCTGATATTAATATTTCAACTTGTCTCTATTAATCTTTACGGAATCATCTACATGTCTTCATAAATATCATTGATCTGCTTCATGAATGTTATTTCTAAGCAATCGTAGACTTATATCATTGAAAATAATCATATTGCTGTTATTTCTTTAATGTTATTAAATAAAAATCTATCACTGTAACACAAAAAACAAATTGCATATGATTTTAATTTTCTCCCAGATGTTACTAGAATGTGATATATTATCCTATCATGCACAGGATATGCAATTTGTCACCAACAACAAGTTAATTTCAACATAGACATTGATTTTCTTGTCACTTTAGCAGAGAGGAATTAACCGAATGGGAGGAAGAAAGACAAATGTTGAAGTTTTAGTATATATTTTATTACATTACTCAGTTAAAATAATATAGCAGGCAAGTTTCAGGCAAAGTGAAATTAGTCAAAATCCAATTTGTATCACCATAAAAATGTTTTTAAAATATCTGCAAATCGCTGTTACGAACGTGGTAATTAATTACGATGGCACATTTTGAAGCGGCCCAACATATAACACAATAACATATCGTTATCTTAGGTATTACAGACAATAACACTAACAAAGCCTAGGAATAGATTAAAAACATCCAAGTAATATGTGAACTTAAAAAGAAATACTTTCATGTGGATTGAAGGAAAGACGTTACTCGAAATGCTTGAAATGGCAGTGAAATTAGCTATGTTAGAGCGAAAGTACACCACTAAAACTAAATGATTAGCATAGTTTAGAAGATTCTTGTAAACATCAGTACAGCAAAATACATACACACATTCTTACAAAGAACACATACATATATTGAGAACAATCTCACGTGCGTGAAGTTGGCCCCCCACTTATTAAAAATCGAAATTTCAAGATAGCAGTTCGTTAGTACTTCGTTAGTACCGGTAAGTACCGTTAAAATTATCGTTAGAACTCCACTCATTACGACGCTAGGCGCCGTACAATAATGGGGGGCCAACTTCACGCTGGCCCCCCACTTATTTAAAATCAAAATTTGAAGATAGCAGTTCGTTAGTACTTCGTTAGTACCGGTAAGTACCGTTAAAATTATCGTTAGAACTCCACTCATTACGACGCTAGGCGCCGTACAATAATGGGGGGCCAACTTCACGCTGGCCCCCCACTTATTTAAAATCAAAATTTGAAGATAGCAGTTCGTTAGTACCGGTAAGTACCGTTAAAATTATCGTTAGAACTCCACTCATTACGACGCTAGGCGCCGTACAATAATGGGGGGCCAACTTCACGCTGGCCCCCCACTTATTAAAAATCGAAATTTAGAGATAGCAGTTCGTTAGTACTTCGTTAGTACCGGTAAGTACCGTTAAAATTATCGTTAGAACTCTACTCATTACGACGCTAGGCGCCGTACAATAATGGGGGGCCAACTTCACGCTGGCCCCCCACTTATTAAAAATCGAAATTTCGAGATAGCAGTTCGTTAGTACTTCGTTAGTACCGGTAAGTACCGTTAAAATTATCGTTAGAACTTCACTCGTTACGACGCTAGGCGCCGTACAATAATCAGATTATAAGGGGAGTTTAACCTAAATTTGCAGACCAAATGGTAACTTTTTGTTGGAGGTTATTGGTTCACAATTTGTACAAACAAATGAATTCTATATGATAATAAACAAATACCTACTCTACATTCTAAAAATAAAATATTACCTGTGATACGGGAATTCTATTTTATAAATGCAATCTATAAAACAGTACCAAAATCCATTTTGCCCGTAGAGGTCGCGTAATAAGGCATACTTACCTACTTTCGTGGACAAATGAAATGATATTTGTCAAATTATACATGCCACATTTGTTACTATGATATTTTCAGTTGAATTGAAAATAACTGTTTCTTTTTTCCAGCACATAGGAAATCAAAACCAGTGATTTTATATGAGCATTCAATGAATAAGTTATTAGGTAGGTATGCAGAACAAGACTTGCTTTGCAAAACCGTGAGTGACTGAAAACATTTAATTTAATTTGAAAATTGACTGAAATAAATCTAATTTAAAAAATCTTCAATACTACTTTGTATTACAATAGGGAAGTCTCGTGCAAATTAGATTTCAAAATAATTGTATTATTATTATTAGTTGAGACGTTGAGATATGTTATTACTTTTGTTGTGGGTTAAATAGTTATCTCGGAATTGATTTACAAAGTTTGATACATTTCTTCTATCTTTAAAACAGGAAAATTGACATTGACGTCATAATTCATATGTTGCCATGGAGACAAAGTATATAACCATGGCAACACATAGTTGTGGACTTAAAAATGACATCACCTTTGTAGCATTACTGTGAATTGAGCAAGTAGTTTTAAAAAACAAAAAAGTGGTTTAGTGTACAATTTCTAGGAGGCTGTTAATAGGTAAACGCTCAGTGTAACGCGTTGATAAGCGAACACCGATACGCGCTATACCTCTTATACCAACGCATCAATTGAAATACATTTTAATATTTTTAACGAATTTATTTTACTCTGCAAATATTTACCGAAATTCAAGGATCAAAAATTGATTCCCATCAATTTTTATTTTTTATTTGATATCCATTTGTGACGTCAGAATATCAAAATCGTATTACTTTAAAAAGTTTGTAAATAATTGACCCCTAACTCTCATTTGAACGAAAGGAAAACAACCTTTTTCTTAATGGTTGGGGGCTGGCTGGTCATTAGCTGGCTGGGGCTAGTGGAGGGGTTGGGTGGACAGGAAGCGACATTGGTCAACTCAGCAGGGTGTCGCGTGGCAATGTGTCTATTAAATAAAATAATCAACATTTTGATTTGAATATTGCTCAAAAACAACACAGGTCTATGCTAGATTGATATTAGTGTATGTAAAAAAAATTCAGGTTGATTGGCCAATCGGTGCTTCCAATATGGGGGCGAAAAAATACAGAGAAAGAGGCATAAGTGTCCCATAGTAACGCTCGCTACGCTCGCTAATAAAAGTAGATTGTAAAATGTAAAGGGGATTTTGTTATTTAAGAAAATCAAGTACATAACATTATTAATTTTGCATTTGTATTAAACACCAGTTTAAATCATTGAATGAAAACTCTGTCCGAAGCAAGGGATCTTCAACACCACCTCCCCCTACCACCCGCCGTGCAAGGTCAGCAGGGTGACAAAAGATTCAAATGAGTCAAATACTACGTAAGTTCGAATGAAGACAATGAGATCCCGACGTTGTAAGAACTTCCTGGAAAGCGGACTCCTATGGATCGAAAGTTACACAGTATTTGAAAAATCGGACGCAACAAAATGCGTATTATTTAGAAATAGTATTTAGAAATCACCATGCAAACATTAATTACGCAAAGAAGCTACAACAATTCTCAGAGATTAGCTACAGTTCTTGGCACAAAATTGGTTCTGCATTATACCTTATATGATCGCTGGTATTACTGAGTACCCCACAGAGTAAAACCAAATATTATTAAAACTCACGTAATACTCTAATTCATAATATCTTAGACGTATAAGAGCATATAAGAAAACTATATACCTACATTGTTTACGGAGTCTAGCACCGCACAGAGAAAAACTCTCATTCATATCATATATCATCATGAGCATTATAGCAAACTTAATTCACGGACTCGAATACTCTATAAGAACTTCAACATTATATTTTAAGTTGAGTTTACGGCGCCTAGCGTCGTAATGAGTGGGGTTCTAACGATAATTTTAACGGTACTTACCGGTACTAACGAAGTACTAACACCCTGGACCCTTACCTAATATCGCCAAATTTCAGTAGCACCGTGTTACTGTAGCACAACTTTTGTTTTAAAAGTTTTAGCCATAAGAGCTAACATTGTCGCCATGGCAACTAGCCGATCGTGCTACAGTAACACAGTGCTACTGAAATAGTGGCGATATTAGGTAAGGGTCCTGCTGTCTTAAAATTTTGATTTTAAATAAGTGGGGGGCCAGCAGGCAGTTGGCCCCCCCCATTATTGTACGGCGCCTAGCGTCGTAATGAGTGGAGTTCTAACGATAATTTTAACGGTACTTACCGGCACTAGCGAAGTACTAACGAACTGCTAACTTCAAATTTTGATTTTTAATAATTGGGGGGCCAGCGTGAAGTTGGCCCCCCATTATTGTACGGCGCCTAGCGTCGTAATGAGTGGAGTTCTAACGATAATTTTAACGGTACTTACCGGTACTAACGAAGTACTAACGGACTGCTATCTTCAAATTTTGATTTTAAATAAGAGGGGGGCCAGCGTGAAGTTGGCCCCCCATTATTGTACGGCGCCTAGCGTCGTAATGAGTGGAGTTCTAACGATAATTTTAACGGTACTTACCGGTACTAACGAAGTACTAACGAACTGCTATCTCAAAATTTTGATTTTAATAAGTGGGGGGCCAACTTCACGCACGTAACAATCTCTGGTTTCAAAACTGGGAAGAAAACTTATTGAAAATACAATTATTTCCTAAAGTGGGTAACACACTCTGGATGCAATTTCAATCAAAAGCCAATCAGATTTCAGAGTTTCACTCAAAATGCTACATATTTCATTGGCTCGAAATCGAAATTGCCCAATTTGAATTACCTATACAAAAGAACGCTCCTACAGGATTTGAAAGTTTTCACGGCAACAGCTTAGCTGCACCTCATTTCCAAAATGAAATGTTTGAAATTGTAAATTATATAACAAATTACGTATTTTTGTACAACATTTTGTTTTTCATTCACTCTTCATTTCAATTTGACAATTGAATTTACAACAGAAATGAATAACAGATTTTTCTTCATACAAAACATTAAAAAAATGACTGGGAAAAGATGTTCCACGTTTGAGTTTAAAATTATGATTCATGACATGGCATTGAAAACCCCAACGCTGATGTTCAATTGGTTTCCCATTCTTCACTGATTATAATACACAATCACTGAAATACTGTTTCTGCTCAACATCGATCAACAATGTCTTTGGTTTAGACAATTCCCAATGCATAAGTGATCAAGACGTCCGTAAGCATCCAAATTATTTACCTCGACAATCACGATGTTCCAACATGAATCCATTCAAATGCTTTGAATACTTTTAGTTTCCACCCTGCATCAATACAGCTTAAGAGCTGAAGGGAGTTCATTGAATATTTGTACGTCCCTTGCAGCTATAGTTCAAAATTAATTGAATTCTATGATTTATCCGTAATATTTTGCATTTAGTGGTGATTTATTGTTAAACTTAAAGCGTAAATCCAAGCATCTAAAGCTTGCTCCATTTTATTATTACTGCCTCACATTCTTATAAGTACTACTTTGGCTGCTCATCGAGAATCACGATTCGGGCTCATCGCAAAGATGTCCCCGGTTTCATGCACAAAAGACCAGAACCTAGCGTAAAAATCAATATCAAATACCAATACAACTGACTTGACTATCTAATAGACTTCTAGTATGACATTGAAACGCAGGGAAGGTTCAACTTTCGTTCAACCTTCGAGATGTTATCATCGGTAATGCTCTTTGGTTTTGATGTTGGTCAATTGAGAAGGCTTGGTGGTGACATTTTTGAGAACTTAATCTTCCATTCGCAGCCTGAATATGGTGAGAGTAAAATACTACCAGCCCTTATCGTGGCCAACGTTATAACCACATAGCATTACTGAATAGAACATCGCATCATATCATGTATCACCGGCACTAATAGTCCTCGAGTTGACAGTTATAGAGTTGGAATCAACACAAAATACATGTTGGCAGTGCTGAGTTAGTTCCCAAAAAAAAGAACTTGGAAAAAGTAAGTTCAATGTAACATACATCTAAAAATGAACTTCTCAAGTTGAGCGTTACACTCATATCTTCAGGTGAGTAGGAAAAAATACATTCATATCAAAAAGTTAAAACAAAACAAAAGATAGATTTCCGTCTGTTTTTGGACTGGTCCAGAAAAGGGTTAGTGTGAAAAACACTAAATAAATGTTGGCAGTGTTGAGTAAGTCTTCCATGTCCCTCGATATTAGGGGGGGCCTCAGCTCTGCAGTTTGTTTTCAACTTGATTATCTAATACAAATATACTATACTATACTATACTATGTATATACTATACTATAAGTGAGGGACAAGTGGTATGAGAATATACCTACCTATCCCTAAAATAAACTCTCGCGACACAAAATATAAAATAGCAATATATAAACTTTCCACCTAAAATGCGAATGAACTTCAAAAATAACATACCTACATTCGTTTCAAGTTCCCCAAAAAGAAACATGTTGAAGTTTAAGCACATATACCTACTTTAAGCTACTGATAAAAAAGGGATGCATTCTTTCTTTTAGTACATTTAAGTTCCTACTCAACACTGGGATGGGAATAAACGACAAGACTACAGAGACATCTTCAGTAATGTGCTCCAAATGAATGTAGTTTAAATTTATATCCCAGATTGACTCAATATATTCAGCAATATTTCAATAAGCCTCAGCTCTGCAGTTTGTTTACAACTTGATTATCTAATACAAATATACTATTGTTTACCATATCTTTTTTAGTGCTTTTAGTGTTGTTTAGTGGAATTGGGGCTGCCAACCAAACGGATTTCAGGACACTACCATATTCTCAAATCTAAACAACATGCGGAAATGTTCAAAAAATGTTGTGAAATAAGAAATAAGAACAAATACTTTTTTCAATGTTAATTGAGCGGAAACCATTGTGCATGGTGCAATTCTGCATGGTAGACATTTATAACCACCTTTAGGATGACACCCCGACATGGAATTACTCCATTCCAGATGAAGAATGTGTACAATTATCAAACATAAAAAATGTATCACCTTTTCAATATTTTTTTAGGAGTCAATGTCAGACCTCCCCCTTATACACCAATTGTCCTGAATTTCATTACGGTAAAGTTGGCAACCATAGAGATTATAGTTAAGTGACCTGTAGGATTTAGTGAGTATCTATCTGAATTTAAACAGCTCCTAGACTAGGATTGGGCCTTGATATTGGTTATTCGACTCGACAATGATGTCAATGATTGGTTTTCGGTATGAATTCGAGTGCATTGGTAAATTGATTTGACTTTGATTTTAAATTTTTTACATGACTTATAAATCTGTACCTCAGAGGTGGAAGGTCCAAAGTCAATCTCAATGATTCTTAAGGTTAGCTAAAAACCAGTAATTCTGCCTTTATCCAATCATATCTGTAACGGTGACATGAGTCATTGTGTAAGACAATACCTACTTCAATATACCTAACTGTATTTGACTGGAGTCAAATGACACTTGATTACAATCAGTGGTTAATTTGTAAAAAAATAAGTGGGCGGACGCTCAGCGATGTCAGGGAAACATATTTGCTTACGAAACAATGGGGGGTTTGGGGAAAGGGCCCCCCAACATAATGCCGGTCCGGGGCGCACAGCCCCGGGAAAATTTTAATTTCAAGACCAAATTTGGTGCCTTTCTACGCGATTTGAACACTATTTTAAGACAATTTTGATACTTCTACGAAAAATAAGTGGGCGGACGGCGTCCAACCTGAAAAAAGAGTGAGGGGACGCGTCCGTCCTCGTCCGCCCCCAAATTAACCACTGATTACAATCATACCAAAAGTGTCAATGCAAAATCATTATTACGGACTTCCGTCCTTCTACCTCTGAGTCCTCAACTATGGTCTGGTAATAGTTAAATGACTGTTTGATCAGCTCTCCTGCTTCTGTCCGACAAGACAGATTTTAGTTGCTCCTAGTGCCGGCTAGTATGCAAAAAGTAGATTGCAAAGAGTGATCAAAACATACAAATTATTTCAATTTGTTGTCATACTCATACTAACTCGGGAATGCATAAATTTTTAAAAAATACAACATATATGTTGGTCAAACACACTATTCATATTTTATTGTAACCATGGCAACATCATCGTTGGTTGATGAAAACGGCATCACTCGATAGAAATATTGTTTTCGCGCCAAAATGTTAACTGAATTAAAATTTCATATTTATGAACGATAATTGACGCAGAGTGTGAAAATAGCCTGTTTTACCAACAAATATGTTATTTTGAAACGTGATATTTAATAATAGCGTGCAACTTCCCCATTGACTCATCGAGCGCCATCGCATCCCAACCCTAGCCCCGCCATGAGCGACCAACGCATCAGCCCATGGAGAGCGTGAGCATGTTGTCCTCGCGACTGGTCGGCCGCGAGTATCAGCTGGACGTGATCTTGTCGGGCGGCATGTGCCCCGTGTCGCCGAGGCAGCGCAGAGCCACGCGGCCCGACGGCGTGATGCTGATCCACGTGATGCTCGCGTGGTTCAGCGAGAGACGGAGCCAGCCCTCCGCCGGGAACTGAAGGGCTCTGAAACAATACCACGATGTACAGTTGTATGACTTTATATCGTATTGCCTCATTTTATAGGATTAAAATGAGAGATCTCAGAAATTCACTTTCACGAGAGATCATTCAAATTTGACACATAAATAGATTTTTGTGTTCTGTACCTATGGCAAGAAAAATTGCCATTGGCAAGTCAAAGTGAACTAATAGACAACATCAAACACTATCAGAGCAGTGGGAGAAATATTGGCGCACGTTGCTTACTGGTTAGGTACCTGGTTCAATCCAACTGCAGTCTCTACGCATAGTCTGTATATCCATCTCATATCATTAGGTATAAATTCAATTCTGTACGGCATTGATTAATTAAATGAAAACTATTTGTCATTTGAACAAATTGTTCTTAGATGTAAGCAAATCCATTAATTACGAAAAAAAATATAATATCGGGACATTTCCACGTCAATTTATGAGATAAAATGATGAAATTTCCTTTCGAATTACGCTCCTCAGCCAATGAGAGGCGAGCATTTTGTTCTGGAGCTGTAGGCTGTAGGTTTGTCACGCCCCAAGTGCACGTCCATCTTTAAATTTAGGTTTGTGATGCTGTTTTTTTTTAAGATTGCTTCAATGTTACAGTTTGCTTATAGTTTGACATTGCAAAAGTTGCAATATATTTTTCTAACATTTTTAAAAGTACACATTCATGTTTTACCAAGCGTTGAGGGTTTTACTCATTTATTTCAATGTATTTACTATTTTCTCATGAAATGGGCAGTTATCCATGTAAATATGTGCTGCCATGGTGAAACGGTCTCTAGAAATTCGTATTATCTTGCAAATTTGTGGAAAACTCAAGAAGGCAGTGAAGGGAAGAAGTCCCTTCCCTCTTCGAAGTATTAAAGCCCTATTCTATTACACTGAGCTGCAACCCGTGTATGGAACCGGTGGTTGGAAAATATGGTTAACCGCGCATGTGCAGAGACTGAATTTGGTCAACCCACGGGTTGGTTTGAAAATTAGGGAATTCTCTATTTTTCCGGTTCCAACAATTTGTTGTGGTACCACGTGATGTGAACTTACCAATAGGATGCTATAAATATTAGCTATAAATCATATTTATCAGATGAATATTTAACTTGAACATGTGTATGGATAAATATTGCGTATTATTATTAACTTGTACTTACTTAAATATCTTTCTTTCACAAGTAATCACTCAAAATATGAGATTTGGATTCCCGCTGTCAGATTTTTTTATTCCCTATACTTTTATGTAGGTTACTATGGCAACTGCTTTCTGCGCAACTCATGAGTGTCAATTGTGAACCAACCAACATCAAACCAAACAGTTGCGTGTGATAGGCGTTTGCCTCCTTTTGCAACAAAAGTTTCCATACGAGAGTTCCAGCCACAGGTTGCAACTCAGTGTGATACCCACTTTATGTTTTACTTTTATAGATACCTACCTATTATTCTACATGCTCACTTTAAAATTTGCTTCTATTTTCTAACTTTAAATACACCGAGTGTTCATACAAGCTTCACACACGGGTCGTTATAATGTAGGTACCTCCAATACACTCTATTAAAGTGAGCATGTAGAAGGGGTATAATAGACATGGATTTTACTGGGTAGGTAAGTTATTAATACTTGATAGTAACTGATTAGTGACTTGTGATCACCAGTGTTGTCAAAGTTACTTTTAAAATGTAGCAGTGTTACAGTTACAGTTACTTGCTCAAAATTCTAACAGTGTTACAGCTACAGTTACAGGGGTTTCAAAAGTAACACCGATACAGTTACTTTTCGAACGAAAAGTATCAGTGTTAAGTTACAGTTACTTTCATATTGACAGCAGTTACTTTCACAGTTACTTTCAATTTTGAAGCATTTTTCCTTGAATTTTTTTACATTTGAGGGATGGAATTACGTTGTGATTGATAACTGACAATAGTGAACAGGGCTGGGAGGACAAGAAAAAAGTCCAGTCCAGCGGTTTTTTTGAATTTTTTTTGTCATTTTATGCCTTCTAGAGGGTTGATTTTTACCATTTTCTAAGGAATCGGACATTTTACGTTATTCAAATGATGGATTAAATGTAACATGCTACATTTCAGTAAAGTTACTCAAAATTGTAACGGGATAAAAGTTACAGTTACAATTTTCAATAAAGAAAGTAACTGAATACAATTACAATTACTTTATTTTTAAAGTAACATGTTACAGTTACTTTTACTTGAAAAAAGTAGCATGTTACCAGTAACATGTTACTTTGTATCATGTTACTTCACAACACTGGTGATCACTACAAACTTACCAAACTACAGTAGGTATAGTAAATTTTAAAAAGGAACAGTTTTTAATACTCTGTTAAAATATGTTAAGAAATTTACAGTACCTATGTTATTTTATACCCTTTTGATCCTTAAATTGTTATGTGTACTACTATAAATTGTAATTTGCAGTT
Source organism: Leuctra nigra (assembly GCA_934045905.1). Taxonomy (NCBI): domain Eukaryota; kingdom Metazoa; phylum Arthropoda; class Insecta; order Plecoptera; family Leuctridae; genus Leuctra; species Leuctra nigra. The sequence goes on along the minus strand of OW203767.1, from coordinate 29,114,511 downwards.
TTTTTTCTCCCTCTGTCTCTTCTTTTTTTGTTATTATTTTGCGCATACATCAGGTATGCGCAAAATAATAGAGATTGGGGTACATATCTCTCCAATGAAGATGAGCACCAGACATCTTGTTCCCTCCTGTGGAGTGTTGACGTACCGGCACACGAAGTATCTGATGACGTTGGCGTGGCAGACGATCACCTCGTAGCTGTCCTTCTCCTGCGTCGGCTCAGCCCGATGGAAGTACTTGCGGAACGCGGCCTCGATGCGAGGACCATCTTGATAGAACTGCTGTCAAGAAAACAAACAAAATGCACGTTGATGGTTATAATAAAGGATGTGCAATGATATCATTAAGCGAGCGTTACTACGCGACTCTTATGCCACTTTATCCGGTTTTTCTTCATGTTTTTGTAGCCAATGCCCAGGTCAAACCATTGAACCAATCGATCGGAAATGTTGTAAACAAACTAATGTCATACGAGCAGTATCTGTCTAATTTTTTAACATGGTCCTGTGATATTTATATTTTAAAGTTAAAACTGGAACCGTTTGACAGATAAACTTCAAATTTCATCGGGACCAACATGAAGATGTTATATTGTAAATTTTGTTACTAATCTGTCATGTATGTCTAATGTGTAATTTATTACTTCAAAATTTAAGACATACAGGATTTTTTTTGCTATTGGAAATATTTGTAAAATTTCTTTAGTTCCCTTTCTATGGGCTGCTAGCACGAATGTCCAGGGTTGGGTAAGTTACCAAAAATAAAGTAACTTTAGAGAGTTAAGTTAGGTACCTACTTTCTCCAAAATAGTAACTAGTTAAAGTTAAAGTTACTGAGAAAATATAGGTAACTGAAAGTTATATTTTCAGTGAAAGTTACTATGAAAGTTACTCTGATAAAAATTGATACTTTTGAGGGAAAACTTGACAACGGAATGGCAGTAACCACGTGACATTATGTGGACTGCGGATGTATCAATGCGCTGGGGGGGGGGGGGGGGGGGGCGGGAAGGGGGTGAACCGATAGATGACCATTTCATTTCGTAAGACGAAAGGAGGGGGAGGGTAAGGGTTGGTTAGGGTCGGGCGTACTCAGGGAGGCAGGAAATGAAATGATTTGATGCGTGCTTAATTTAGATACAGGTAAAATGTTTGGTAGGTATACAATGTCAAGTTTTTTCTCAGGAGAGAAGGTATAACGTGTTCTAAAGTAACTTTCTTGGTAACTTTTAAAAATCAAAAAGTTCCCGTAAAAAAGGAACTTAGGCGTACCTAATTAAGTTACCAGGTTTAAAAAGTATTGAGTTACCATAAAAGTTACTGAAAAAGTAACGCGTTACTTTTGTTAAGTTACTACCCAACCCTGCGAATGTCTCATGCAAGAAGCCTTAAGAGAAACACGTCAACAACTTTACGTTACTACGGGGCTCTGATACTACGATTGCCTTATAGGCAATGACCAGTCAAACCGTTCAACCAATCGATCTGTAATTTGGTACACACACTTCACTGAAGACACTCCACACCCTCCAAGAGTGGTTCAAGGTGGCTATAGTTTCTAAAACACTATATACAAGCAATCAGTTTAATTGTCCAGATGCTTGGTTTTGTCCTACTTTGAGTAAAACTTACATAAACTTCGGGCCTCCAATGTCCAATTGGAGGTTCCGGCGGAACCGGAGCGCCTTCTTCTAACAGACTGCAATCTTCCACAGGAATTCCCGGCAGAAACTCTTCAATGATCTTCGCCGTTTCGTTGGCTCGCACCATGGTTGATCTCACTAGAACTGAGTACGGTAAACATAGTTCCTTCAGCCGTTCGCCCGTGTAGAAAGCTTGCTTGCGTCCTAGCTCGGTGAGAATGCGGTCCTTGTCCGTCTTGGCCCCGGTGTTGTACTGCCCATGTCGTATTAACAGCAAATGACGGACTGCTTTGCTCTTCTTCTGTTCAACGGCTTCGTTATATCGATTGTCGTCGGTTTCACCTTTAGATGGTTTAACTAGACAGGCTGGCTTGCGACTGTTGGCAAAGTAAAAATGTTAATGAATTGAAACCAACCTCTTTATAGTAAATGTTTAGGTAGTTGTGCTGAAGAAAGTAGGTAGTATGGTAATGTAGAGGTTCTTGCTATTAAAACTGTTAGGTACCTAAGAACAGTAATTTAACAGGATTCTCATTAAAATAAGAATTTAGTGGCCTACCTTTTTTCTTGCAAAGATTGAATTGAATCAATTAATCACAAAAAATAATTCTAACTCTCTAAAGATATAACACTACATACTGGAGTAGGTAGGAAACTTACTACTTTGGTATGGTTCATCCTCTAAAACTCCTCATAATTAAATTTTGGACGTGTACTAGAGATTGTAATACTACTGATGTGTGCGACTTTACTTAAGTCTACTTTGGTCTTTCTAGAAAAAAAAAATCAATTGGAAGAACTGCTCGCATTCAACGTAACCTTCCAAACCTTTGTTGTGGTTTAATTGTGTAAATTGTATGATGATGAAGAACTGTTAATATCAATGCACAGGTATTATCTTCGAGTGGAGAAACAGCGTCATGCTCAAAGGAAGTTGCGACCACAGTGGTGTAGTCGAGGGTATACGCGGCCGCGGGTATATGCCGTATAACTAAAAAAGTATTTTCACTGGAAAGTATACCCAAAAACTTGAAGGGGTACCTATACGTGGGTGGTAGTACGCCGTATACCTAAAAAAATAGTTTATGTAACTGAAGAGTGAAGATGTCAGGAATACTTAAAATTTTTGTGGTGTTTTACGTCTAGTTTCATTTCGTAAGCAAAAAACTCAAAAAAGTTTATTTCGTATTGTCCAAAAACCAAAAAAGCCCTGCGGGGCAAGGTGGTGCTATGACCACCACCACCCAAAGTATTAAATTATAAAATATATTGAATATTTTAACAAAATACGCCTCATAACGTCTTTATATTAATTTCACAGTGTCCACAAACCAAAAAACACCATGCGGAACTGGGTGGGGGCCCTTATTCCGAGGAAAAATGCTTTCCTTGCCTTGCCCCCCCCCCACCCTCCCCTCCTGGCAGAAATCCTGCGAATGCCCATGGTAGCATATACCCCAAAAAATATTAGGACTACACCACTGTGCAACCGCAAGTAGATATTTGCAGTCGTTCGTTAGTAGGTACTCAACACCACAATACCGTGTGCTAATAATCTTACTAACGGAATTCAGAAGAATCTGGGCAATTCGTCGATATATCTAGAAATTCTTTTGAGCATGAGGCTGAGAGGAAACTGAGATTGTACTAAAAAGTACAGTTGCGAAGAAAGAAATCATGTTGAGAATGAAGAAATGGGATGAAGTTGTACCTACCTACCTTAGGTAGGTAAAATAGGAGAACATCTAATTTTCGTAATTAGTGGACGGAACTAACTAAAAAGGTGTAACAATCGATTTCTAAATCTTATTGATTATTAATTCGTACGTAATCCAAATAAGGGTATTTAAGTAAGGTTAACAGGTCAACTTACTGGTCCCAGTTCGAATCCCATTTTTGACTTGGAGTGTAATTAGTAGTCCAAGAAGCATGCACTTGCATCTTTTCTTTTTGTCGCACTGCAAAGTAATAAATAACAGCTCCACCACAAGCTCCTAAGCCGGCATAGATGTAAGGTCGAAATCTTGACATTTTTTGAGACATTTCAATAACTACTCTGAGATGCTCTGAGAATACAAGCGACAATTCTTCTTCACTTCCGGTTTTAATGGCACCGACATTGAGTCATACTGGCCAGCGTTAATTTATATACCTATTCGATAATGTAGTTTTATAATAATATGTAATTATTATTATGCTTTATATTTTAACTCGTTGTATTTTAGCACATAGGCTAGCTTTAGTTATTGATAGATACTTAGTAGTTATTTAAAATTCAGAATTACGGAGGATATCAGTTATCACCACGTGTCGATCGAAGTTGAATGGCCAAGACTTGAGTCCTATAAGCCAGCTTATATTTATTTTAAATTCACTTTTTCACTCGGCGTATTTATTGGCACTTGACCATTTGGTCTTATTGGCCAGCTTTAGTTATGATATCTATTTAATTGTGGTGGTGATAACTATTAGCACACGAATTCTGTTCTTGTAATGGCGCCTGACATTTATCAGATAGGCCAGCGGTATTTTGTGGACTCTCCCCAACGGAGGTTGAAGAGGAAGTCGAAGCGACAATTCAAGTACTTGACGTTTGCGACAGACAGAAGGAAATGGCAACACTGTAGCCAAGCGCTACCAACCTCAAAGGCTCAAACCTGAGTGGCCACACAACCGTGTCAAGTAAGCGCTGTGATGCAAGACCACCAAAAAACAAGTTTAAATTTTACCGGGAATCATGAACCAAAAATTTCAATGTATGATCTTTATACCTACTATGGTATGAGTATGACTTTTGTAAAACCAGTGGTGCATTAGGTGTAGTCGAAGTTCGAACTCTCATTGGGTTTGTTCTGTTGTGAACTAATCACCACCACCTTCTTCATGAGAGAGTGAAGGTGGTCATAGTTCCACCTAGTTCCACTATGAAGGTGGTCCACCGAATACTGACCAAGGACAGCATCTGAAAATAGTGATGTCAGAGATATTTCATAATCTATATGGAAAAAAATACTCCTATGGTGTGAAACATACTTCTGTAAGGGGCTGTGCATAAAGGACGTCACTCTTCAGAAGGGGAGGGGTGCATCCAAATGTGACCCAGTGTGACAGGGGGGGGGGGGGGGGTGGAACCAGTGGGACGTCACGTTTTGATATATTTTAAAACATTTTGAATGTCTGTTGACATGATGGGACCTGAAATTTCGTTAAAACCGACTCTAGATTGATTTTTGTTTGTTAATCTTAGAAGTGTTTTATTTAGCTATCAAGCTATACATGGTACAAGAAAATTACAATATTAAATTTTACTACATAACAATACATCACTAACTGACCAATTCTATATGTGGGGGGGGGGGGGGGGCGCGGGTAGAGGTAGGTTTGTGAAACTACCTTTGGTCGGGGACAGGCTAAGTTGAACCCTGTTTAGCATTGCCAGGTATAGGCCGGCCCATGCTAGCGCGGGTTCAACTTGTCACACCGACCATACTCGATCTAGCTCCCCCCCCCCCCCCCCCCCCCCCTCCGCCCTTCACTGCCGAAGAAGACTGGTTCAAAATCATATTTTCTTTAGATCCGCTTAGGCAATAGATTTTCACACTTATTTACAAAGTGTAAAATCACAAATATTCAAAAACGCAAATTGTACACATCACTTACATTTTGAAAGTAATCTCTTCATATTGAATATTTCACGTGTAGAAAACAATTCAAATTGTGTTTCAAATTCATATTAATTCACACAGGAAATAATAAGAGACAATTTCAGCACATTTATTAAAGTTTAAACACAAAAATAAATAGGATATAATATGATTGTAAAGAATAATCATGATGATGAGAGGTAAGGATGGACAGTAGGCAGGAGGCGGTCGTGACCTATTACTTAGTAATGGCACCATCCCACATTTTCCTCTAGACTGAGGGAAAACACACAACAAATAAAATATAGGTATTTGGAACTCTTCGAAGATAGTCTGTTAAGGGATTCCAGGGTTTCGGCATAGGAATGAGAATTTGCTGTAATTCACACCAAAGATTAATGAAACCATATTACATACAACTAGCAAAAAATATTTGCCCCTAACGGTATGAAATAATTAGATATTCTTGATTGAAGATCATCTTTTCCCCCATAAGATAACACAGGGAGACATGAAATCGTCCAGGAAAAGTGGCCTTAAATCGCTCCTAAAACCGCAAGAGGAATGACAAATTATTGAAAATAGTCTCAAATTAATGATAATAATTTTTAGAATAAGACTGCCGTTTGAAAATATGGGGTCACGGGCCAAATAAGAAAGAAAATGTGTACAATGTGTGAAATTTACCATAAATCTGGCAACATTGCACTACAAATATGAACTATTTTTGGATAGTTTAATTGGAACTTCAATTAAAAACATATAATTGGAGCACACGGTAAGATATAATTGTTTTATGCTGTTGTTTGAGGTATTATTTCATCTGAGATTTGTATGAATTACGGCGAATTCTAAGCACCATGGCTGGAGCAGTGGGACCGGACCACTTTAAATTTTATTATACAAAATGGGTTGAGTAGGTATATCAAGGACGAAGCCTCGAAATATATGTGACAAATAATAATGTGCAAACTTATATAGCCAATGATTTCACAATAATTATTAAAATACAAAATTTAAATAACAACAGCTTATCTATAAATTTAAAAAAAAATATAATTGAAGTAATACTTAACTTTTAAATTTTTATTTTTAAAACTACAAGTTACAGAATATTCCCGATAACTAATAATTTAGCGAATAATAAGAATTTAATATTGAAATGATAAAATCGGATAAGATTCAGTTAAAATCAAGTGATAGAAATACACTTCCATACGGTGAAATTCAAAAATATTTCTGTCCTGCAAGGCCCGGACTTGATTTTCGAGATAGGAATGATTTTTTGGTAATTTGGCTCTTTTCCTAGAAATTTGGTAAAAAAATAAGGATGTTATTGATATTTGTGGCCATTTTAATCGAATTGAATTGAAACATGTTTAAAATGAATTTTAAATTTCAATTATTTGACGCATCAGTTTCGAGAACTAGCAGCGACTTTCACACGAATATTTACGATATGATTACCATTGCCATGTATACCTGCATTTTATTTGGTTCGACAAACTAATCATTTACTATTAATTATTATAAGTTTTCCGTTCGTAAGTTTGGCTTTTCATAAATAAATACTAAATTAATTAACTAAATTAATGAATGAAACGTTAATTAATTAACTAAATTAATGAAACGTTCCTCAATTTAGTAATCATTTATTGTTTTAATCATAATATTTTCTATAATATTATAAAAAATGAACGTTTTGCCTTGATCCCCCCTTTTACATAACTATAATTTTATTAAAAATGTTATAGTATAATCTAGTGGAGCGGTCGCTCCACTCGGCCAAGTCGTACCGTACACTCACAGTCACTCAACATACCGTAAATGCCTGTATAAACTGAGGAGCAGACCAACTACTTTTACTGTAAGCAACAACATAGCATTTTCGACCTACTGGATCTCAACAATGGAAAATCTCACATTGTTGTGATATGTCTTAATTTTGAGCTATGGACCACCTAACAACATAAACATCACAAGACAACAACCAGTCATGCCGTTTACGACCTAGAGGGCAGTGAAAATCGTGAAATTACACCGCTTTCTTCTTCTTCTTCTTCTTCTTCTTCTTCTTCTTCTTCTGATGATGATATCAGAAAAGGTTGCTATCACCGCCACAGCCTAAACGGCTGAACCGATCAACCTGAAATTTTTACCACATATGCACTTTTGGCGTCTGATGATACCTTGCCTCTTGTGATTTTTTGTGCCGCCATTTTTAAACCAGAAGTGACGTCATATATCAAAAACGGCTGGACCGATTAGAACGAAATTAGCGCCATTCGATTTAGATGGAAAAATATTATTTTTATATTTTCTAAACCGGAAGTGACGTCATAAATACGCAATATTTATCTAATTTCAACAAATTATACTTAAAATACATACAAAATAAACTTACATTGTAACATAGACAATAAAAATAAAAAATTCAAGGTTGCAGTGTTCACGGCCGCCATTCCTGAAACCGGAAGTGACGTCATATATCGAAAACGCCTGTACCGATTACAACTGAAATAGATCCTGTCTATTCATTCTGCAATCTATTTGAAAAATCCATTGGGATGAATAAATATACAAATTAACGGTACCGGAAATGATGGCAGGAACCACTAAATTAAACCGGAAGTGACGTCATATATTGGAAACGGCATGACCGATTTGACGGAAATTAGCGCTAATAAATTCAGAAGGTCATTCAAGAAGTATCAACTAGATAAAACTAGATTGTTTTGATACGAAGGGATGTGCGTTGTGAAAAATATCCGACCGAACCGGGGCTCGAACCCGGGACCTCTCACTTGCCGGGTGAGAGCTCTACCAACTGAGCTACCCGGTCGGACGGACGGACATTAGACACAACGCACTGATGAGGGTGAGAGATCTCCTAGGAGAATGGAATGAAGGTAATGATTGGACATTACAAGCTATCAGACCATCGGTAACGATACTGTTACCATGTCTCTTTGCACAGGCGTGCGCAACCCTCTTTTACTCGACTTAACGAGTTGCTTTTCAGCTCGAATGATGAGAATGTAGGTTTCTGTGGAAAACTTCCATGGAGTCAGGATGATACGAAGGGATGTGCGTTGTGAAAAATATCCGACCGAACCGGGGCTCGAACCCGGGACCTCTCACTTGCCGGGTGAGAGCTCTACCAACTGAGCTACCCGGTCGGACGGACGGACATTAGACACAACGCACTGATGAGGGTTAGAGATCTCCTAGGAGAATGGAATGAAGGTAATGATTGGACATTACAAGCTATCAGACCATCGGTAACGATACTGTCACTATGTCTCTTTGCACAGGCGTGCGCAACCCTCTTTTACTCGACTTAACGAGTTGCTTTTCAGCTCGAATGATGAGAATGTTTGTAGAGCTCTCACCCGGCAAGTGAGAGGTCCCGGGTTCGAGCCCCGGTTCGGTCGGATATTTTTCACAACGCACATCCCTTCGTATCATCCTGACTCCATGGAAGTTTTCCACAGAAACCTACATTCTAGATTGTTTTCTTATTACCTATACCGGAAATGACGTCATAAATATGCTAAATTACGTCATTTATATGCAAAATGACACTAAATTCACCACTTTATTTATTTCAAATAGATATTTAGTAATCGTACACTGAAAATATTTATAAATTCAAGGTTGCTGTGTTCTCGGCCGCCATTTTTAAAACCGGAGGTGACGTCATATATCGAAAACGGCTGTACCGATTGCAACCAAATTTTGGAAATGTGTAGGAATAATAATAATAAATATAATAATAAATATAATAATATAATAAATAAATAATAAATAAATAGGAATAATAAATAATTATGAATTCAAGTTGACATTATTTTCGGCCACCATTGTTAAAACCGGAAGTGACGTCATATATCAAAAACGGCTGTACGGATTGCAACTAAATTATGTAAGACTTATAATTATGAATTAAATACGACATCAATTTCGGCCGCCATTGTTAAAACCGGAAGTGCCATCATATATCGAAAACGGCTGTACCGATTTCAACCAAATTTAAGAAATGTGTTGGACTAATAATTATGAATTCTGGACGACATTATTTTCGGCCGCCATTGTTAAAACCGGAATTGACGTCATACATCGAAAACGGCTGTACAGATTGCAACCTAATTATGTAATTATGAAGGACAAAAGATTATGAATTCTGGACGACATTATTTTCGGCTGCCATTGTTAAAACCGGAAGTGACGTCATACATCGAAAACGGCTGTACAGATTGCAACCTAATTATGTAATTATGTAGGACAAATAATTATGAATTCAGGACGACATTATTTTCGGCCGCCATTGTTTAAACCGGAAGTGACGTCATATATAAAAAACAGCTGTACCGATTGCAATTAAATTTTGGAAATGTGTAGGACTAATAATTATGAATAAAGACTACATTATTTTCGGCCGCCATTGTTATAACCGGAAGTGACGTCATATATCGAAAACGGCTGTACCGATTGCAATCAAATTTTGGAAATATGTAGGACTAATAATTATGAATTAAATACAATATTATATTCGGCCGCCATTGTTAAAACCGGAAGTGACGTCATATATCGAAAACGGCTGTACCAATTGCAATCAAATTTTGGAAATATGTAGGACTAATAATTATGAATAAAGACTACATTATTTTCGGCCGCCATTGTTAAAACCGGAAGTGACGTCATATATCGAAAACGGCTGTACCGATTGTAACCAAATTTTGGAAATATTTAGGACTAACAATTATGAATTCAAGACGACATTATTTTCGGCCGCCATTTCAAAACCGGAAGTGGCGTCATATATCGAAAACGGCTGTACCGATTGCAACCAAATTATGCAATTATGTAGGACTTATAATTATGAATTCAAGACGACATTATTTTCGGCCGCTATTTCAAAACCGGAAGTGACGTCATATATCGAAAACGGTTGGATCGATTGTAACGAAACTTAAGCTATTCTTCTTGGATAATCATTTTAATCTTATACCAAACGCAACTTTTCTTAGTAACCAAATCGGTTGAGGCGTATTTTTTTAAAGAAATTAGTCCTTGCTCCGACATCATTGTGCATCAAGCTGTATGAATAAACTAACAAAAGAAGTGATTCCCAGAAAAAAACACTCCGTGTAAAAAAGGCAGCCAAGTCTCTTTACTTTAAAAAAATTCAACACCGAAAAGGAGTGATATCAAAAAAGGAGCCAAGTCAATGACATTTTCCAAATATTTAATCGTATTTTTTAAATAAAAGTATGAACACCGAGAAATACTTTACAAAAGGACTTGGCGCATCGTTTTTTTAAAGATATTTTTCTATTCATAATCATATGTCATTTATATACAACCGTCATTTAGAATTTTTAGAATAATAGGGAAACATCTTTCAATTACATATTGTACAAACCTATGTAAAATATTTTCTATTTGTATTTGTACACGATGAAACTTGTTGCCTATGTTTGTAATAAATTAAATACACAATCTAGTTATCTTTGTAATATTGTTTCGTGATCAACATAATTAAGTCTCATGCGTTATACCTTCTAAACATGAAATAAATTTATATTAATCCACATTTTATAACAATACATTTCACAAAGTACACAGTAACGTCACATTGAATATATATTAAAAAATGTAACTTTATACACTTGACACGTGTTCCGTAGATAGTTAGTAATTATTTGACAACGTGTCATGATTTCCTTCAGTCAAGATCAAATTATGAAAAGATACCCTTCTAATATCACCATTTTAACAGTGCTATAAGAATATGTATGAGCCCACTTCCAATTGTTATTTAATTCTTCCCACTTTATATTACCTATCTATTACAGCATGAAATCTTTCTTCTATCGCCATTGACAATACTATAAAATAACTATTACTAAAAGTAGCTTGATTCATAGATTCTGGCTCCAATAAAAAGAGGAAAATGTACCTACTTGTAAATTTCTTTCCACTTTTAGTATAGAATGATGTCTTTAAAAAAACGATGCGCCAAGTCCTTTTGTAAAGTATTTTTCGGTGTTTATACTTTTATTTAAAAAATACGATTAAATATTTGGAAAATGTCATTGACTTAGCTCCTTTTTTGATATAGCCCCTTTCGGCGTGTCTATTCACACGGCGGCCGTGCCCGCAAGGGGTTCAAATTCTATTTACACCAGAAGTTCGCCGTGTAGCCAAGAAGGCGTATGCTATTTACACCAGAGTTCGCCGTGCGCGCAAGAAGGCGTATGCTATTTACACCAGAGTAAAACCGTGTGTGTAAACGGCCTTGTATTATGAACACGACACGGTAGTAGACCGTGCAAGTGAGCTGCGAACACATTAGATACCTAGTTCAAATTCTAGAGTGATACCATAGCAACTTAAGTAGACATCTAACGCAACAATTCCTCAGTGGCAACAATAGCCGGTTGGTTAGCCCATTGGCTTAGGGCGCAGACGATCGGGGTTCGATTCCCCGTCAGGGATTATCTTTTTTACTTCTGTAATTAACTTTATTTACAATCTACTGGTCATTTGACATGTATTTTATTGTTTAATATAAGATTAAATGCGTCATACAATTATAATACTAGTTTTCACTTCGTAAAACATTGCCTTCTATCGTTCAAGGTCTAGTCACGGCGGCTGTTTGCGCAAGGGGTTCAAATTCTATTGCCACCAGAGTACACCAGAGTTCACTCCAAGATGGCCGTCCTCTAAACAGCTGTTTTCCGGAGCCTATTTAGACTTTTTATACTAATGCAGAAGGATCGTGACGTTTTGAAAAGTGTAGGAACTGAACAATAATCAATACAATTAGTCCAGGGTCATCCGTCACGACCCCAAACTTCGGTCTAAACGCATCTGTGCAGCTAAATGACTTCACTTACGCGCACGGTTTTACTTCTGGTGTAAATAGAATAGGAATTCATAGGAACACGGCAGCCGTTTGCGCAAGGGGTTCAAATTCTATTGCCACCAGAGTACACCAGAGGTTACTCCAAGATGGCCGTCCTCTGAACAGCTGTTTTCCGGAGCCTATTTAGACTTTTTATACTAATGCAGAAGGATCGTGACGTTTTGAAAAGTGTAGGAACTGATCAATAATTAATACAATTAGGCCAGGGTCATACGTCACGACCCTAAGCTTCGTTCTAAACGCATCTGTGCAGCTAAATGACTTCACTTACGCGCACTGTTTTACTTCTGGTGTAAATAGAATAGGAATTCATAGGAACACGGCAGCCGTTTGCGCAAGGGGTTCAAATTCTATTGCCACCAGAGTACACCAGAGTTCACTCCAAGATGGCCGTCCTCTGAACAGCTGTTTTCCGGAGCCTATTTAGACTTTTTATACTAATGCAGAAGGATCGTGACGTTTTGAAAAGTGTAGGAACTGATCAATAATTAATACAATTAGGCCAGGGTCATACGTCACGACCCTAAGCTTCGTTCTAAACGCATCTGTGCAGCTAAATGACTTCACTTACGCGCACTGTTTTACTTCTGGTGTAAATAGAATAGGAATTCATAGGAACACGGCAGCCGTTTGCGCAAGGGGTTCAAATTCTATTGCCACCAGAGTACACCAGAGTTCACTCCAAGATGGCCGTCCTCTGAACAGCTGTTTTCCGGAGCCTATTTAGACTTTTTATACTAATGCAGAAGGATCGTGACGTTTTGAAAAGTGTAGGAACTGATCAATAATTAATACAATTAGGCCAGGGTCATACGTCACGACCCTAAGCTTCGTTCTAAACGCATCTGTGCAGCTAAATGACTTCACTTACGCGCACTGTTTTACTTCTGGTGTAAATAGAATAGGAATTCATAGGAACACGGCAGCCGTTTGCGCAAGGGGTTCAAATTCTATTGCCACCAGAGTACACCAGAGTTCACTCCAAGATGGCCGTCCTCTGAACAGCTGTTTTCCGGAGCCTATTTAGACTTAAATTAATGTTGAAGAGTCGTGACTGTTTAAAAAGAATAGGAACTGATCAATAATTGATTGCAATTAGGTCAGCCACGTAGTACAAATACTAGTGAAGCCATATTGCAACATAAGTAGACATAAAACACAAGGTCTTTTAATTTGCATCAATAGCCGGCTATTGGGGCTACTGGGACCGGGACCTATCCTCACTTAGGTCGTGACGTAGTATATCCACTTCCTCCTATGCTATAGGGGGAAGTGGAATCATGTTCATACGTGTAATGATTGGCAGCTAAAGGGACAACCGGCACATCGCGCAGTAGGATGCGCGTAAGCAACGCCTGCCTGTGTGTAATTTTATGTAGCAGTTTTTAACGCACCTCGGCATGAGCAGCTTTGTAGCTCAGGCGGTAAGGCGTTTGCCTGCGGTGCAAGGGTACACCGGTTCGAATCTGGTCGGGGACGAAATTTTTTATTTTGACATTTTCACAAGTTTGAATTCTGCCTAACCATAGAGCTATTTTTTTTAGGTTGCCCAGCTTTAATTTTCGCACGTTGGAATTTGTCTACCCATAGAGAGTTTTTTTCCTTCGTCTGCCCAGTTAACTCATGCGCGCGCAATGTGAAGTTGTACTTCTAGCTGCCAGTGTGTAATGGCTGACACGTATCAGTGCATCTAGACGTCAAAGATATTTTACTGGAGCTATCATACCCATAGCTGAAATTTTATTAGATAATAAATGTTCCCAGTCCTCTTTATAACTCCACGATTCTCAGTATAGTAAAATGTCAGAACATATTGTACCGTCACGATCCTTCTGCATTAGTATAAAAAGTCTAAATAGGCTCCGGAAAACAGCTGTTCAGAGGACGGCCATCTTGGAGTGAACTCTGGTGTACTCTGGTGGCAATAGAATTTGAACCCCTTGCGCAAACGGCTGCCGTGTTCCTATGAATTCCTATTCTATTTACACCAGAAGTAAAACCGTGCGCGTAAGTGAAGTCATTTAGCTGCACAGATGAGTTTAGATCGAAGTTTGAGGTCGTGACGTATGACCCTGACCTAATTGTAATTATTATTGATCAGTTCCAATACTTTTCAAAACGTCACGATCCTTCTGCATTAGTATAAAAAGTCTAAATAGGCTCCGGAAAACAGCTGTTCAGAGGACGGCCATCTTGGAGTGAACTCTGGTGTACTCTGGTGGCAATAGAATTTGAACCCCTTGCGCAAACGGCTGCCGTGTTCCTATGAATTCCTATTCTATTTACACCAGAAGTAAAACCGTGCGCGTAAGTGAAGTCATTTAGCTGCACAGATGCGTTTAGATCGAAGTTTGAGGTCGTGACGTATGACCCTGGCCTAATTGTATTGATTATTGTTCAGTTCCTACACTTTTCAAAACGTCACGATCCTTCTGCATTAGTTTAAAAAGTCTAAATAGGCTCCGGAAAACAGCTGTTCAGAGGACGGCCATCTTGGAGTGAACTCTGGTGGATTCTGGTGTCAATAGCATACGCCTTCTTGCGCACACGGCGACCGTGCTCTGGTGTACTCTGGTGCCAATAGAATACGCCTTCATGCGCACACGGCTACTCTGGTGTAAATAGAATATGAACCCCTTGCGGGCACGGCTGCCGTGCCAATAGAGCCAGCCCACTCCTTTTCGGTGTTGAATTTTTTTAAAGTAAAGAGACGTGGCTGCCTTTTTTACACGGAGTGTTTTTTTCTGGGATATTCTTTAGAGTAAGGAAACATTTCTGTTTATTTTACAATTAGTACGTGATTTTTGGGAATTATAAATTTAAATATAATATGACAAATAGATTCACTAATAAACAACAATGATTTTCAATATTCATCTGAATTATACATTTAAATCACGCACAGCAGTGGCGTGCACTCAATGGAAGCAAGGGAAGCATTGCTTCCCCTTCCTTTTCCATTCCAACAATATTAAAATATAATAATTATATGTATAATAATTTAATCATATTACATAAATATTCATCACTTAATACTACTTATAGAATTCTTATTACGAACACAAATGTCACCACTTTCGCTCTGATTTCAAAGTAAACGCGGTTTCTAAGACGGGAGGTGGGCAAGGCGCGTGCGCACGCATACACTTGCCTCGGCTCGGCAGTCGGCCGGCTCCAAGGGATTCACTTTTCGAATTGCTTCCAATCCCTCGCTCTATATACGGGAGTTACGCATGCATTAGGTGATTTGCCTACAATCAAATATGTTAATCTGCAGCCACCTGAAAGTATTGTCAATAATAAAAACTTATTTTGCCATGATAATAACATTATTTGCCGGTCTAAGCACAAAGCATTTCTTTGTAAAATGCGTCTATTTCTGCAGGCGTATTCTAGCCAAGGGAAGCAAATCGGAGAGTTGCATCCACAGTCCGAACGCAGCCGAACTACTCCCGAGTTGACACGATTGGAACGAACATGTGATCGGTCGGTGACAGTGCTCAAGAGCGGTTGAATGTCTAAACTTGTAATATCTACAAAATAATGCAGTTTCGGATTCTCAGTTCAGTTTACGCATTTCTACAAAGTTTTTGTATATCTGTATTTGCCCTCGTATTTGCCTTCAAAAAACTAATGATTAAAATATAAAAAATTAGTCTGAAAATCCTCCTTTGACCATTTCTTAAATTCAAGTAATCTTCCAAAAAGGTACTTTCAAAATCGTTTTTAACCATCTTAAATTAGTCAAATTTTAAAAAATTCCCTGCGGGGCTAAGCTGGGGGGCAAGCCCCCCAGACCCCCCTCCGGGTCTGGGCAAATTTCTTTCCTGGCAATTTGCTTCCCTCACTTCAAATGTCACGGCACGCCACTGACGCACAGTTAAAATTTGGCAACTCATTCAATGAATTTAATAGCACTAGCAGGACTTCCTGTGTACATTATTTATATTTTTAAAAGTGAATTGATGGTCAAAATGTAACCTTGCTGTGTTGATATATAAGCCCCAGGTTTGATTCCTGCTTAACAATCTCACATCATGGCTCACACCAAGTGTATCATTGCTATCGTGTTCTTAGCGTGCCAGGTTCACACCCAGGCCAGTGTTGAGGTGCAGAGCGGCACCTCATTGCTATTTACTCTCGATCAAAATCAGCCGGGACATCAAACAGGTGTAAGTGAATATTCTATTTCGTTGCTTTTATAACTGTGATAGGTTTTACCTGCATAAGTAACTCAAATAATATTGTATATGATCTTTACTGGCTATATTTAATTGTTCATTGTACCATGGAATCTGATACGATTATTATTATAATTAGTTAATATTATTCTTTTGTGATAAATATTGTTGTTTTAATAGTGTACTTGCAGGGGTGTAGTCCTAAAAATAATAGTACCAGGGCGGTCTATGCCAGATTTGAAACTTGATATCGTCTCAAAGGGGGGTCTAGGGGGCTTGCCCCCCAGAAAAATGCCGCGCAGCGAATTTTTTGAAAGTCAGCACTCAAAGAATGGCTTAAATTGATTTTGGAGCATAATAATTGAAGGGAAACAGAAATGTGAATAGTTTAATTTCGTTACAAACTTTTCACATAAAAATGTTAGCAGCAAAATACAGCCCTCAAGAAAGGTTTTAAAATGTTTTTGATGCATAATGAAACAACAAAAAAGTGAAACAATTGAATTTTTTCAGAATTTTATTCTGAAAAGTGCCGTACATCGAAATATTTCATTTTCATCTTTCTATACCGCATGATTAACCTTGATTAATATTTTATTGGAGGAACATAGAAGACTTAATCATTAAAGTTTGCCAGAAGTAACTACCAGAAAAATGCCGCGCAGCGATTTTTTAATTTTTTTTTCTCTCTTAAACATGATTAAAACGATTTGGATACATATTTATTGAAGGGACACAGAGGAGTTCATCGAATTTGGTCAACATTTTACCTGGATAATGCCGCGCAGTGATTTATTTTATTATGATTACAATTACTCTGCTTAATATTTATTGAAGGGATGCAGATAAGTTATTAATTTTCAATTTTTTCAGAATTGTATCTGGATATGCCGAGCAGATAATTTTTTCTCTATCTTAAATCAGTAGGTAGAATCACTTTTTTCATAAGCGCAGCACAGCGGCATTATTGAAAAGAAAATTCAGAAAGTAATTCAACAAATTTTCTTCCTAGAAATTGCACATCAATTTCTGTAGAACAATTTCCTTGCGAAATTAAATGATGCACTCCTCCGTTTGTATGCATCAGATTCATATTAAATCTTCATGAGAGTGTTTTTAACACTCTGAAAATCTTCAAGAGAGCATAATTATTTAATTTCGTCAGAAAATCGCGCCACAGAAATTGATGTGCAATTTCTTTATCAAACTGATTTTGAATATTTATTGACTTTATTATAATATTGATTTAGATTATACATAAAAGTTGCTTCACCCTGGCTTATAGTAAACTGTGAGCTAGGGCGCCGCCCTGGCTCAAAAAGTAGTACCGGGGCGTCGCCCTGGTGCGCCCTGGCCCGACTACACCCCTGTGGAATTGTAGCCGATTGGCTACAATAACACCACCTGCATAGACCAGTTGTTTAGTTTTTTCTTAGGGCTGTGAATTTTCTGTGCCTATGTATTTATGTGGAAAATAATTTCCATGGATTTCCAGTCCCTGGAAATCAACGTAGATACTTCGATGTAGGAGCTTCTGTCGAAACATTACAAATAATTGTATTATTATGGTAGGGGAGACGTTGCTGAATACAGATATGTTATTAATTTTGTTGTGGGTTCAATAGTTCTCTCGGAATTGATTTACAAAGTTTGATATTATTCTTCTAACTTTAAAACAGGAAAATTGACATTGACGTCATAACTCATATGTTGCCATGGCAACAAAGCATATCACCATGGTAACACATTGTTGTGGACTTCGAAATGACATCACAACGTAGATTCTCATTACATGCCGTTTTTTCCCGGCTTAATGTCCCATGACATTTGAAATTGATTTTTATGAATGAAAATGTTCTATTTTTGAAGTGATAAGAGTGTTTGTGATCATTATTTGTGTTGTTATTTACGAATTTTCCTTAATAAAATTATTAGAGATTGTTTGTAGCCCTCCTATGTCGATTGGAACAAACCTTATGTTAAATTTAAGTCAATTTCAGCAGAGATTTGAAATTATGGATGCCATATTTGCGAAACAAAAAACAAAACAAAAATAAATTATTGTTCAGTTAGTTTTGTTTGTATCTCTTTTGAGTAGAAAAAATTTGCATATTGAAATAGATACTAGTGTCGAAGAAATACCTACAACTGAAATGCACACTGAAAATATCATAAATTTTGTAACGAAACTTCAATAAATATTACTATTTAGATAACTCTCCTTGTTCAATGTATACACTTGGAACAAGTATAAATGTTATTTTTAACGGACTGATTCGGATTTGGCTCGGACCACAACACAGCACAGTTTCTGAGTGTCAGTGACCATTGTTACAGGTGAGCCCGGTTAATGACGGCAACGGGACGTGTCAGTTGATTGAGGTCGCAGCAACGTCAGCCACTTGCAATGTCAAAATAACGATATTAAGTAAGTCCTGGATGAGTGTCTCCTCATATTATGTGTCACATAATTGAATGAAAAAGGCATGCCTTCCTCTCCAACAGAGAGGAATGGAGACTGGAGAGGATTTATTTACTAGGAAAACGCTCAGTGTAACGCGTTGATGAGCGAGCACAGAACATGCAACATCCCCAGTCACGATACATGACACGGCACAAGACGATTTTCTTTGCAACTTTCCAATCTCCATATAAATGCTCTGGATGAATAACAGATCCAATTGTGTCGTGACTTACCTATACATACTTTTCCAGAAATCTCTTTTGACACGTCACACTAACTCGTAAAATGACAATTAATACTTGACTGATTGGGCTTACAATGTGTAAAATTTTAGATAATGTGGTCTTGATCACCATTCAAAATTTGAACTTAATCGGAACATTTTGACTGAGGACCAATCAGAAGATATTACTTAAATTGGAGGATTTGGTCTTCGTACTGCATCCGATTTGATATGCGCTAGCTCAAAATGCTTTGAAAATGCTTTCATATTACTGTAAATTGTTGACAGCTTGGCTGCTCTACAGCTGCCTTGGAGCAGAAGCTTAAAGAAAGCATGTTTTCAAATATTTCAAGATTATGAAAAAAAATGTCCTTAAAATGACAAAAACTGTTGAAAATAACGACAGATTAGACTGAAAGTTGCCAAAAATTACTAAAATGTTGGTACCAATGACCATGATAAGTTTTAAGTTGATCGGTCAATCGGTTCAAGTATAAATGTAAAAAATCACATGAAATATGGGTTTAAATTTTAACCAATGGGAGGATTTGGCTGAAACTTTGTAAGATTGAGGAAAATGTTGGTCGTAATGACTTATTAAAATGTTATTTTGATCGGACTAACCAATCGAAAGATATATTTTTTAAATTTGAACCAATCAGCGGATTTAAAAAAATTAGGGTCTGCAACGTCCAGAAATGGTCCGTACATGTGAGCAAAATTTCAGCTCGATCGAAGAAAAACTGTGACCTGTAGCATCAAGTAACAGAAAAAAAAAACAGATGTCCGAGCCAAAAGAGCCAAAAGGAGTCGCTCGCTTCGCTCGCCAATAATATTTCAACTTCGTTCAACAATTTCTAATTACATGTGAAGAAGAATATCAATAATTTAATTATAGATGCAGCCTCTTGGCTCAAGGAAAGTCTCGGGTTTTGAATGAGCCCAAACATGCCTGGAATAATCACTGTACTCAATAGGGAATATGTATATATTTTTTTTAAACTAATTCAAAATAACAACATATTTATTGGTAAATCACACTATTTTCACACTAGGCAAAATTTTCATTCATAAATATGAAATTGAAAATCACTAATCAGTGTAAATTTTGGCGGGAAAACGCCATCCCGGCGAGTGATGTCATATTTTATTGTAACCATGGCAACATCATTGTTGGTTGATTGAAATGACATCACTCGCCGGGATGGCGTTTTCCCGCCAAAATTTACACTGATTTTCAATTTCATATTTATGAATGAAAATTTTGCCCTTTTTAGTGTGAAAATAGTGCGATTTACCAACAAATGTTGTCATTTCAATCAACCAACAATGATGTTGCAATGGTTACAATAAAATATGACATTATACTCGCCGTGATATCGTTTTCCCGCCAGAATTTACACTGATTTTTAATTTCATATTATGAATGAAAATGTACACTTTTGAGATTAGATATAGAATAGTGTGCTTTACCAACAAATGTGTTGTAATTTTGAAATATTGTATTTTAACCGCACATAATCCCTATTCTCATTTCTAGATTCAACGTCGTCCCTGTCGTCCCATGCTGGTTGTCCTGCACCTTCCTGTCCCACATCCCCCCCTCCCCCGCCATGCCCCACTTTACCGCCTGCACCTGTCCTGTTGTCTGGATACGAACGCGTCCCTAACCTGGGATGCTACAAGTACCACACTACTCTTACAACATGGACACAGGCGAAGCAGACCTGCGAGGAGGAAGGCAGTCACTTGACCATCATTAACAGTGAGGCGGAATCCAAAGCGATTTCAAACATCATGAAGAGGGACAAGGGTAAAGTGACAGAATACAGCGATGCCTCCTGGTTGGGGTTGGTTGAATCGAACACAACGCAGAATGAATATTACACAGTATTAGGTGAGTCAACTGCTAATAACTAGAGATTCAGAAAAACTAGAAGATACTTCAAATCTCCTACATTGTTAAAGAGTATAACTCTTTTGTAACTCTTAAGATGATAACTTTTTTACATGATGTTGAAAAAAATCTCTGATAACCATGGGCGTCCACGGGGTGAGGGGGGGGCAAGGTGGGCGCTTGCCCCCCCCCCCCCCCCCGGGTGTCAGGAAAACATAATTTATTGTGGTGTTTTTCGTATGGTTTCAAAAATACTAAAAAAATCATTTTAAAGTGTCAAAAATTCAAAAAATTCCCTGCGGGGCAAAGTGCCCTTACCCGCCACAAAGTGTCCAATTTTAAAACAATAATTAATATTTCAACAAAATAACCTCAAAACTCAAAATTGATTTCAAAATGTCCAAACCCCAAAATGCTTCACTCTTGGAGAATTGGTTTACTTGCCTTGCCCCCCCCCCCCCCCCCCCCCCCCCCCACACATTTTGTTAATGTGATAACAAAACTAAACATTGAATATGGTTTGTATTCTGTTGAGAATGACTTGAGATTGTAACGTAACATTCCTACAGGAGATCCGCTGTCAGCAACCGGTTTTGTCCGATGGCGTCCTGGATTCCCCGCCCGCACGAAGAGCTTAGGTGACAACGTGTATTTGTATTCACGTGACGGTAGCTTCGCTGACTACTCAAGCACATACTTGCTAGCCTTTACGTGTGAGCAGTTCACTTGCTGAGCAGGCGAATGCAGCCGGCGTCTACGAACACTTTGAATAGTACTTTGATTACATTTCCGTATTGTCAAGGCTTATAGCATATTAGATTTAATTAATTTTGAGTCAATTATTTTGCAAATGCAAATAAAACAGGACAATCAGCAGTAATTCCTGTTGCAATTATTATGCACCTATACCTTCTTCCTTATTTGCTACAATATTTACTTGATAATTTTTTAAAATATTAATAATTTTTGCGAAAATAACTTTTTAAAAGAACTTCAATCCTTTTTTCCAGGAAGTTGAACTTGAACGCATTCCTCAATGAAATAGTGAACTTGAACTTTCTAAAAGTTCCTTGATTGGAAGTTGTATAACTACGTCATAAACTTAAAGTAGAGCTGGGTCAACATATTTTTTGCATTTTCCGTTTTTTATGACCAATCACAAGTCCAGAAACCGCTCACGGTAGACTTGTGATTGGTTCATAGAAAAAAAACGGAAAATGCAAAACATCTACCTATGTGGACCAATGAGATGTTCCTTACAATACTTTTGCGATTTACGACGAAGATTAAGGCAGTATTTAGATCAGATTTTTTTTAAATTGCTAGTTTTTTTAATATGTGGCGGTTTAATTCTGGGGGTGCGATATTTCCGTCGCGATTAAATGACACTTCGCCATATCTGGCAACCCATCTGCATCAGCAACAAGATGAGCGGGAATTTTAACTAGAAAGGAATTTTGGAAAAACTTACTGTTAGTAAATATTATTTATTTTTTAATAAGCTCTTTCAATTTTCATGTAGGTACAAAATAAATTATGTTCGATTTATTTCAACCAGCAAATTAAACTACTTGGCAAACTGGTATTCTTTCTAATTACTTCGTACGTAAATATGCATATTATTTAAATTATAATAAAAATTAGAACATCCACTTGACAATTAACTGAAGTGTTGGAATTGTCCACAATCCAATTCAGTCGGAAGGAATTGACTCCTCCACAAAATTGACAGCATTTAGAAAGCAAGTAAAGGGATTACAATAGGGCTTTAAAAGCCAGTAGCAATTAATGTGGATGTTTGCTATGACAAAAGACTAGCAGCTAAGAACCGGATTGTTGACCCCCAAAAAGAAGCACATTCAGTCGGCATTTTCATCGCTTCCATCTCGTATTAATTTTATAAAAATCAAGAGTCAGTCAAATTGACTAATCAAATCTATTATATTTGTTATATAGTAATTTAATCGCTAATCATTGAATCAATAATTAATGCAACCCTGCTTATCACAATTTCTCTCTTCACTACACTCTCTTAAGGGGACATTAAAAGACCTATAGTACCGCCACCGGCAATATTAAATTTCCTATTTTTCAGTACATATCTCCCAAATGAGTTTTGGTATTGGCTCAAAATTGCTCAAAGCTCGAGAGGTACATAGTAGTCATGTCCTCACACAAAATAATTAGTAAAAAAGGTCTTCTTTCTCTGTATTGACTTTTTTAATTAAAGCCTTAGCTAGTAAAATATACCTAGTACCGTATTTTGTACATTTTTAAAAAAAATTCTATTGAACACTAGAAGAGCTTTACAACACAATGAGATTCATATCAGCACATGTTTTGAAAAATTCATGAATTTATGTTATTGTTAAGCACTTTTTGAATAATGGTATGTACTAGGGATGGCACCTGGTAAAATTTACCCGTAAATTAAGATAAATTTACCGGTAAATTTACCGATTAATAATTTACCGGTAAAAAAAATGGTAAATTTTGTTTTTTTGATCCTCTCTAATGTATGAATGGAGATATCAAATTTTAAGTAAAAACTATAAGTAAACTTCAGTGTGACAACATTAGCAGTTAGGCATATTTTACGTTGATTTTTGGTTGTCTTCAATCATTCAGAATGATAACTCAATCCATATAGGATTACTTCCAATGTCGGAATCTCTCTTCAGGTTTGCTTGTTTAGCAGACACAGATTGTAACTTGATAAAATTGGTGGTCGACAATTCCTCTTATGGGAGAATAACACAGGCATGGCATAGCCTACACTAGATTGGTCGAATCAATGATATTCGGTTATATCATCCCTTATCAATATGGAGTACCTATTATTGTCATTATTAACATTGATTATTGTTATTGTTCTGACTGCGGTAATCTTTGTAAATGGGTCAAATAATAAAGTAGAATCATTTTTGTATTGGTATAATCATGATTTGGTATCTACCATCATTTTTCAAAATTTACCGCTGACCGGTAAATTTACCGGTAAAATTTACCGGTAAATTTACCGATTTTTCCAGAACCGGTAAAAGTGCCATCCCTAGTATGTACTGAAAAATATAACATTGTATTGTATTACATTTTGAGATAAACGATTTGAAAGTTGAAGGTCAAAATCACTCTAGAGAAGATAATATTCAATATAGGTACCTACTATGGTAGTAGAGGGATATTAAAAAATATTCATTGAAATATAAGTACAACCATACCTAAGAAATATTTGTACGAATTTTTTGATATTAAAAAAGAAAATGTAAAGAAATATAAAAATTGCTTTTAATGTCCCCTTAATATTAAATAATAAATATACATACATTATCAAAACCTACAAGAAGACAGAGCAGAATAAACAAGATGCTTTATTCCGCCCCATTTGGTTGAAGTTCAATAAAAATAAATAGAAAATATATACAATTTCAATTTACGAGTCATTTTCTTCCGCTGAGTCTTCAGCCAGGAGATCGTCGTAACCGGGAATATTTCTTGGGTCGAAAGTCGACTCGAAGCATCGCCTGAAGATGTGTCTTGATCTCGCGTCTAGAACTGGTGTCGTAGGTATCACATCTTCATCTACTGGTAAATCTATCAAAACTTGCTCGTCGATGTCTTCGAAACTGAACATCCTAAGGGAGTTACTGTCGGATGTCTTCTGACGTTTTGACACTGATGATTCTGGCCTACATGCAGATGATCCTGAAATAAGATGATTTCATTGATTATCATAGCATTAGTGAATTTCTCTGCAGTTTATCAAAAGCAGAACCGAACAGGGGAGAGTTTGGTACTAGCGGACAGGTCGAATTTTAAGTAGTATTTGCCACAATGTGGGCGCAACATAATAAAGGCATTTTGTACACATTATTTTCTAAACAAACCTTAATAATGATGTATGCACATTGTGTAATACTTACAATTTGACTTGACCTGATCTGCCCTATTGCTTGCACATCCCTTGTTTTGTTTAACGACATTTACAGCTTGGTTACAATCAGTGATAAGAAATATTGAAATTCTACCTTCGTCATATATACTGATCAAAACCGGATGTCCATCAGTCAAAATATAAATTTAATCTAACCTTGGAACTTTAATAATACACTTTCTATGTCAACTTCTATTAACTTGCTAAAACACGGGACACCCTGTCAAGTAAGTCTCTGCTTTTTCAATCATGACCGAATAGCAGAGAGGAAAGTTAGGTCATGTGACAGCTGTCAGCCAATGAGAGAGCTGCTCTTCACTCAGCTCTCTGCTTTCACTTGACAGTGTGTCCGTGTTTTGAGGTACACCCGCGGTCAGAAGAATGGACGTGGGCTAAGTTGGAGCGCAAATTACCTTCAATATTTGTTGAACGGAGAAATAATTACACATTAGGTAAGAGTTGATTGGTTGGTTCTTATAATCAAACCTCCAAACCCACATGCTCGAAATCTGCTTTTACCTAAGTGCTCTTGTCTGGATTTAATCATGTATTTAAAAACAACTTAGATGGGACAGGCTGAGATTGTATGTGGTTTTTACAAACGTGTGAGAAGAACAGTTATCTTTGTATAAGATGACCTTGAGTTACTTACCATCATTTTGAAAGTTAAATAGAGAGTTCTCCGTATTTTGCTGTACATTTCCCCGCTGCAAGGAGATTGTTGATCGTGAAGCGGTGTTTCTGACCGAAACGCTTCTGGACGTTGATGCGGATGTTATGTTTGGAGTCTTGGATCTCGCTGTGGATCGTCCGTTGGCTCGAACTGGCGGCGGTTCGGCTGCTGTCTTGGACGCAACGGACGTCGCTTGACTGGAGTTGCTTTGGGTGTCAGTCGGAGACGATAAGGTGGCGAGAACAAAGTTCGCCTCGAATAAATTTGTCTTTATTACAAAAACGACAGGTCTGAAATGAAATTCAGACAAAAAATTAGTAATCTGTTTTTAAAAACCTTTAACAAGATCATGTTATAGGTAACAAAGAAGTAGTGCCTATTGAGGTAGTTGTGATCATTTTAATATTTTGAATTTGAATTTATTTTTAGAAGAAAAGAGATCAATTGAATATAGGCATTCCAGACTTATATGTCTACTTAGTAAGATTAATTCTCATTGTTATGAATGATTGAAAGAAAACCAAAAACACATATCCCACCTAGGCAACCTTGATTAGACAAAATACTTTCTTTTACCTCAAAGTGACAATAAGATTTTAATAGGTATAAACATTGCAGGGCCGGAGCTATGGAATATGGGCGGCACCCCAGTTAAGATTATACTTTAAAAGGTAAGTTTACACCTCGGCAACAAGCGCTCGACGCTTTGACGCTAGCCAATCATGTGGCTCAGCCCGGACATGTTTCAAGGTCGGCGCTTCGACGCGTCGAGCTGTAAACGTATACCTTTACTCTGGCATTATTAGTGATTGGTGACAGCAATTTCCCATTTTTATTGAAAACTCCTTAGAAAATGAGTGCAATGCTCACGGTTATGAGTTATAAAAACTTTGACAAAAGTAGTGAAATTACTAATTCTTTAGTTAAAGAATTAAACCTACCTAATGAAACTTTTAGGTACATAGCCTACTAGTTTGCTACCCAAAAAAGTAATTATGAGTTGCTTTCGTTATGGTCATTATCAGTGTTGAGTAGTAACTTAACGAAAGTAACGCGTTACATTTCAGGAACTTTAGTGGTAACTTAAAGTTCCTTTTTTTCTGTCAGGAACTTTAACTGATAAAGTTCCTTTATTGATGTAACTTTTATATTACGTTACGTTACTTGCAAAGTTCCTTTTTTCGTTTGAACAGACTCTACTTTTTCAGCAATCTTCCCAAAATTTCCTAACTTATACTTCCGGAGTTTCCGGAGTAGACTAATGCAGCTGCATTAGTAATTGGTTTGGAATGTGCATGCTCTCGTCAGTGAAGATAAGGGGGTGAGGGGTAGAGGGAGGACCAATGAGAATCACTTTCACTTCACCCCCTCATTTGACCTTGGCTTGTTGCAGTAGCATTAGCTTGTTGCAGTAGCAGCTCATTCTCCCTTCAACCATCGTCGCCATTACTTGTGCAGAGCATTGTTTATAACCTCTTCTAGTATTTCAATTTCGTTACGTGTGATTTTCTATCTATTGTAGATTTATATTGGTGATGAAAATGAGTGGAAGTGAAACTATTTGCCGTGATACTATGGGCTGACAAAATTACTACACTCCATTGTATGGCATTACGTTTGAAACCAATCGAGAAACCAATATACCCTGCCACAATATATTCATGTTTTTTCCCTACAAAAATCCATCGGTAACTTTGAAAGTAACTTTGCAAGTTACTTATGAGTAACTGTTAACTTGGAATTCCTTTTTTCATGGAGTAACTTAACTTTAATGAAGTTCCTTTTCTCAAGTAACTCACTCAACACTGGTCATTATGGTCTGGTTTTAGTCTGTTTATGGTCCAAGTCTGCAAACTGCACACACTCACCTTCCGCGTGTTTCAAAGTTAACAGTAATTGGAAGATTGACGCTCTCTCCGAATGCCAGCAAAGCACGGAGGTCTTTCAGGCGGAACGTTATTGACGTGTCCTCGGTGATACTGTACACATCAAACTCTCCCGAGTGAAGCGAGAGCTCTGTTCGCATTACTTTTGTCGGGTCTAAATGTAATGGAAAAAAGTCATTGTAAATTTAATACAATGTCAAACAGCGTAAGAATTATGAAGACAATCAACATTATAAAAATTTACAAAATTAAAAGAAATAATACCTTGAAAAAATATGGGAATTAAGAGATTAAAAGAATGGAAGAGAGTGGCTGAAATGGTTTAGGAGAGTATCTATATATTGAGTAAAGAACCGAATAAAAAACCGGACATATCTACCTATTACGAGATAACTGAAAGAAATGCAATGCTAGGGAAAATCTAGAAAATCGAGAGGTGGAGACTGGAGCGAGATCTAAGAAAAAGGGATGTAGAAGACTGAGGAAAAACATAAGAATAGATAAAAAGAGAAATTGTGGAAATATGGAGAGAATTGGAAAAAGGTAGTTGAAAGAAGGGAACTTAGAAAACAGAGGAAATCTCTGGCAAGCAGATGCTGATTAGTAGCTCATGCCCTTAGTAATGGTTTTAAATGGTTATTTTGTCAATTGTAAACCCTGTACACGAAATAACTTTTCAAAACGATTGATTAAATATTGAAAAATGTCTACATACCTGGAGCATTTTCCACGAAGTTACTGAGCACAACTTTCTCTGTGTTTACACTTAGCGTGATCTCATCTTGTGACTGTTGGAAGTTGTGTACGGCATCAAACAACACTTTCGACGGAGCAGAGAGCATGTTCGGAACATTGTCTATCTGATAAATTGCTTGCAGAGCCTCGCATTCTATGATTGCCAGGTAGTGTACTTTTTTAATTCCGTGCTTGAATCTCAACTCAAATATTAAGTTGTCAGCTTCGTTACTGGACCCAATGCGAATTTCGCAACATTCTACATTCTTATCCATACAGCCTGATGTACGGAAAACACTCAAGCAGGATTTCATTGTTATCTTGCATTTGACGTCTTCGCTATCTGGATGAGAATCTGTTTCCCCTTCATACTTGTAGTGTGAGAAGAAACAAGGTGCAAAGGTGAACGAAGCGAAAGCTGACCTCGAAGCATTGACGGAGCGAAAACTCAATCCTTCTTTTAGCGGTTCCACATGAAGCTCATCTCCGATCTTAGCCAACGCATGGATAGCGCGAGCAAGAACTGAAAATGTAGTTACAGATATTATATAAAATACAAATGTATCAGGCACTAAGTAATATCAATGCAGAACACTCTGAATAGAGCTCAACTCTCAACTCAACCACTATGAACTTAACCTAACAAATTTTCACCTTTGACATTTAATCCTGTAATTGAGCACTTCATGGCGTGAATATGATGTCATGAAAAGAAAAACTAATACTACTCTAGATAAACATATTTATTCGGAAATTATTAAAAAAATTACGGATAATAACGTAGATAATAGTAAACCCTGACAACTGTCATTCAAACAAAACGACAAGTAGCGTGGTAGTAGCAAAATGATTTCATTTCCACTGCCCTCTACTTTCATTTACAAGGCTGTGAAGTGGTAGTAGCAAAATGTACACTCCCCAACAAAACTCAAGGCCGAGTCACCACCACAAGTGTCAGAACTCCGAAATTATTTCTAAAAGAGGCGTTCTGTTTTACTTTTGAAAGAAAAATGGTAAGTGAAAACTATACCCAACACCCAATACACTGATCTAATTGTACTAAATTAATCTCTTATATTGTTGTATGTCTTTACAGTTGGTGTTAGTTCTTGGAGATTTGCACATTCCTCATCGATGCAGCAATTTGCCAGCGAAGTTTAAGAAACTACTTGTTCCGGGTCGAATTCAACACATTCTCTGCACTGGGAACCTGTGTACGAAGGAGTCTTTCGATTATCTGAAAACTCTTGCCAGCGATGTGCATGTGGTCCGCGGTGACTTCGATGAGGTTAGTTCAGTTTACGTCACACTATTGTCATGACTTTCCCACCTACTCACTCCAACAATGGTGAAGGGTTGTCGCTAATTTAGTGTGTATCAATGAACTAATTTAGTAACATGGTTTTTCAGAACTTAAACTACCCTGAGCAAAAGGTCGTCACTGTGGGACAGTTCCGTATTGGTTTATCCCACGGCCATCAGGTGGTGCCGTGGGGCGATCCCGAATCTCTCGCTCTCATTCAACGTCAGCTCGATGTCGACATACTCATCTCGGGACACACTCACAAGTTCGAAGCTTACGAGCACGAGAACAAGTTCTACATTAACCCGGGCTCCGCGACGGGCGCTTACAATCCGCTCGACACTTCGATTATTCCCTCCTTCGTGTTGATGGACATTCAGAGCTCGACTGTTGTGACTTACGTGTACCAGTTGGTGGGCGATGAAGTCAAAGTCGAGAGAATAGAGTATAAAAAGAACTAAGTGCATCTGGGATTGCATTCCTATAAAGCCAAGCCATGGCACTTTATTACTGTATTAAATACTTGCTATTACACTGTCAATTACAAAGCTTTGAGTAGCAAATATTGAAGTGTTTGAAAAATGAAAGTCATCGGGGGAAGGCAGTTACGATGTCCGTTTACTCAAATTGTACACACTTGATAGAATTTGATGAACCTATTGTAATGTTTTAGTTTTTTGCCAAGTGTGTCCATACTTCATCGAAATGAATTTGAGACTTTTACTATTTGGCGAATTAATTTGCATGGCAACAGGTAGCAAATATCTGTAAAAAGCAGAAAGGAGGCAATATCAAAAACCAAATACCTAGGTATTTCAATTAGTTTTCGACCTCAAGATTTGATCCAATGTTTTTAATCAATATCATTCTAACTCTAACAGTGTTGTTTCAATTCAATTTTTCAATTCAATATCCTGCTTTAGTACATGCATTTTTTATTAGGTGCCTTGTTCTAAATTGAACTAATAGTTCGCTACTTACCTATAATTTTCATTTGTGAAAGTGCTGTCATTGAAAAACGTGTGAATCATACTCCGTATTTGCCATAGATCGTTTTGTAATTGAAATATGCTGTAAATATTTATATCATTGATAATTAATTACACATTATATATAAGACTATAAATAAATTTAGATGAAATAAAGAAATGTATACACAATATAATTTTAAAACTGTATTGCTATGATGACCCTTTTGTCCTCGATTTTGATGGATTTAATTTGTAGGTATTCTAGGATCCTGAATTTACAACTATTTACGGTTGCTAGCGGAAACGCAATGTGTGTAAAGCATTATGGCAAAATCTCATTGCCAGCAGATTGACTGCTTTTTAGTTATTGAATCATATCCTCTTAGGCGAAATTCCCACCTTGATAGGAATGATGGGGAGTATTAGTTGGAGCTGGTTTTGGGGTAAATTTTTTTTTATTTTATTTTTCGTCGTTTCCTACAATGACGAGATTTGAAGTAATCAATGTAATCCAAATTTTGGTTGAATTAAACCATGTACATGAGTAAATATCGTGACGTTTTTTTCTTTCTGGTAGTAGAGGACAAGAATATAATGTTAATTAAATATTATTAAATTGGAAAAATCGATTTAGGAGAATTCATATAATGAGTCAAAAGGTGCTGTAAATGTTTTACGCCAGCAGTTAGGCAACTTAACATACAGCTGTGCACGACGGGTTGCCTATAGACACCGCCTCTAGTCTGATAGGTCTCCGACAGCGCTGAACGTCAACAGCAGTCGTGGCCGAGTGGTTAAGGCGTCTGACTAGAAATCAGATTCCCTCTGGGAGCGTAGGTTCGAATCCTACCGACTGCGATCCCTTTTTTATTTGCTAAAATGATCACATATCATTTTTAACTCTCAAATAACATGATTAAACTTTAATCTGAACACCTATTGATCGAAAAAGGCATATTTTCGTGTCGTTCCGAGGATGTCTCTTGCGCATGCGCGGGGACTTGGTTTTGAAAGGCGAACCGGTGTTGCCGAAAGCGTGTAGACAAGTAGTTGCAGATTCGGGAGCAAGTCGGCGGTGGTCACAACCTGTTGAGTCCGTGACTGCGTGGAAGTGGACAACAATGGCGTTTTCATTGTTGAGAATTAGTGTGCGCGCGTCTCCAAGACTGGTTGACAATGGGTTGTGTGCAGTTGGAATAAACTGTTTCGATCCAAGAGGACCAAAGGTGAGAAAAAACTAAACTATTCAATTTAAAAAATAAAATAAAAAGACATCAGGTGATCACTAATTAAATCAATAAGTACCTCAATAATATTTAAAAATAATTTATTCAAGTCTGAATCATTTTGTTGTTGCTACGCATGTATTTTTAATGAGCTAATGATATTCGCATAATAAGCAAGGAGTAACGACTTGATTTTAGTTCATGGTCAAGAGATTGACCCCTGATCGTAATCCAGTTTTATCATCAATTTGTGTCCATACGAACCAGAATTATAAAGAATCACAAATCAGAACAAATTGCCGGCTAGAAATGAACAATGGGATTAAGGTTGAGAATATCCTTGGTTTGGCTTTCACCGTTCAATTTGATTAATCGCCATCAAAACCTTGATTCTTTCACGTAAGCAATGAGGGATTAATTAAGTGCACTTAAAAACACTTAAAGTGCACTTAATTTGTATAAATACAAACTAGGAAAACGCTCTGTGTAACGCGTTGATGAGCGAGCACGGATACACGCAACACCTCGAATCGAAATTATGTCTATCGAATGTCATTAAAAGCCAACAATTCTTTAGTTTCGTCACAGACTTGTATAAAAATCTCCAAAATCTCCAAAAATATTGGTGCCAATCCTTGCTAAGTTTTAAGTTGATCGATTAAACCTTTATGATTGAACGGTTCCTTGTTAATTTTCAAAAATCACAGGATCTCGTTCAAAAAATATACCTGGGACCACCCATATGATATGATATTAGTGTGTACACAATATCAGATCAATCTGTTGAACGGTCATTATTAGTTTCATTTCGTTTGAAACTTTCTGCTCTAACTACCTTGCCTTGAACTGTAGATTCGAAGTCGCCGTGAATTTGACAGCCAGCAAGCAAAATGTCCCTAAAATGACAAAAACTTTTGAAAATAACAACAGATTAGAGTGAAAATTGGCAAAAATACCTTAAATGTTGGTACCAATGACCATGCGAAGTTTTTAGTTGGTCGGTCAATCGGTTCCAGTTTAAATTTCAAAAATCACAGGAAAAATGGTTTCAAATTTGAACCAATTGGAGGATTTGGCTGAATTTTTTTTTGATTGGGTACAATGTTGGTTGCAATGACTTTGCTAAATTTCAAATTGATCGAACCAACCAATCGAAAGATAATTTTTATAAAATTTGAACCAATCACAGGATCTCGTTTAGAAAAGATCCCAGGGATCGCATAGATTACGTTAGTATGTGTACAAAATTTCAGATCGATTGGTTGTGCGGTTTGACCTGGGCAGTGCAGGCAAAAAAAAACAACAAAAAAACAAACAAACAAAAAAAAACAAAAAAAAACAAAAAACACACAGAGAAAGTGCCATAAGAGTACCGTGGTGACGCTCGCTACGCTCGCTCAATTATAAATACAAATACAAAAATAAATACACATTAGGTATACAAATGAAAATATATTCGGTGTGGCTCTAAGTCAAGGATATCCCCATAAAAACTAAAAAGACACACCGTGGAAAAATACCAGACAAGTCTCTTCAAATGAAAAAAAAAATCAGCACTGAAAAGCAGTGATGTCATATGTGTCAAGTTAAAACTTAATTTTATAATCTGGGCTGCTCTACGTTAATAGATTATGAAATACAATCATAAAAGTAATAATCATGTTGAAATTTTATATTTTTTTAAATCTACGTTTTTCACAGAAAAATATGTGAATACAAAAGATTTTTGAAAAATCTAATCATATTCGAATTTTTGATTATTAAAAGTTCTGATCTTGGTCCAGAAGAATTTTGCCGTAGAAAAAATGCGTGTTTTTTACCTGAGGTTGATTGGACTTGTTATGAACGGAAATTAACAAGGTGATGGTGGCAAAACATAATTGTGTTTCTTTAATGTAACATTGCAACATTGCTCATGCCCAGAACAAGTCACAATTTGCACTATTGTATCGTCGTATAACAGTTGCAATAAAAGTACACAAGCAGCCTGCAAACCCCTGCATGATTGAGTATTGACCTTCTTCTAAGTGGACTTATAATATAAAAGTATACTTAATAAACCATTTCTTGGGATAATATTCATGACTTTTTAATACATAACGTACTTTTAAACAAATTCTCATAATTTGTGAAGAAATTCTCTATAGCAACCAAATATCAAATCGACGAAATTTATTGTTAATTTCAAATTATTCCAGAACTTGTGAGGGAAAATGAAAAGGGTTTAAAAAATGTTCGCGTATTATTTGGAATATAGGTACACTTGCGAAGGGGAAGGGGGGGGGGGGGGAATTATATGTCGAACAACGGTGACAGGGGGTGGAGAAGTACTTGGAACCAAGAGCTAAGCTATTCACTTTCACCACACTTTAAAGTAGACTAGTAGTCAAATTAAAAACAGCTAAAACGCAATAATATTCCAAGAAATTGAGCCTTTTTATGTGTATTCTATTCCACTTCTCTCGTATATACCGTTTTGAGAGTCCGTAGTTACATAGTATGAGAAATTATGTTTCTGGGTAGGTAACTTTTCTATCTTTTTTATCACGTCGCGGCCGCCTTCGTTTCGGCGTAATGCTAGTGAAATGAAGACGGTCGCGAAGAGATAAAAAAAAATATTTCGAATACGTTCCCGTGGAAAACTACATAGCAATTATTAAATACCAAAGAAACAGAAAATCCATGGGTGCCGGGAAGGGTCTCCCCCATGGATGTAAGAATCCATGGGTGCCGGGAAGGGTCTCCCCCATGGATGTAAGAATCCATGGGTGCCGGGAAGGGTCTCCCGGGAAGGGTAGGGTATGCCGGGAAGGGTCTCCCCCATGGATGTAAGAAAAAGTAAAAGATTTGTGGTGTTAGCTCGTACACGTCGTAAAGGATCTCAAAATTGATTTCATCAAGTGTAAGAAAAACTAAAAGGAAACAAACGGTTTTGGGGACCACAGACCAAAGGGCGAGAAAAATTGTAAACAAAACTGCAACCAAAATACCAAAAGTGTAAAAAAACGTCCTGCGGGGCAGGGTGAGGGGCGCTTATGCCCTCCAAAGTTTTAATTTGAAATTATTATTTATTATTATTATTTATTATCTTTATTAAAACAGATTTGCATACAGTGTACACGGTGTCTGAGTAAGCTATTTCTAAGAAGTTACGAATTATTGTTTCTTTAAGGTCTAAGATTAAAGTAATGTTACAATTACAATCTACAGGACTTACATACTAATAGCATGCCTAAATTCTCTTACGCTAGTTGGCATTTCATCAGAAAGTACTCCCGTCAACCTATTCCACTCCACAATTCCTCGTCCAATTGTTGAATTGCTTCCATATTTAGATTTAAAACCCTCTCGAAATATTTTCCACCTATGGTCATTCCTCCCTCTATATACATCGGGTCGTATCCTATCTTCTAGCTCCTTCCATGGCTTTAACCCAGTGACTGCTCGGTAAATTTTTGTTAGTCTAGATATTCTTCTTCTTTCTTTGAGTGGTTCCCAATTTAGGCTCTTTACCAAGTTTGTTACACTCGTATAGTTATACTGTGTTACCTCAATCTCTCCGTCCACTAATCCTCTTCCCTCTAAAACATTTAGTAAACAATTTTTCATACTCTCTTTGTTTCCCACTGGTTTAACGTTCAACCTTTCCAGTGCTGCTCTCAGCTCTACAACCTTTAGATCTTTCACATTCTTTTTTAGCACTTTCTTTCTTACAATTCTCTCCCCAGTTACATACTTTGCTGCCCTTCTCTGTATCTGTTCTACCTTTAGTACGTCTCCTACCTTCGACGGATCCCATATATCTGCCGCATATTCTAATAAGGGCCGCACTAATGTGGTATATGCCTTAGTCTTGGCTCTCTTACTACTCTTTTTTAATATTCTCATAACAAAGTGTAACCTTCTAAATCCATTGTTAACTACCTTGTTTATTTGCTCGTTCCAGCTTAATTTTGAATCTATTATTAGCCCTAAATATTTAACATTACTCTCTACATTTATAACTGAAGCACCTATTTTATAATGATAATTTTCTTCTGATGTACTTCCTCTCCTTATTGATAATAATTGACTTTTATCTTTATTTACATTGAATCCAAGTACTGTGAGCTTATCGTACAGTTTATTAATGTCTCGTTGGAGCTGTATCCTGCTTTCTTCGTCCACAATAGATCTATATATCACACAATCATCTGCAAAAAGCCTTATTTTACTAGATATACCATCCGGTATTCTATTAATGTACAAAATAAATAACAATGGGCCCAGAACACTACCCTGTGGGACCCCCGACGTTACTGAGATTTCCTCGGAGAGGGCCTCCTCCACTTTAACTTTCTGTTTTCTGTCCCTCAAAAATTCCTCTACCCATACCAGAACCCTCAAATCCAGCGGTAATCTCTGTAATTCCCTTATAATTCCTCTGTGTCCGATTGAATCAAATGCTTTACTAAGATCTATAAAAATTGCGTCTGTTATAATATTTCTTTCCATATTGTCTGAAAGATCCTGTACTAATGAGGTTAGTTGGGATTCACAGGAATACCCCTCTCTAAATCCGTGTTGGCTATCACTAAATATACCTGCTCCTTCACAAAATGTCCTGATATATTTACTTAGCAGCTTCTCAAAAATTTTGCAAATAACTGCGGTGAGGCTGACTGGTCTATAATTTTTAACTTCTGCTTTGCTTCCGGCTTTATGAATAGGTATTACCAGAGCTCTCTTCCAGTCAAGAGGAAGCTTGCCATTGTTAATTGATATGTTGAACATGACTCGGAGATACGGAACTATTGATTGCGGTTGTAATTTAAGGTAATCTATTGTAATTCCGTCCTCTCCTGCAGCTTTATGAGCTTTAGTTCCTCTGATGGCCTTGAAAATGTCTTTGTCGGTCATTGTAAATGGGACTCTTTCTAAAAACTCCTCTCTTATTGCCCCATCTGTAATGTTTTCCTCTGTTGTAAAAACACTCGCATAATATTCATTCAAAGTTTCCGCCTTTTCTTTGCTAGTTACACTTGATTCTCTCGTTATTTGTGATACAAGTTCGGGTATTTCTTTTCCTTTCCCACTCCTCTTTCTTAAATAACTGTAGAATTTGTTGCTAGCCTGCTGTATATTTTCATGTTTTTCATCAATATCTAATAACTTTTCAATGAATTTATCTTGAGCGATCTTTTTCTCATCTTTCAGTTCTTTAGCTACCTTTTTAAATAATTCTTTTGAATTCATATTCTTATTCCTATTCTTGTATAGCTTCCTACATCTGATCTTTAGTTTTTTCAAGTCTTTAGTGAAATATTCTGGGTCGGGGCTCTTGGCTAACTTTTTAAATGGAATGAAAGCCTTACTTTCTTCAACAATTTCCTTGAAGTTTGTCCATATCTCTTCTACGCTTTCTCCTTTTGAAGCCCAACCCTCGAATTTATCTCTAAGAAATTTACCCATCCCCTCTTTGTCTGCTTTCGCGTACTGCCACGACACTTTTCCCCTGCAGTCTTCTTTCGTCCTATTTATATTTACTTCCATCACTACCCCTCTGTGGTCACTGATTCCTCCCACTACTTCTACCTCTCTTGTCTCAAGTGACCTTATAAGGAACACATCCAGCACTTTTGCTCCCCTTGTCCCTTCCCTGACAACCTGCTCCAACCCCCCTTCCCTCATCAAAGTTGAGACCATTTCCTGAGCAATTCCTCCCTTGTCTGCAACTATCTCCCACTCTACGTCTGGTAAGTTAAGGTCCCCTCCAATAATCATGTTTCTAAATTTCATGTTGTCTCTTGTAACAAAATCCGTGATGCTTTGTACGGCCGAATAATCATTATTCGGGGTTCTATAGGCTCCGATTACAATCACTGGAATCTTCTTTTTTCCCAATCCGACTCTTATTGCTAACACTTCCTCTCCTTGCCCTCTCCAGACTTCTAGAGCTTCATAATGTTTCTTAACACCGATGGCAACCCCACCACCCCATGTATTAGTGTTTCTATCTTTCCTAAAAACATTGTACTCTGTGGGGAATACTTCATTATCCTCGAATTCTTTATTTATCCATGTTTCGGTCGCTATGAAAATGTCCGGATCATATATGTCTATCATATCTGAAAACTGCCTGACCTTCTCTTGGGTTCTCAGGCTACGGCAATTCATTTGAAGGAATCTAATTTTATTAATATTATTATTATTTACAGTACATATATTTTTAATGCAATATTCTATATTTCCCCCTCCTACGGTAAGTTTTCCTGGCTTTCTGCATCATCTACTGCCATTGACGTAAGTTCCTTGTCAATTGAGTCTAGGATCGCCTGTCCTAGGAATAACCCCCCCCTAGGATTTAAGTGCACCCCGTCCTCGGCGGCTTCATCCCCCGAAATGACTGAGTTCGGGTCAAAATAAGTCACACCCTTCTGTTTACACAGCCACACTAAACTGTCATTCAACTTGTCCACAGTGCTTGCCCACACATCGTCTCTATACACTATTCCATTGATCACCCACTTCGCATGTTCATATTTCACTCGTCCCGCCTCAAGCAATTCTTCCATTTCACTCATAAGATGCCTTCTGTTCTTATTTTTAATATTGTTTGTGCCTACGTGCACTACCACTACTTTAGGAGCTGGCAGTTCTTCATCCCGGTCCACGAGCTTCTTCTTCAACTCTTCAACACGGATCCCTGGATACACCTTAACTTCGCATCCCTTTTCTCTACACACTGCTCCTGCTCTTCTTATCATTGAGTCACCAATAACGAGGACATTCTCTTCTCGATATAGCGTCGGGAAGATAGGGGGTTCTCGTTGCTTCTTGCCTCCTTCTAATATTCTGCGGTAATATTCTTCATTTTCTTCCGCTGTCCTCGGACTTGTTTTGAATGGGACCGCGCCTATTTGTGTCGTTGTTTCCGCCCCTGTCTTTGTCTCCGCTCCTGCCATCTGGCTGTAGAGACGGTGGGTGGATTTGTCTTCGTCTTCGCCTTCGCCTCCTGCCTGCCACCTGTCGGCCGTGCCCTCAACTGCTTGCCTTACCACCACCTCTGTGATTTTACATTTCTTCATTTTTCCCTCATAATCATTTACTTTTTCCTTCAAGAGTATGTTTATTTCTTCCAGTGCCTTTAATCTTTTGTCTTTTTCTTCTAATAACCTTCTCAACAAGGAGTTTTCTACACTAAGCTCGCTTCTTTCATCTAGGTCCCTGCGGCTACCCGTATCCATACCAATACAGTGGTCAATGTTTATTTCACTCTCTTCTTTATTATTCTCAAGCTCCAACTCCAACAACTTAGTTATAAGTGCGGGTTTGTTCCCACTTACTTTATTTGCGCCTCTCTTCCTTAGCTCTTCTTGTAATTCACACTTTTTTAACTGATTTAACTCCACTGAAAAACTACTCAGGTGCACCCCGTCGGCCATGTTGTCAATGTCAACATGTTGTCATGTTGTCAATGTTTTCGCCCTCTGACAGAAATCCTGCCGGCGCCCATGAGCCTCATGTGAATGAGTTGATGACAAGTATCTCTGACATTGTATTGCATCAACAGGTCCTGCATAGTCAACAGAGTCTGCAGCGAGTGCTGGACAAGTCGCTGTGTAGAACCTTCTTCAAGGCTGTGGAGGGATCTTCCCAGACTCTCTGACATTGTATTGCATCAACAGGTCCTGCATAGTCAACAGAGTCTGCAGCGAGTGCTGGACAAGTCGCTGTGTAGAACCTTCTTCAAGGCTGTGGAGGGATCTTCCCAGACTCTCTGACATTGTATTGCATCAACAGGTCCTGCATAGACAACAGAGTCTGCAGCGAGTGCTGGACAAGTCGCTGTGTAGAACCTTCTTCAAGGCTGTGGAGGGATCTTCCCAGACTCTCTGACATTGTATTGCATCAACAGGTCCTGCATAGTCAACAGAGTCTGCAGCGAGTGCTGGACAAGTCGCTGTGTAGAACCTTCTTCAAGGCTGTGGAGGGATCTTCCCAGACTCTCTGACATTGTATTGCATCAACAGGTACTGCATAGTCAACAGAGTCTGCAGCGAGTGCTGGACAAGTCGCTGTGTAGAACCTTCTTCAAGGCTGTGGAGGGATCTTCCCAGACTCTCTGACATTGTATTGCATCAACAGGTCCTGCATAGTCAACAGAGTCTGCAGCGAGTGCTGGACAAGTCACTGTGTAGAACCTTCTTCAAGGCTGTGGAGGGATCTTCCCAGACTCTCTGACATTGTATTGCATCAACAGGTCCTGCATAGTCAACAGAGTCTGCAGCGAGTGCTGGACATGTCGCTGTGTAGAACCTTCTTCAAGGCTGTGGAGGGATCTTCCCAGACTCTCTGACATTGTATTGCATCAACAGGTCCTGCATAGTCAACAGAGTCTGCAGCGAGTGCTGGACATGTCACTGTGTAGAACCTTCTTCAAGGCTGTGGAGGGATCTTCCCAGACTCTCTGACATTGTATTGCATCAACAGGTCCTGCATAGTCAACAGAGTCTGCAGCGAGTGCTGGACATGTCACTGTGTAGAACCTTCTTCAAGGCTGTGGAGGGATCTTCCCAGACTCTCTGACATTGTATTGCATCAACAGGTCCTGCATAGTCAACAGAGTCTGCAGCGAGTGCTGGACATGTCACTGTGTAGAACCTTCTTCAAGGCTGTGGAGGGATCTTCCCAGACTCTCTGACATTGTATTGCATCAACAGGTCCTGCATAGTCAACAGAGTCTGCAGCGAGTGCTGGACAAGTCACTGTGTTTTCCTTCTTCAAGGCTGTGGAGGGATCTTCCCAGACTCTCTGACATTGTATTGCATCAACAGGTCCTGCATAGTCAACAGAGTCTGCAGCGAGTGCTGGACATGTCGCTGTGTAGAACCTTCTTCAAGGTTGTGGAGGGATCTTCCCAGACTCTCTGACATTGTATTGCATCAACAGGTCCTGCATAGTCAACAGAGTCTGCAGCGAGTGCTGGACAAGTCACTGTGTTTTCCTTCTTCAAGGCTGTGGAGGGATCTTCCCAGACTCTCTGACATTGTATTGCATCAACAGGTCCTGCATAGTCAACAGAGTCTGCAGCGAGTGCTGGACATGTCGCTGTGTAGAACCTTCTTCAAGGTTGTGGAGGGATCTTCCCAGACTCTCTGACATTGTATTGCATCAACAGGTCCTGCATAGTCAACAGAGTCTGCAGCGAGTGCTGGACAAGTCACTGTGTAGAACCTTCTTCAAGGCTGTGGAGGGATCTTCCCAGACTCTCTGACATTGTATTGCATCAACAGGTCCTGCATAGTCAACAGAGTCTGCAGCGAGTGCTGGACAAGTCGCTGTGTAAAACCTTCTTCAAGGCTGTGGAGGGATCTTCCCAGACTCTCTGACATTGTATTGCATCAACAGGTCCTGCATAGTCAACAGAGTCTGCAGCGAGTGCTGGACATGTCGCTGTGTAGAACCTTCTTCAAGGCTGTGGAGGGATCTTCCCAGACTCTCTGACATTGTATTGCATCAACAGGTCCTGCATAGTCAACAGAGTCTGCAGCGAGTGCTGGACAAGTCACTGTGTAGAACCTTCTTCAAGGCTGTGGAGGGATCTTCCCAGACTCTCTGACATTGTATTGCATCAACAGGTCCTGCATAGTCAACAGAGTCTGCAGCGAGTGCTGGACAAGTCGCTGTGTAGAACCTTCTTCAAGGCTGTGGAGGGATCTTCCCAGACTCTCTGACATTGTATTGCATCAACAGGTCCTGCATAGTCAACAGAGTCTGCAGCGAGTGCTGGACAAGTCACTGTGTAGAACCTTCCTCAAGGCTGTGGAGAGATCTTCCCAGACTCTCTGACATTGTATTGCATCAACAGGTCCTGCATAGTCAACAGAGTCTGCAGCGAGTGCTGGACAAGTCACTGTGTTTTCCTTCTTCAAGGCTGTGGAGGGATCTTCCCAGACTCTCTGACATTGTATTGCATCAACAGGTCTTGCATAGTCAACAGAGTCTGCAGCGAGTGCTGGACATGTCGCTGTGTAGAACCTTCATCAAGGCTGTGGAGGGATCTTCCCAGACTCTCTGACATTGTATTGCATCAACAGGTCCTGCATAGTCAACAGAGTCTGCAGCGAGTGCTGGACATGTCGCTGTGTAGAACCTTCTTCAAGGCTGTGGAGGGATCTTCCCAGACTCTCTGACATTGTATTGCATCAACAGGTCCTGCATAGTCAACAGAGTCTGCAGCGAGTGCTGGACAAGTCGCTGTGTAGAACCTTCTTCAAGGCTGTGGAGGGATCTTCCCAGACTCTCTGACATTGTATTGCATCAACAGGTCCCGCATAGTCAACAGAGTCTGCAGCGAGTGCTGGACAAGTCACTGTGTAGAACCTTCTTCAAGGCTGTGGAGGGATCTTCCCAGACTCTCTGACATTGTATTGCATCAACAGGTCCTGCATAGTCAACAGAGTCTGCAGCGAGTGCTGGACAAGTCACTGTGTAGAACCTTCTTCAAGGCTGTGGAGGGATCTTCCCAGACTCTCTGACATTGTATTGCATCAACAGGTCCTGCATAGTCAACAGAGTCTGCAGCGAGTGCTGGACAAGTCACTGTGTAGAACCTTCTTCAAGGCTGTGGAGGGATCTTCCCAGACTCTCTGACATTGTATTGCATCAACAGGTCCTGCATAGTCAACAGAGTCTGCAGCGAGTGCTGGACAAGTCGCTGTGTAGAACCTTCTTCAAGGCTGTGGAGGGATCTTCCCAGACTCTCTGACATTGTATTGCATCAACAGGTCCTGCATAGTCAACAGAGTCTGCAGCGAGTGCTGGACAAGTCGCTGTGTAGAACCTTCTTCAAGGCTGTGGAGGGATCTTCCCAGACTCTCTGACATTGTATTGCATCAACAGGTCCTGCATAGTCAACAGAGTCTGCAGCGAGTGCTGGACAAGTCGCTGTGTAGAACCTTCTTCAAGGCTGTGGAGGGATCTTCCCAGACTCTCTGACATTGTATTGCATCAACAGGTCCTGCATAGTCAACAGAGTCTGCAGCGAGTGCTGGACAAGTCGCTGTGTAGAACCTTCTTCAAGGCTGTGGAGGGATCTTCCCAGACTCTCTGACATTGTATTGCATCAACAGGTCCTGCATAGTCAACAGAGTCTGCAGCGAGTGCTGGACAAGTCGCTGTGTAGAACCTTCTTCAAGGCTGTGGAGGGATCTTCCCAGACTCTCTGACATTGTATTGCATCAACAGGTCCTGCATAGTCAACAGAGTCTGCAGCGAGTGCTGGACATGTCGCTGTGTAGAACCTTCTTCAAGGCTGTGGAGGGATCTTCCCACACTCTCTGACATTGTATTGCATCAACAGGTCCTGCATAGTCAACAGAGTCTGCAGCGAGTGCTGGACAAGTCGCTGTGTAGAACCTTCTTCAAGGCTGTGGAGGGATCTTCCCAGACTCTCTGACATTGTATTGCATCAACAGGTCCTGCATAGTCAACAGAGTCTGCAGCGAGTGCTGGACAAGTCACTGTGTAGAACCTTCTTCAAGGCTGTGGAGGGATCTTCCCAGACTCTCTGACATTGTATTGCATCAACAGGTCCTGCATAGTCAACAGAGTCTGCAGCGAGTGCTGGACAAGTCACTGTGTAGAACCTTCTTCAAGGCTGTGGAGGGATCTTCCCAGACTCTCTGACATTGTATTGCATCAACAGGTCCTGCATAGTCAACAGAGTCTGCAGCGAGTGCTGGACAAGTCACTGTGTAGAACCTTCTTCAAGGCTGTGGAGGGATCTTCCCAGACTCTCTGACATTGTATTGCATCAACAGGTCCTGCATAGTCAACAGAGTCTGCAGCGAGTGCTGGACATGTCGCTGTGTAGAACCTTCTTCAAGGCTGTGGAGGGATCTTCCCAGACTCTCTGACATTGTATTGCATCAACAGGTCCTGCATAGTCAACAGAGTCTGCAGCGAGTGCTGGACAAGTCGCTGTGTAGAACCTTCTTCAAGGCTGTGGAGGGATCGTCCCAGACTCTCTGACATTGTATTGCATCAACAGGTCCTGCATAGTCAACAGAGTCTGCAGCGAGTGCTGGACAAGTCGCTGTGTAGAACCTTCTTCAAGGCTGTGGAGGGATCTTCCCAGACTCTCTGACATTGTATTGCATCAACAGGTCCTGCATAGTCAACAGAGTCTGCAGCGAGTGCTGGACATGTCGCTGTGTAGAACCTTCTTCAAGGCTGTGGAGGGATCTTCCCAGACTCTCT
Organism: Leuctra nigra; assembly: GCA_934045905.1. Lineage (NCBI taxonomy): Eukaryota > Metazoa > Arthropoda > Insecta > Plecoptera > Leuctridae > Leuctra > Leuctra nigra. Next base: position 29,070,557 of record OW203767.1, on the reverse strand, counting down.
GACATTGTATTGCATCAACAGGTCCTGCATAGTCAACAGAGTCTGCAGCGAGTGCTGGACAAGTCGCTGTGTAGAACCTACTTCAAGGCTGTGGAGGGATCTTCCCAGACTCTCTGACATTGTATTGCATCAACAGGTCCTGCATAGTCAACAGAGTCTGCAGCGAGTGCTGGACAAGTCGCTGTGTAGAACCTTCTTCAAGGCTGTGGAGTGATCTTCCCAGACTCTCTGACATTGTATTGCATCAACAGGTCCTGCATAGTCAACAGAGTCTGCAGCGAGTGCTGGACAAGTCACTGTGTTTTCCTTCTTCAAGGCTGTGGAGGGATCTTCCCAGACTCTCTGACATTGTATTGCATCAACAGGTCCTGCATAGTCAACAGAGTCTGCAGCGAGTGCTGGACATGTCGCTGTGTAGAACCTTCTTCAAGGTTGTGGAGGGATCTTCCCAGACTCTCTGACATTGTATTGCATCAACAGGTCCTGCATAGTCAACAGAGTCTGCAGCGAGTGCTGGACAAGTCACTGTGTTTTCCTTCTTCAAGGCTGTGGAGGGATCTTCCCAGACTCTCTGACATTGTATTGCATCAACAGGTCCTGCATAGTCAACAGAGTCTGCAGCGAGTGCTGGACATGTCGCTGTGTAGAACCTTCTTCAAGGTTGTGGAGGGATCTTCCCAGACTCTCTGACATTGTATTGCATCAACAGGTCCTGCATAGTCAACAGAGTCTGCAGCGAGTGCTGGACAAGTCACTGTGTAGAACCTTCTTCAAGGCTGTGGAGGGATCTTCCCAGACTCTCTGACATTGTATTGCATCAACAGGTCCTGCATAGTCAACAGAGTCTGCAGCGAGTGCTGGACAAGTCGCTGTGTAAAACCTTCTTCAAGGCTGTGGAGGGATCTTCCCAGACTCTCTGACATTGTATTGCATCAACAGGTCCTGCATAGTCAACAGAGTCTGCAGCGAGTGCTGGACATGTCGCTGTGTAGAACCTTCTTCAAGGCTGTGGAGGGATCTTCCCAGACTCTCTGACATTGTATTGCATCAACAGGTCCTGCATAGTCAACAGAGTCTGCAGCGAGTGCTGGACAAGTCACTGTGTAGAACCTTCTTCAAGGCTGTGGAGGGATCTTCCCAGACTCTCTGACATTGTATTGCATCAACAGGTCCTGCATAGTCAACAGAGTCTGCAGCGAGTGCTGGACAAGTCGCTGTGTAGAACCTTCTTCAAGGCTGTGGAGGGATCTTCCCAGACTCTCTGACATTGTATTGCATCAACAGGTCCTGCATAGTCAACAGAGTCTGCAGCGAGTGCTGGACAAGTCACTGTGTAGAACCTTCCTCAAGGCTGTGGAGAGATCTTCCCAGACTCTCTGACATTGTATTGCATCAACAGGTCCTGCATAGTCAACAGAGTCTGCAGCGAGTGCTGGACAAGTCACTGTGTTTTCCTTCTTCAAGGCTGTGGAGGGATCTTCCCAGACTCTCTGACATTGTATTGCATCAACAGGTCCTGCATAGTCAACAGAGTCTGCAGCGAGTGCTGGACATGTCGCTGTGTAGAACCTTCATCAAGGCTGTGGAGGGATCTTCCCAGACTCTCTGACATTGTATTGCATCAACAGGTCCTGCATAGTCAACAGAGTCTGCAGCGAGTGCTGGACATGTCGCTGTGTAGAACCTTCTTCAAGGCTGTGGAGGGATCTTCCCAGACTCTCTGACATTGTATTGCATCAACAGGTCCTGCATAGTCAACAGAGTCTGCAGCGAGTGCTGGACAAGTCGCTGTGTAGAACCTTCTTCAAGGCTGTGGAGGGATCTTCCCAGACTCTCTGACATTGTATTGCATCAACAGGTCCTGCATAGTCAACAGAGTCTGCAGCGAGTGCTGGACAAGTCACTGTGTAGAACCTTCTTCAAGGCTGTGGAGGGATCTTCCCAGACTCTCTGACATTGTATTGCATCAACAGGTCCTGCATAGTCAACAGAGTCTGCAGCGAGTGCTGGACAAGTCACTGTGTAGAACCTTCTTCAAGGCTGTGGAGGGATCTTCCCAGACTCTCTGACATTGTATTGCATCAACAGGTCCTGCATAGTCAACAGAGTCTGCAGCGAGTGCTGGACAAGTCACTGTGTAGAACCTTCTTCAAGGCTGTGGAGGGATCTTCCCAGACTCTCTGACATTGTATTGCATCAACAGGTCCTGCATAGTCAACAGAGTCTGCAGCGAGTGCTGGACAAGTCGCTGTGTAGAACCTTCTTCAAGGCTGTGGAGGGATCGTCCCAGACTCTCTGACATTGTATTGCATCAACAGGTCCTGCATAGTCAACAGAGTCTGCAGCGAGTGCTGGACAAGTCGCTGTGTAGAACCTTCTTCAAGGCTGTGGAGGGATCTTCCCAGACTCTCTGACATTGTATTGCATCAACAGGTCCTGCATAGTCAACAGAGTCTGCAGCGAGTGCTGGACATGTCGCTGTGTAGAACCTTCTTCAAGGCTGTGGAGGGATCTTCCCAGACTCTCTGACATTGTATTGCATCAACAGGTCCTGCATAGTCAACAGAGTCTGCAGCGAGTGCTGGACAAGTCGCTGTGTAGAACCTACTTCAAGGCTGTGGAGGGATCTTCCCAGACTCTCTGACATTGTATTGCATCAACAGGTCCTGCATAGTCAACAGAGTCTGCAGCGAGTGCTGGACAAGTCGCTGTGTAGAACCTTCTTCAAGGCTGTGGAGGGATCTTCCCAGACTCTCTGACATTGTATTGCATCAACAGGTCCTGCATAGTCAACAGAGTCTGCAGCGAGTGCTGGACAAGTCACTGTGTTTTCCTTCTTCAAGGCTGTGGAGGGATCTTCCCAGACTCTCTGACATTGTATTGCATCAACAGGTCCTGCATAGTCAACAGAGTCTGCAGCGAGTGCTGGACATGTCGCTGTGTAGAACCTTCTTCAAGGTTGTGGAGGGATCTTCCCAGACTCTCTGACATTGTATTGCATCAACAGGTCCTGCATAGTCAACAGAGTCTGCAGCGAGTGCTGGACAAGTCACTGTGTTTTCCTTCTTCAAGGCTGTGGAGGGATCTTCCCAGACTCTCTGACATTGTATTGCATCAACAGGTCCTGCATAGTCAACAGAGTCTGCAGCGAGTGCTGGACATGTCGCTGTGTAGAACCTTCTTCAAGGTTGTGGAGGGATCTTCCCAGACTCTCTGACATTGTATTGCATCAACAGGTCCTGCATAGTCAACAGAGTCTGCAGCGAGTGCTGGACAAGTCACTGTGTAGAACCTTCTTCAAGGCTGTGGAGGGATCTTCCCAGACTCTCTGACATTGTATTGCATCAACAGGTCCTGCATAGTCAACAGAGTCTGCAGCGAGTGCTGGACAAGTCGCTGTGTAAAACCTTCTTCAAGGCTGTGGAGGGATCTTCCCAGACTCTCTGACATTGTATTGCATCAACAGGTCCTGCATAGTCAACAGAGTCTGCAGCGAGTGCTGGACATGTCGCTGTGTAGAACCTTCTTCAAGGCTGTGGAGGGATCTTCCCAGACTCTCTGACATTGTATTGCATCAACAGGTCCTGCATAGTCAACAGAGTCTGCAGCGAGTGCTGGACAAGTCACTGTGTAGAACCTTCTTCAAGGCTGTGGAGGGATCTTCCCAGACTCTCTGACATTGTATTGCATCAACAGGTCCTGCATAGTCAACAGAGTCTGCAGCGAGTGCTGGACAAGTCGCTGTGTAGAACCTTCTTCAAGGCTGTGGAGGGATCTTCCCAGACTCTCTGACATTGTATTGCATCAACAGGTCCTGCATAGTCAACAGAGTCTGCAGCGAGTGCTGGACAAGTCACTGTGTAGAACCTTCCTCAAGGCTGTGGAGAGATCTTCCCAGACTCTCTGACATTGTATTGCATCAACAGGTCCTGCATAGTCAACAGAGTCTGCAGCGAGTGCTGGACAAGTCACTGTGTTTTCCTTCTTCAAGGCTGTGGAGGGATCTTCCCAGACTCTCTGACATTGTATTGCATCAACAGGTCCTGCATAGTCAACAGAGTCTGCAGCGAGTGCTGGACATGTCGCTGTGTAGAACCTTCATCAAGGCTGTGGAGGGATCTTCCCAGACTCTCTGACATTGTATTGCATCAACAGGTCCTGCATAGTCAACAGAGTCTGCAGCGAGTGCTGGACATGTCGCTGTGTAGAACCTTCTTCAAGGCTGTGGAGGGATCTTCCCAGACTCTCTGACATTGTATTGCATCAACAGGTCCTGCATAGTCAACAGAGTCTGCAGCGAGTGCTGGACAAGTCGCTGTGTAGAACCTTCTTCAAGGCTGTGGAGGGATCTTCCCAGACTCTCTGACATTGTATTGCATCAACAGGTCCTGCATAGTCAACAGAGTCTGCAGCGAGTGCTGGACAAGTCAATGTGTAGAACCTTCTTCAAGGCTGTGGAGGGATCTTCCCAGACTCTCTGACATTGTATTGCATCAACAGGTCCTGCATAGTCAACAGAGTCTGCAGCGAGTGCTGGACAAGTCACTGTGTAGAACCTTCTTCAAGGCTGTGGAGGGATCTTCCCAGACTCTCTGACATTGTATTGCATCAACAGGTCCTGCATAGTCAACAGAGTCTGCAGCGAGTGCTGGACAAGTCACTGTGTAGAACCTTCTTCAAGGCTGTGGAGGGATCTTCCCAGACTCTCTGACATTGTATTGCATCAACAGGTCCTGCATAGTCAACAGAGTCTGCAGCGAGTGCTGGACAAGTCGCTGTGTAGAACCTTCTTCAAGGCTGTGGAGGGATCTTCCCAGACTCTCTGACATTGTATTGCATCAACAGGTCCTGCATAGTCAACAGAGTCTGCAGCGAGTGCTGGACAAGTCGCTGTGTAGAACCTTCTTCAAGGCTGTGGAGGGATCTTCCCAGACTCTCTGACATTGTATTGCATCAACAGGTCCTGCATAGTCAACAGAGTCTGCAGCGAGTGCTGGACAAGTCGCTGTGTAGAACCTTCTTCAAGGCTGTGGAGGGATCTTCCCAGACTCTCTGACATTGTATTGCATCAACAGGTCCTGCATAGTCAACAGAGTCTGCAGCGAGTGCTGGACAAGTCGCTGTGTAGAACCTTCTTCAAGGCTGTGGAGGGATCTTCCCAGACTCTCTGACATTGTATTGCATCAACAGGTCCTGCATAGTCAACAGAGTCTGCAGCGAGTGCTGGACAAGTCGCTGTGTAGAACCTTCTTCAAGGCTGTGGAGGGATCTTCCCAGACTCTCTGACATTGTATTGCATCAACAGGTCCTGCATAGTCAACAGAGTCTGCAGCGAGTGCTGGACATGTCGCTGTGTAGAACCTTCTTCAAGGCTGTGGAGGGATCTTCCCACACTCTCTGACATTGTATTGCATCAACAGGTCCTGCATAGTCAACAGAGTCTGCAGCGAGTGCTGGACAAGTCGCTGTGTAGAACCTTCTTCAAGGCTGTGGAGGGATCTTCCCAGACTCTCTGACATTGTATTGCATCAACAGGTCCTGCATAGTCAACAGAGTCTGCAGCGAGTGCTGGACAAGTCACTGTGTAGAACCTTCTTCAAGGCTGTGGAGGGATCTTCCCAGACTCTCTGACATTGTATTGCATCAACAGGTCCTGCATAGTCAACAGAGTCTGCAGCGAGTGCTGGACAAGTCACTGTGTAGAACCTTCTTCAAGGCTGTGGAGGGATCTTCCCAGACTCTCTGACATTGTATTGCATCAACAGGTCCTGCATAGTCAACAGAGTCTGCAGCGAGTGCTGGACAAGTCACTGTGTAGAACCTTCTTCAAGGCTGTGGAGGGATCTTCCCAGACTCTCTGACATTGTATTGCATCAACAGGTCCTGCATAGTCAACAGAGTCTGCAGCGAGTGCTGGACATGTCGCTGTGTAGAACCTTCTTCAAGGCTGTGGAGGGATCTTCCCAGACTCTCTGACATTGTATTGCATCAACAGGTCCTGCATAGTCAACAGAGTCTGCAGCGAGTGCTGGACAATTCGCTGTGTAGAACCTTCTTCAAGGCTGTGGAGGGATCGTCCCAGACTCTCTGACATTGTATTGCATCAACAGGTCCTGCATAGTCAACAGAGTCTGCAGCGAGTGCTGGACAAGTCGCTGTGTAGAACCTTCTTCAAGGCTGTGGAGGGATCTTCCCAGACTCTCTGACATTGTATTGCATCAACAGGTCCTGCATAGTCAACAGAGTCTGCAGCGAGTGCTGGACATGTCGCTGTGTAGAACCTTCTTCAAGGCTGTGGAGGGATCTTCCCAGACTCTCTGACATTGTATTGCATCAACAGGTCCTGCATAGTCAACAGAGTCTGCAGCGAGTGCTGGACAAGTCGCTGTGTAGAACCTACTTCAAGGCTGTGGAGGGATCTTCCCAGACTCTCTGACATTGTATTGCATCAACAGGTCCTGCATAGTCAACAGAGTCTGCAGCGAGTGCTGGACAAGTCGCTGTGTAGAACCTTCTTCAAGGCTGTGGAGGGATCTTCCCAGACTCTCTGACATTGTATTGCATCAACAGGTCCTGCATAGTCAACAGAGTCTGCAGCGAGTGCTGGACAAGTCGCTGTGTAGAACCTTCTTCAAGGCTGTGGAGGGATCTTCCCAGACTCTCTGACATTGTATTGCATCAACAGGTCCTGCATAGTCAACAGAGTCTGCAGCGAGTGCTGGACATGTCGCTGTGTTTTCCTTCTTCAAGGCTGTGGAGGGATCTTTCCAGACTCTCTGACATTGTATTGCATCAACAGGTCCTGCATAGTCAACAGAGTCTGCAGCGAGTGCTGGACAAGTCACTGTGTAGAACCTTCTTCAAGGCTGTGGAGGGATCTTCCCAGACTCTCTGACATTGTATTGCATCAACAGGTCCTGCATAGTCAACAGAGTCTGCAGCGAGTGCTGGACAAGTCGCTGTGTAGAACCTTCTTCAAGGCTGTGGAGGGATCTTCCCAGACTCTCTGACATTGTATTGCATCAACAGGTCCTGCATAGTCAACAGAGTCTGCAGCGAGTGCTGGACATGTCGCTGTGTAGAACCTTCTTCAAGGCTGTGGAGGGATCTTCCCAGACTCTCTGACATTGTATTGCATCAACAGGTCCTGCATAGTCAACAGAGTCTGCAGCGAGTGCTGGACAAGTCGCTGTGTAGAACCTTCTTCAAGGCTGTGGAGGGATCTTCCCAGACTCTCTGACATTGTATTGCATCAACAGGTCCTGCATAGTCAACAGAGTCTGCAGCGAGTGCTGGACAAGTCGCTGTGTAGAACCTTCTTCAAGGCTGTGGAGGGATCTTCCCATACTCTCTGACATTGTATTGCATCAACAGGTCCTGCATAGTCAACAGAGTCTGCAGCGAGTGCTGGACATGTCGCTGTGTAGAACCTTCTTCAAGGCTGTGGAGGGATCTTCCCAGACTCTCTGACATTGTATTGCATCAACAGGTCCTGCATAGTCAACAGAGTCTGCAGCGAGTGCTGGACAAGTCACTGTGTAGAACCTTCTTCAAGGCTGTGGAGGGATCTTCCCAGACTCTCTGACATTGTATTGCATCAACAGGTCCTGCATAGTCAACAGAGTCTGCAGCGAGTGCTGGACAAGTCGCTGTGTAGAACCTTCTTCAAGGCTGTGGAGGGATCTTCCCAGACTCTCTGACATTGTATTGCATCAACAGGTCCTGCATAGTCAACAGAGTCTGCAGCGAGTGCTGGACAAGTCGCTGTGTAGAACCTTCTTCAAGGCTGTGGAGGCATCTTCCCAGACTCTCTGACATTGTATTGCATCAACAGGTCCTGCATAGTCAACAGAGTCTGCAGCGAGTGCTGGACATGTCGCTGTGTAGAACCTTCATCAAGGCTGTGGAGGGATCTTCCCAGACTCTCTGACATTGTATTGCATCAACAGGTCCTGCATAGTCAACAGAGTCTGCAGCGAGTGCTGGACATGTCGCTGTGTAGAACCTTCTTCAAGGCTGTTGAGGGATCTTCCCAGACTCTCTGACATTGTATTGCATCAACAGGTCCTGCATAGTCAACAGAGTCTGCAGCGAGTGCTGGACAAGTCGCTGTGTAGAACCTTCTTCAAGGCTGTGGAGGGATCTTCCCAGACTCTCTGACATTGTATTGCATCAACAGGTCCTGCATAGTCAACAGAGTCTGCAGCGAGTGCTGGACAAGTCACTGTGTAGAACCTTCTTCAAGGCTGTGGAGGGATCTTCCCAGACTCTCTGACATTGTATTGCATCAACAGGTCCTGCATAGTCAACAGAGTCTGCAGCGAGTGCTGGTCAAGTCACTGTGTAGAACCTTCTTCAAGGCTGTGGAGGGATCTTCCCAGACTCTCTGACATTGTATTGCATCAACAGGTCCTGCATAGTCAACAGAGTCTGCAGCGAGTGCTGGACAAGTCGCTGTGTAGAACCTTCTTCAAGGCTGTGGAGGGATCTTCCCAGACTCTCTGACATTGTATTGCATCAACAGGTCCTGCATAGTCAACAGAGTCTGCAGCGAGTGCTGGACATGTCGCTGTGTAGAACCTTCTTCAAGGCTGTGGAGGGATCTTCCCAGACACTCTGACATTGTATTGCATCAACAGGTCCTGCATAGTCAACAGAGTCTGCAGCGAGTGCTGGACAAGTCACTGTGTAGAACCTTCTCCAAGGCTGTGGAGGGATCTTCCCAGACTCTCTGTCATTCTATTGCATCAACAGGTCCTGCATAGTCAACAGAGTCTGCAGCGAGTGCTGGACATGTCGCTGTGTAGAACCTTCTTCAAGGCTGTGGAGGGATCTTCCCAGACTCTCTGACATTGTATTGCATCAACAGGTCCTGCATAGTCAACAGAGTCTGCAGCGAGTGCTGGACAAGTCGCTGTGTAGAACCTTCTTCAAGGCTGTGGAGGGATCTTCCCAGACTCTCTGACATTGTATTGCATCAACAGGTCCTGCATAGTCAACAGAGTCTGCAGCGAGTGCTGGACATGTCGCTGTGTAGAACCTTCTTCAAGGCTGTGGAGGGATCTTCCCAGACTCTCTGACATTGTATTGCATCAACAGGTCCTGCATAGTCAACAGAGTCTGCAGCGAGTGCTGGACAAGTCGCTGTGTAGAACCTTCTTCAAGGCTGTGGAGGGATCTTCCCAGACTCTCTGACATTGTATTGCATCAACAGGTCCTGCATAGTCAACAGAGTCTGCAGCGAGTGCTGGACATGTCGCTGTGTAGAACCTTCTTCAAGGCTGTGGAGGGATCTTCTCAGACTCTCTGACATTGTATTGCATCAACAGGTCCAGCATAGTCAACAGAGTCTGCAGCGAGTGCTGGACAAGTCACTGTGTAGAACCTTCTTCAAGGCTGTGGAGGGATCTTCCCAGACTCTCTGACATTGTATTGCATCAACAGGTCCTGCATAGTCAACAGAGTCTGCAGCGAGTGCTGGACAAGTCACTGTGTAGAACCTTCTTCAAGGCTGTGGAGGGATCTTCCCAGACTCTCTGACATTGTATTGCATCAACAGGTCCTGCATAGTCAACAGAGTCTGCAGCGAGTGCTGGACATGTCGCTGTGTAGAACCTTCTTCAAGGCTGTGGAGGGATCTTCCCAGACTCTCTGACATTGTATTGCATCAACAGGTCCTGCATAGTCAACAGAGTCTGCAGCGAGTGCTGGACAAGTCGCTGTGTAGAACCTTCTTCAAGGCTGTGGAGGGATCTTCCCAGACTCTCTGACATTGTATTGCATCAACAGGTCCTGCATAGTCAACAGAGTCTGCAGCGAGTGCTGGACATGTCGCTGTGTAGAACCTTCTTCAAGGCTGTGGAGGGATCTTCCCAGACTCTCTGACATTGTATTGCATCAACAGGTCCTGCATAGTCAACAGAGTCTGCAGCGAGTGCTGGACAAGTCACTGTGTAGAACCTTCTTCAAGGCTGTGGAGGGATCTTCACAGACTCTCTGACATTGTATTGCATCAACAGGTCCTGCATAGTCAACAGAGTCTGCAGCGAGTGCTGGACAAGTCGCTGTGTAGAACCTTCTTCAAGGCTGTGGAGGGATCTTCCCAGACTCTCTGACATTGAATTGCATCAACAGGTCCTGCATAGTCAACAGAGTCTGCAGCGAGTGCTGGACAAGTCACTGTGTTTTCCTTCTTCAAGGCTGTGGAGGGATCTTCCCAGACTTTCTGACATTGTATTGCAACAACAGGTCCTGCATAGTCAACAGAGTCTGCAGCGAGTGCTGGACAAGTCGCTGTGTAGAACCTTCTTCAAGGCTGTGGAGGGATCTTCCCAGACTCTCTGACATTGTATTGCATCAACAGGTCCTGCATAGTCAACAGAGTCTGCAGCGAGTGCTGGACAAGTCACTGTGTAGAACCTTCTTCAAGGCTGTGGAGGGATCTTCCTAGACTCTCTGACATTGTATTGCATCAACAGGTCCTGCATAGTCAACAGAGTCTGCAGCGAGTGCTGGACATGTCACTGTGTAGAACCTTCTTCAAGGCTGTGGAGGGATCTTCCCAGACTCTCTGACATTGTATTGCATCCACAGGTCCTGCATAGTCAACAGAGTCTGCAGCGAGTGCTGGACAAGTCACTGTGTAGAACCTTCTTCAAGGCTGTGGAGGGATCTTCCCAGACTCTCTGACATTGTATTGCATCAACAGGTCCTGCATAGTCAACAGAGTCTGCAGCGAGTGCTGGACAAGTCACTGTGTAGAACCTTCTTCAAGGCTGTGGAGGGATCTTCCCAGACTCTCTGACATTGTATTGCATCAACAGGTCCTGCATAGTCAACAGAGTCTGCAGCGAGTGCTGGACAAGTCGCTGTGTAGAACCTTCTTCAAGGCTGTGGAGGGATCTTCCCAGACTCTCTGACATTGTATTGCATCAACAGGTCCTGCATAGTCAACAGAGTCTGCAGCGAGTGCTGGACATGTCGCTGTGTAGAACCTTCTTCAAGGCTGTGGAGGGATCTTCCCAGACTCTCTGACATTGTATTGCATCAACAGGTCCTGCATAGTCAACAGAGTCTGCAGCGAGTGCTGGACAAGTCGCTGTGTAGAACCTTCTTCAAGGCTGTGGAGAGATCTTCCCAGACTCTCTGACATTGTATTGCATCAACAGGTCCTGCATAGTCAACAGAGTCTGCAGCGAGTGCTGGACAAGTCACTGTGTAGAACCTTCTTCAAGGCTGTGGAGGGATCTTCCCAGACTCTCTGACATTGTATTGCATCAACAGGTCCTGCATAGTCAACAGAGTCTGCAGCGAGTGCTGGACAAGTCGCTGTGTAGAACCTTCTTCAAGGCTGTGGAGGGATCTTCCCAGACTCTCTGACATTGTATTGCATCAACAGGTCCTGCATAGTCAACAGAGTCTGCAGCGAGTGCTGGACAAGTCACTGTGTAGAACCTTCTTCAAGGCTGTGGAGGGATCTTCCCAGACTCTCTGACATTGTATTGCATCAACAGGTCCTGCATAGTCAACAGAGTCTGCAGCGAGTGCTGGACAAGTCACTGTGTAGAACCTTCTTCAAGGCTGTGGAGGGATCTTCCCAGACTCTCTGACATTGTATTGCATCAACAGGTCCTGCATAGTCAACAGAGTCTGCAGCGAGTGCTGGACATGTCGCTGTGTAGAACCTTCTTCAAGGCTGTGGAGGGATCTTCCCAGACTCTCTGACATTGTATTGCATCAACAGGTCCTGCATAGTCAACAGAGTCTGCAGCGAGTGCTGGACAAGTCGCTGTGTAGAACCTTCTTCAAGGCTGTGGAGGGATCTTCCCAGACTCTCTGACATTGTATTGCATCAACAGGTCCTGCATAGTCAACAGAGTCTGCAGCGAGTGCTGGACATGTCGCTGTGTAGAACCTTCTTCAAGGCTGTGGAGGGATCTTCCTAGACTCTCTGACATTGTATTGCATCAACAGGTCCTGCATAGTCAACAGAGTCTGCAGCGAGTGCTGGACATGTCGCTGTGTAGAACCTTCTTCAAGACTGTGGAGGGATCTTCCCAGACTCTCTGACATTGTATTGCATCAACAGGTCCTGCATAGTCAACAGAGTCTGCAGCGAGTGCTGGACATGTCGCTGTGTAGAACCTTCTTCAAGGCTGTGGAGGGATCTTCCCAGACTCTCTGACATTGTATTGCATCAACAGGTCCTGCATAGTCAACAGAGTCTGCAGCGAGTGCTGGACAAGTCGCTGTGTAGAACCTTCTTCAAGGCTGTGGAGGGATCTTCCCAGACTCTCTGACATTGTATTGCATCAACAGGTCCTGCATAGTCAACAGAGTCTGCAGCGAGTGCTGGACAAGTCGCTGTGTAGAACCTTCTTCAAGGCTGTGGAGGGATCTTCCCAGACTCTCTGACATTGTATTGCATCAACAGGTCCTGCATAGTCAACAGAGTCTGCAGCGAGTGCTGGACATGTCGCTGTGTAGAACCTTCTTCAAAGCTGTGGAGGGATCTTCCCAGACTCTCTGACATTGTATTGCATCAACAGGTCCTGCATAGTCAACAGAGTCTGCAGCGAGTGCTGGACAAGTCGCTGTGTAGAACCTTCTTCAAGGCTGTGGAGGGATCTTCTTAGACTCTCTGACATTGTATTGCATCAACAGGTCCTGCATAGTCAACAGAGTCTGCAGCGAGTGCTGGACAAGTCACTGTGTAGAACCTTCTTCAAGGCTGTGGAGGGATCTTCCCAGACTCTCTGACATTGTATTGCATCAACAGGTCCTGCATAGTCAACAGAGTCTGCAGCGAGTGCTGGACAAGTCGCTGTGTAGAACCTTCTTCAAGGTTGTGGAGGGATCTTCCCAGACTCTCTGACATTGTATTGCATCAACAGGTCCTGCATAGTCAACAGAGTCTGCAGCGAGTGCTGGACAAGTCGCTGTGTAGAACCTTCTTCAAGGCTGTGGAGGGATCTTCCCAGACTCTCTGACATTGTATTGCATCAACAGGTCCTGCATAGTCAACAGAGTCTGCAGCGAGTGCTGGACAAGTCGCTGTGTAGAACCTTCTTCAAGGCTGTGGAGGGATCTTCCCAGACTCTCTGACATTGTATTGCATCAACAGGTCCTGCATAGTCAACAGAGTCTGCAGCGAGTGCTGGACATGTCGCTGTGTAGAACCTTCTTCAAGGCTGTGGAGGGATCTTCCCAGACTCTCTGACATTGTATTGCATCAACAGGTCCTGCATAGTCAACAGAGTCTGCAGCGAGTGCTGGACATGTCGCTGTGTAGAACCTTCTTCAAGGCTGTGGAGGGATCTTCCCAGACTCTCTGACATTGTATTGCATCAACAGGTCCTGCATAGTCAACAGAGTCTGCAGCGAGTGCTGGACAAGTCGCTGTGTAGAACCTTCTTCAAGGCTGTGGAGGGATCTTCCCAGACTCTCTGACATTGTATTGCATCAACAGGTCCTGCATAGTCAACAGAGTCTGCAGCGAGTGCTGGACAAGTCGCTGTGTAGAACCTTCTTCAAGGCTGTGGAGGGATCTTCCCAGACTCTCTGACATTGTATTGCATCAACAGGTCCTGCATAGTCAACAGAGTCTGCAGCGAGTGCTGGACAAGTCGCTGTGTAGAACCTTCTTCAAGGCTGTGGAGGGATCTTCCCAGACTCTCTGACATTGTATTGCATCAACAGGTCCTGCATAGTCAACAGAGTCTGCAGCGAGTGCTGGACAAGTCGCTGTGTAGAACCTTCTTCAAGGCTGTGGAGGGATCTTCCCAGACTCTCTGACATTGTATTGCATCAACAGGTCCTGCATAGTCAACAGAGTCTGCAGCGAGTGCTGGACAAGTCACTGTGTAGAACCTTCTTCAAGGCTGTGGAGGGATCTTCCCAGACTCTCTGACATTGTATTGCATCAACAGGTCCTGCATAGTCAACAGAGTCTGCAGCGAGTGCTGGACAAGTCGCTGTGTAGAACCTTCTTCAAGGCTGTGGAGGGATCTTCCCAGACTCTCTGACATTGTATTGCATCAACAGGTCCTGCATAGTCAACAGAGTCTGCAGCGAGTGCTGGACAAGTCACTGTGTAGAACCTTCTTCAAGGCTGTGGAGGGATCTTCCCAGACTCTCTGACATTGTATTGCATCAACAGGTCCTGCATAGTCAACAGAGTCTGCAGCGAGTGCTGGACAAGTCACTGTGTAGAACCTTCTTCAAGGCTGTGGAGGGATCTTCCCAGACTCTCTGACATTGTATTGCATCAACAGGTCCTGCATAGTCAACAGAGTCTGCAGCGAGTGCTGGACAAGTCGCTGTGTAGAACCTTCTTCAAGGCTGTGGAGGGATCTTCCCAGACTCTCTGACATTGTATTGCATCAACAGGTCCTGCATAGTCAACAGAGTCTGCAGCGAGTGCTGGACATGTCGCTGTGTAGAACCTTCTTCAAGGCTGTGGAGGGATCTTCCCAGACTCTCTGACATTGTATTGCATCAACAGGTCCTGCATAGTCAACAGAGTCTGCAGCGAGTGCTGGACAAGTCACTGTGTAGAACCTTCTTCAAGGCTGTGGAGGGATCTTCCCAGACTCTCTGACATTGTGTTGCATCAACAGGTCCTGCATAGTCAACAGAGTCTGCAGCGAGTGCTGGACATGTCGCTGTGTTTTCCTTCTTCAAGGCTGTGGAGGGATCTTCCCAGACTCTCTGACATTGTATTGCATCAACAGTCCCGCATAGTCAACAGAGTCTGCAGCAAGTGCTGGACAAGTCGCTGTGTAGAACCTTCTTCAAGGCTGTGGAGGGATCTTCCCAGACTCTCTGACATTGTATTGCATCAACAGGTCCTGCATAGTCAACAGAGTCTGCAGCGAGTGCTGGACAAGTCACTGTGTAGAACCTTCTTCAAGGCTGTGGAGGGATCATCTCAGACTCAGAGGAACTACGAGAGCGACTCGGATTCGGATTCAGATGACGAGCGCAAAGAAAAGGTAAGCTTCGTTTTCACTTCTTCACACACTAACACTGACATGCAGGCGATCGTCCTTCCAGACAGGGTTTTACGTAGTTCGAGAGGCAATTGTCCTGGGAGGGTATCATACTAATTGGCCACGGCCACCGCCTTCTCACCGTTCATTCTTACCCATTTTATTTGGTGACAAAAATCATCTCTCTTCATCATCATCATAATCTTTATCTGCGCAGTAGCCAAGTGCAGAACTGTGCGACGTACACAAAAATAACAAAATATAATATCGACAGATTATTTCAAGTTTTCGAGACATGTATCCGGCATTTTTTTGTATCAAATCAAAATTACGTTACTTTTTAGTTTCCCAAAGCGGGTTTTATAAAAATAATTTTTTCGAAGGGTTAAAACAGTGTTAAGGCCTAAGGGGAAATTTTATAACATATAACAACTAATAGTGCTATGCACTAAAAAAAACGACAAAATTGAACTGTAGGTGAACTTTTGTTTCGTACACGGAAACGGAACATAAAAAATAAAACCAGTTTTAGCAATAGAGGACATTATTCTGAGTTTTTATTATGACGATTAAAACAAAATCTTGTCTTTTATGAATCAACCTGTTTATTGAAACCTTGTTAACAATAGACAACATTAAAAATTATTTAGTTAGCTCTGCTTTTCAACAAATTTCACATGTAGTTCCGTGATCTTCATATCTATTTATGTTATTATCCATTGTTGAATATCATAAATAGATATTATTAGGATCACTGTACTGCATTTGATTTTTTTTTAAAGCAGAGCTATAACTAGATAATTTTTAATTTTGTCTATTCAATTTTTTACAGGTTTTATAATGATAAAACAAAATCATTTTCTTTATGAATCAAATTGTTGAGTATTTTTTGTTTATGTAAAAAAATAAACACATAAAAATATCTGAAAAAATATTGGTAGCTAGATTATATTTTCGTTATACAAATATTTGTACTGTTTGTGATGATTAGAAGAAAAAAATATATCGATTAACCTCATTTTACGATTTGAATTTATTTTCGCGCGTACTCCGAGGCTTGATTTGCAAATTGAATTCGTCCTATTTTAATATGATAATTGTTAGGTATTCATCGAGCACTCAAGTAATAACACCATTTACACGACACCCTCAGGCCAGAGAAGCTATCGCTTGCCTTCTCTTCTGAAGATTGGGAGAGTTCCGCATGGGCTGGTGCAAAAGAATTAATAAAACATCCAAGACAACTCTATAAAAAGAACTCGCCCGACGAGAACAGGTTTTCAGGTTACCTTGAGTGGAATTAAAATATTCGAACATTTAACTTGCGAACCATATTATAGCAACGCACTCCTTCCTGCCTGCGTGACATTGAGAGTGGCCAATGGTGTGCTTGTATACAAATTATTTGTTTACCGAATGTACAATCAAATATATTTTGTGTTATACTGCAGTTATCCAATCAATTTATTATGCGATAATTTATTATCATTTATTATATTATACATGAGCGTCCAGAGAGTGGGGGGGGGGGGGGGGGGGGGGTGAAGACGTGTCCCCTTCCTCCCCCCGGATGTCAGGAAAACAACATTTTTGTGGTGTTTAACGTATAGTTTCATTTTATGAACAATAAAACTAAAAAAACAATTCAAAGTGTTAAAAGAACAAAAAATGACCTGCGGGGCATGACCTCCACCACCTCAAAGAGTCAATTTAAAACAAAAAAGGTTTTTCACCTAAATACACGTCTCATAACGTCTCAAAATTGATTTCAAAGTGTCCAATAACAAAAAAAAAACGCCCCTTGATCCACCGGGAAATTATTTTCCTTGCCTAACCCCCCCCCCCCCCCCCCCTCCCTTGCACATTTCTTTGGGACCAATTTTTTTTTTTTTTTTTTTAATTTTAATTTTCAGACAAATCTGTCAAGAATCTCACGGGTTATTGACATGTACGGACAATTTATGCTCCGACAGATTTTATCAAATTTATTCAAAGGAATTTTGAAAATCGCTATCACTGCTCCTTCGACGCATTAGTTTGATCTGAATGTTTTCAACTCGCTGAGAGACCGTGATCTGGCATGCCCTTCAGTGAGGAATTGAATAAGATTTAACAAAGGGGCTGTTCATAAAGTATGTCACGCAAAATAGGTCACTTTTTTACCCCCCTCCCCCCCTTGTCACAAGTTGTCACACTTTAACCCCCCCCCCCCCCCCCCCCCCTAAGTAGTATGTCTCACCTGCAGACCCCCCTCCCCCCTGCAAAAAACACAAAACCATATTTTCACTAGTTATTGATTTATTTACTGCAAAAAATATTGAAAGAGTGAGAAAACACAAAACTTTATATTGATTTATTGCAAAATATTACATTCAAAGAATGAGAAAATTGTCATTGAGGGTTTTCTTGAGGAGAAATTCCTGAAGAATGGTCAAATCCTAAACAGAGGGAAAATTCAAATCTCAGCTGAGAATAATAAATGTAATATTTCTTTTTGGTGAAACGTAAAAATTTCACAGAATAGATACAACAAAGTGTGACATCACGCTAGTCCCACCTCCCCCCCTCCCCCATGTCACAGATTGTCACAGTACAACAGACCCCCCCTCCCCCCCTGAGGCGTGACATACTTTATGAACAGCCCCAAAGCAACCAGTTGTCGTGATGTGATTGTGAATTTATTTGTGATGTACCTATTGGCCTGAAAAGTTTCGATTGCTTGGATCAGTGATCAAACTATAATTTAGCACACAAAATGAAAAGCTCGCTCCATTTTATATTAATTTTGTATTCATTAGATTAGGTAAACATTACACAGATATTTTAAATTTTCGCGTCCAGAATTATGAATATTTCCAAGAACCACCATCCATGTTGATTGTTTATTTCTAAACATCTCGCAGCAACCAATGAGGGGGGGGGGGGGGGGGGGGGGGAAGGACCATCCTCATCCATAACATTTTCACAACCATTTGAGAAAATATGTAGGTACCAGCATTGGCTATCAGAAACTCCGGGTGATACATTGCCACTTAGACTCTACCAACGTATTACACAGTTGTTAAATTTGCATGTCTGGTTCAGTCGTAGGCGTATCTGACCAATATACAGTGTTGAATTCTGATATTTTAGCACGGGGGGGGGGGGGGGGGGGGATGATTATGGAAAAAATCAAGAGTTATAGCAGGACTCAAGAGGGTTTCAGGGGTTTACCCTCAGAAAACTGCCGCGCAGCGAAATTTTAGAAAACTAGATACCTATTTAAGATATTTCTTTGTAATTTAAAAAGACATACCTACTAATTCTGGGAATTGATAGAAGTAGGTATAGAACCCCTCAGGTATACCTGGATGCAACACTGCAAATGCTGAAAATATATACTAGGTAATGAAACTAAAATTACGACATATCTACAAAAACACATTCTTGAAATTTTATAAAAAATTTATAACAAATCTCAATAGTCTCTCTCATGAAACTGCCACAAAGTCGTTTGAGCTCTTGTTATTCCATGAACTTGAATTCTGTACCTCAGAGGTAGAAGGTTGGAAGTCCATTACTATGATTTTTGAGGTGAGCTCAAATAACAGTTCATCCAATCATGATTTTGTAATGGTGACATGTCATTGTGTTTGAGAATACTTCAATATAACTGCATTTGTTGACATCAGTCAAATGGCTATTGGCAGAGCTTGATACTTCATTCCAAAAGTGTGCAATGCGAAATGGAGAAAAGGGACTTCCGGCCTTCTACCTCTGAGGTACAGGTATTATTTAAGTACGTATTGTATAGTTCTTGATATTATGTCACAGGGCAACAGTGACTTCTGGCGGCGCAAGATCCGGTCATTCCACGGAGTCATCGACGTCAACAAAGATGGCGTCGTCTCGTACGACGATTTCAAAATCCTCGCCGATCGCTTCATCAAGCTCGGCCATCTTGACAACAGGCAGAAGAAAGACTTCCTAGATGCTTTGAGAGTAAACTTTTAAATTGTTAACTTTTAACAATATTGCAGACAGATTGCAGAATTTTAAGAATCAGTCTGTATAGCAAAGGTTTTATTTTTTTTCTGTTTTTTTTAGATAGTTTTGAAAAAAATTACAAAAAAATTATTATAAAATCATCAAATTTTCTCTTGCGGAAACTCTTCACTCTCTTGTCCTGTCTCTTCTCTTCTCTTGGGGGCTCATTCTTTAAACTTCAATATTTGTACTTTGAATTAGTAAACCAGTCACCAGTGCATACTTCAGTTTTTATGATGCATTTATGAGTACTATTTTGAACTAACAAAGATAAAGTACTGGGTAATGATTAAGAAAAACAGCCACTCTTGGAACAAACTTAGTACCCCAGTACTTAGTGTCTCAAGAGTGTCTGTTTTTTCTTATGTTTTGAACTTGTTTTGATTGCATAATCTTCCTCTCCAGCATGTGTGGGAGGAGCAGTGGGGTATTGTTGACAAATACAACATGGTCACGACGCAGCAGTATTTGGAGAACATGCACCACGTTCTCAACGACAAGTCCCTCAAGAAGAAGGCCACCAAGTTCCTGCCGTATCTATTCAAGGTATCACTCAACCACTTTATCTTTCTCACTTGCCTTTCAGTTTTCTTTGATTGTCTTTGTTTTTTAGGCATCGCCCAGGTCACACCGATCAACCAATCGGTGTGAAATTTTGGGCACATACTAGTGTCATACCAGCCGAGACCTGTATAGTTTTTAAACAAAATCCTCCAATTGGTTTAAAAAGTACATTGAAATGTTTGTCTCATCAAGTTGAAGTTTTGCATGGACGAGCATTTATATTTTAGACAATTTTGGCAATACTGGTCAAGAACTTGAAAGAGTTTTACTTATTGATACACAATCATTTTAAGGTAATTTTGGAATAGTCGTCGACATTAATCCATCAAAAAGTAAATGCCTCACACATTGATCATTTTATTATATTATATTAGCGGGTTGTCTACAGCTCTAAGCCGGCCGTTTCCCGCACTCCAGACGCCACCTCTCTCTGTCCGTCCAGTCATCATCACCAATTCCTCTTCTTGACATGTCCAGCAGCACCTGTTTCTTCCAATCCTCTTCTGGTCGCCCTCGTCTTCTTCTACCAGGAGGTATCCAAGCCTCTAATCTTTTTGGCCACCTCTGAGGTTCCATGCGCTGAACATGCCCATACCAAACAAGTCTATTTGTTTCTATACAATTAACCACCGTCTTTTCCACTCCCATCCGTCTTCTTATCTCCTCATTCCTCACGTGCTCTAATCTTGAGACTCCACAACTCCTTCTTAAGAAATCCATTTCCACTGCAAGCAGCCTTTCTCTATCCCTCTGCGTCATCTCCCACGTTTCTGCACCATACAGAAGAATGCTTTGAACTATCGTCTTGTAGATTCTTTTTTTTGTGGTTTTACCTACACTCCCGGACCAGAGTAACGAATTGAGCTTCTGTATTGCCTGTCTCGCCTGACCAATACAACTGGATATCTCTCTCCTACTGTTTCCTTCTTTATCAATTACAGTTCCCAAGTACTTATATTGCTCACACACCTTGATACACTGTCCTTTCAAATCCAAGCCCTCTCCAAACTCCTTGCCTACCACCAAATATTTCGTCTTTGTAACGCTGATTCTTAATCCAGCCTCCTCATATGCATCATTAAGCTTCCTCAGCATAAGATCAATGTCATACTCATCTGAGGCCATTAATATCTGATCATCAGCAAAGAGGAGAGTATGAAGAAGTTCACCACCAACATCAATTCCCATGCCCCAGCATTTCCTCTGCCACTCTTTTAAAATCTCGTTGACTTACACTTTGAATAGAGTGGGAGATAAGCAACACCCTTGCCGTAGACCTTTTGTTATTATGAAAGGTTGCGACAATTTATTTCCACTTTTAACAACACTCTCCTGTTGGTAATACATACTCTTTATAGTGTTGATTTACATGCTGCTGATCCCACTCTCATCCAATATTTTAAAGACGTTCAATATGAAGAGAGGTTCAACATTTATCAATATGAATGGATTTTGATTTGAGACTAGAAATGTAAATCAGTAATCAATCAATATTGAGTGTGCAACACCAAGCGTTTTCCAACAGCCTCATGCTCAAAGAATTTCTAGATTTAAGGATGCAAGTGCCCAGAGTCTACTGTACCCATAAAAAACACTCCGTGTAAAAAAACCAGCCAAGTCTCTCTCTTCAACTAAAAAAAAATATGAAATCTAAAAATTCTGCACTGAAAAGTAGTGATATCAAAAAATACGCCAAGTCAAAACTTTATTTGAAAATCAAAAAATACTTGGGGCATCGTATATATAAATAGCTTAGAAGTATAGGCCAGATAGCGTATTTCCGAATTGCACCCGATTTCAGCACCGATGCTATATATGTCTATTAAGCCCCTCCCCCAAGAGGTGTGCGCAGTACGGCAGGCCGAGCGAGAACAGTTCTGCATACGCGGATATGGACGTCGCATGCAGTTTTTTCGGTTTTGATCAACATGCAGTGATTGTAAATTGAAACTAAATATCAGAAGATAAATGGAAGTGTGTTGTAAGGACAAGATTCGAAGGTGAAAACTACAGTAAAGAGTGTAAGGAATGGCCGAAGTTGTTTGGAATTGCGTAGAAAACGGATTGGTGTGTGCGGAAATCTTGGCCAAGTCTTATCAAATTTGATTATATGAAAAGTTTCGTACTGAAATAATTGTGATTTTTGCTGAAGACTCTTATTTTATATTTTGTTGAGATTGGGAAATAAAAATTGATTTTTTTGTCTTTGTTCTTCAGCAATTTTTCAGACATTAAACAACTATTGCTGACTAAATTACTCTCCTTACTAAGCTTTGACTTTCTGCAGTAAGCCAATGATACATAGGTACATCCGAAACACAATTACAACAGTGACATTTCAGGTTTTGAAAATGTGTTGTGTTGGTGATAGTGTGTTTTTTTAGAAATCTTCTACCATCAAGATGCTTTTTGAGATTTACGAATTTATAGAAGTGAATAATATGTTCCACTTTAAATTAAGTCACAATGATTAGTTTCAAAAAATTTCGAAATTCCTGTCTATGCATTTCTTTTTTAATAATGTGAGTTTAACTAGGAAAACGCTCAGTGTAACGCGTTGATGAGCGAGCACAGAACATGCAACATCCCAGTGAACACTAGGACGTACCTGGGACGTCCCCAGGACAGACTACTTACTTAGGTAGGACATCCCCAGTCCGTCCTAAACTCGGCCTAAAATGATCCCCAGAGTGTCCCCAGAGTGTCCTAATTACACAAGTTTTTCGATCCCAGGTACGTCCTAAATTAGGCGGACCTTCCTAAAAAAGGACGACACCGCCTAATTTAGGACATCCATTGTCCTAGTTTAGGACGTCATTTCCTAATTTAGGTCGATACTTTTCCTAAATTAAGATGAAACTGCCTAATTTAAGATATACATTGTCCTACTTTAGGACATCATTTTCTTATTTAGGTAGATGCTTTTCCTAAATTAGGATGAAAATGACCAATTTAATATATAATTTTGTCATTATTATTATAATAGAATGGTATTTCCTATGGAAGATATTTTCCCCTATTGGGATGCAATTGCCATATTTAATAGACAGGTTCTATTTGCACAGACACCAATTCGCACGATTCGCATTATTCATATTCATTAATTCAGTTATCAATGTTTGCATCCAAAAAATATGGCTCCGACTCCAAGGTGACAACTTAGGTTCCAGTACAAAATAAAATAAATACACATTTTTCCTATCATCCAATAGGACATGTCTCTTCATGTTATAATATCTTAATACTTGGCAGATTTTGGAAATAATATAACTTACTTAAAAACAAACGATAAAGAGATATGCTGAAATTAAACATCTATATTGTGAAGTCGAAGGGCAGAGTACTCTGTTGACAGTTGTAGAAACTTTTAAAAATATTTCAATAGGAGCCATTTTTAGGACAATTCTTCCTAAAAAAGGCAATTGCCTAATTTAGGAAGAATTGTCCTAAAATAGGATTTCAGTAGCAGCCATTTTTAGGACAATTCTTCCTAAAAAAGGCAATTGCCTAATTTAGGAAGAATGTTCCTAAAAAAGGATCTTCTTCCTTTATTAGGATATCCCAGGGAGGTACCCAGGACATCCTAGTAGGATGTCCTACTTTAGGCTAGGATATCCTAAAAATAGTCTGTCCCTGGGACGGCCTGTGTTCACTGGGATCCCCATAGTAACGATGCACGACACGGCACAAGACGATTTTCTCTGCAAATTTCAATCTCCATAATACTCTGGATGAATAACAGATCCATTGTGTCGTGAAGTCTTACCTATACATACCTTCTCGAGAAATCTCTTGTGACATCCCATACTAAACTCGTAAAATTACAATTAATACTTTGATTGGGCTTACAATAATATGTAAAATTTAATATTAAGTTGGTCTTGATCATTATGCAAAATTTGAACTTAATGTGAAAATTTTTATTGTCGACCAATCAGAAGACATTATTTAAACTTAAACCAAGTAGATGATTTGGCCTTCGTACTGCATCCGATTTTATGCGCTAACTCAAAAATGCTTTCATTTTACTGTACATTGTGGATAGCTTGGCTGCTCTACAGGCCTTGCCTTGGAACAGAAGCTTAAAGAAGGCAGGGATGACAATTTAGTATACATTTTTCAAGATTATGGAATAAAATGACCTAAAAATGACAAAACTTTTGAAAATAACGACAGATTAGACTGAAAATTGGCAAAAATATCTAAAATGTTGGTACCAATGACCACGCGAAGTTTAAAGTTGATCGGTCATACGGTTCTAGTTTAAATGTCAAAAATCACATGAAAAATGGTTTTAAATTTGAACCAATAGGAGGATTTGGCTGAAAATTTTTATGATTGGGTACAATGTTGGTTGCAATGTTTTTGCTAAATTTCAAATTGATCGAAGTAACCAATCGAAAGATAATTTTTTTTAAATTTGAACCAATCACGAGAGCCCGTTCAAAAACGATCCCAGGGACCGCATAGAGTACGTTAGTATGTGTACAAAATTTCAGATCGATTGCTTGAGCGGTTAGACCTGGGCTGTGACCACAAAAAAAACAACAAAAAAACAAACAAACACACAGAGAAAGTGCCATAAGAGTACCGTGGTGACGCTCGCTACGCTCGCTCAATTAATATCAAGAATATGATATAACTAATATACTTATTTGATATATTAAGTAATTATCTCAACAAAATAGGTATTCCTAAAAATGTGTCAACTGCTTTCGAATTATTTCATGGTGATGTGCTTTTTAAGATTTAGAAACTATTAGGAATATGACCTAATAAGTGACCTACCTAATAAGTGACGAAACCCAAGAATATCAGACTCTCTCAGTCATTAAAAATGAATATTGTATGTTTGTACATAAAGAAAATGTTTGGATGATAGTTACTTCATACTTATAGAAAAAAATACGCCATATTAAAAGATGTTTTAACAGCACATAATAATGCAATTTTGTTGTATTAGATGTGTGTTCCAAATTAAACAGAATACAGAGTGAAAAGTAACAGTAACTTTCATTCTTTCTTTCACTTTATTAAAAATAACACACTGCAAAAAAATTACAAGTGTACTTATCAATGAATAACAATATAATTATGCTTACTATCATCGTCCTACTTTATTAGGAATCATACATATTGATGACTATAATTGATGAATGAATTAAAAAAGTATGTTTAAATAATACCATCGCAATTAATTATCATATTTTAATTAACAATTTATCATTAATTATGAGGTAATTGTTTCTTGGAAGACAGTACAATAATACTCTAATGTTCTTCGGTCAGAGAGTATATAAGGGGCGTGACTAAGTTGCATGGTGCCGAAATCGGGTGCAATTCGGAAATACGCGGCCAGATATAAAATATACATCAAATATACAAGTGCTCTACAAAACGATGCGCCAAGTATTTTTTGATTTTCAAATAAAGTTTTGATTTGGCGTAATTTTTGATATCACTACTTTTCAGTGCAGAATTTTTAGATTTCATATTTTTTTTTAGTTGAAGAGAGAGACTTGGCTGGTTTTTTTACACGGAGTGTTTTTTATGGGGATATCACTCCTTTTTTAGTTTATTCTTAGAACTTGTGACGTTATCGAATGAACAATTACTAAATCCTTTAAAAAAAGTCGCCATTGACAATTTGGTTAACTAATGAAAATCTGCGTATGGTACTATATATTTGCTTTAAATGATCTTTCATAAAGAATAGCAAAGGTTTCATTCTATCAGTCAACCGAGTTCCGAGATATGGCAACACCTCGGTTTTCAAAATGGCAGCTGAACTTACTGCACTGCTTAATAGAACGCATATCTATAAATGATGTGTATCATTTTAAGCTTTCTGAATATTATGTTTTCATTGTATAGAGAGGGAATTATAATAATTTATAAATTTGAATGTCGTCATTTCCGGTCTCATAAATAGGAAAAATTGAAAATTCAATTTAAACAACTGTTCCTACTCCATAGAGATGGCCTTCCGAATAGTTTGGCGATAGTTTCGGACCGATATGTCTACCAGTTTTCGAGACATGACATTACTTCCGGTTTCAAAATGGCGGCTGCAATCTCTGACCCCTTGAATTATAATTTAAGCATGATTACATTTTATTATAAACTGTCTCAAATAGTATATTTATTGCATCAAAATGTAAATATGTGAGATTATTAAAGTGATTGACGTCATTTCCGGTTTCGGTTTGGGAAACTGCAAATATTACTAATGATAATGCATAAAGTTGACTGTCTAAATTGTTCAGCGCTGCTCTCGTTCAAATCCATTTAGCCGTTCTTGAGATATGATGTCACTTCCGGTTTCAAAATGGCGGCTTCCGTTTTTTAATAACAAGTCACAAAGACGTCAAAAGTACATACGTTTTATAAATATCAAAATAATCGGATCAACCGTTGTTGCCGAAATGCCAATCGATGTATTTAAAACTTCATGACGTCATTTCCGGTTTCTTTAATATAATGTTTAGTCTATTTCTACTGTTACTGCATATAGATGACCGTCTGAATCGTTTGGCGCAAATTTCGTTCCAATCGGTTCAGCCGTTGACGAGATATGACGTCACTTCCGGTTTCAAAATGGCGGCACAAAAAATTCATGGGGTGAAGGTTAAATCAGACGCTAAAAGTGCACACGTGGTAAAAATGTGAGATCAATCGGTTCAGCCGTTTAGGCTGTGGCCTGTTTACCGGATTTTAGCTCCACCCTACTACTACTACTACTACTGAGTTTATTATTATTATTATGAAAACCGCCCTAAAACACTGTTTTCACGGCCCTCTAGCGCGCAAAGGGAGTAACCTATTGTTCCCAAATTTGGTATATGTTGTAGGGTGGGCCATAGCTCGAAATTAAGATATATCGCAACAATGTGAGATTTCCCAATTTTAAGATCCAGTAGGCCGAAAATGCCACTTTGATGCTTACAGTAAAAGTGGGTTTGCTCCAGCCTTTATATGAGAGTGTGCGCGCGCCGTACGACTTGGCTGGCGTGGAGTGACCGCTCCACTAGATTCCGTACATAAGATTATTAGCACACGGTCTTGTGGTGTTGAGGACTGACATCCGCAAATACCTACTTGCGGGCGCAACTTCTGTAGAGCATGAGGCTGCAAAAAGAATTCTAAATGAAAGTAATCAATAAAACCAATACTATCTCTACATGGACACAAGTGGGCCGTTATGTGGGTTTATTATTGTGTATTTGTCATTGACATTATTAAAAGGTGTGGTTGACTTTCAGGCTGTGGACCACGACAGAAGCGGAACCATTTCCATATCCGAGTTCAAACTGTTCTTCGAATGTCTGGGCCTAAATGCCGATGTAAGTTGATTGGTCCACTAACCAATCCTGCACACACATCTTTATCATCGTCATAGTCTAACAAAGATTATTTGCCCAAATCTGTACCTACCCATGATATTTTTATTTCATCAAGTATCGATTGTAAAGAAAATATCAACAAGAGAAAATATAATTTACACTCGTTTGGGTGAGACAATTATATATTTTTTTTTGCAATGAAATGAGTTGACAGAATCATAACTTGCATTTGAATTGGATCACTATTCAATAAGAACTAGATGCATTTTGGTAAGACAATCAATATATTTTATTACAAAATATGATAGAAGCACATTAATATGTCTAACATGTTGTCTGTAGTATCTAGGAATGCTTGAAACCTATGTCATTGATGAACTTGCCATGACAACATTCTATGTAATTTTCAGGATGCCACTCACAGTTTCGATGCCATCGACAAGAATGGCGACGGAATCATCAGTATGAAAGAGTTCATAAAAAACGGGCGCGATTATTTCATGACGGAAGACGAGACGAAGCCGAGTAAGATCTTCTGGGGTCCTCTCGCATCGTGAAGAAACTTAACCAATCATGCTTTCGAGCTACGTAGTGTTTACATGCACTAATTGTGATTTCATATTATACTAATAACAAAGCATTTTAAAAAAGTAACAAACTATTGTGCTTCTATGTAGATACATTTAAATGAAAAATTTTTACGTTTTTATTAAATTAGTACATCTTTTGTAAAAAAACTCAACACATTTTTTCATACTGTTAATAAATTTTGTACCAACTAATGTGGCCATGCTTGTAAACTAGATATTAAGTTCCTTCTTCACTACCGACACCTGACGTCTCAGTTCGGTCAAATCTTCAGTTCTGAAACAGATAACACACAAATGTTCAAACACAACAAGCAGATCAGGGTGCAAATTGAAATTCTGTACAGGAATCTATTTTAAGGGGTAGGATAAAGGAAATAAGGATAAGGGGAAGGGGTAGGGGTAGGGTAGGACAATCTTTTTGAGATTGTGACCAACGTAGAAGACAGACTACCTTACATCTGAAGTCTAGAAGTTTTTTGTGTGTTTTTGTAGGCAATGCCCAGGCTTGGTTTAACTGATCTACCTGCAATTTTGTACACACACTAATGTCATATGAACGGCCTCAGATATTGTTTTTGAAAAAGATACTGTAATTTTTTGAAAATTAAAAACGGACCCGTTTGACCGAACTACTTAAGGGCGGTCATCAATATTTTCCCGCCAAAAGTGATTTTGGAGCGGTTTTAAGTGCTTCTTCGATGGTCACGGTTTTTTCGCCGCGATGCGGTTTTGCGGGACGATTTCGCACCCATCGTCTTCCATGATTTGCCGTTGCGGCGCGATATTTTGAGACGAACCTAGCGGAATTTTTAGCAATTACGAACAGGGCCAGAGCGCTCCTATCGGTAGTCGTTTACAGCGCATGCGGCGAAACCGCCGCCGCGTCGCAGAATCGCAAGTATTGAAGTTGGCTCAACATTCAGCTGCGGTTCGCGTGACGTCACGCGGCGCTGCGATTCGAGCACTGATTGGCTGAGAGGCCAAGATTGCGGCGCGGAATCGCGTTGCGGCAAAAATCCGCGACCATGGAAGACGGGCTTAAGAGGGACATTCGAAATATAAATTGCCATATTTGGCAAACGGTTATGAATATCGAAAAAGCAAGAAACACATGACATGTATTAAACCTTTATCTACATTTTCATCGCTTACTGTCATAACTTTGTTCCTACTATGTGGTCAGCATTTGTCGGGAACAAAAACGCTCCGTGTGAGAGACGGACGAGAAACGGAGCGTTTTTGTTTTTCCGTGTGAGCGACGGACGAGAAACGGAGCGTTTTTGCAGGGTTGGGTAGTAACTTAGCAAAAGTAACGCATTACCGGTAACGCGTTACTTTTTCAGTAACTTTTATGGTAACTCAATACTTTTTAAACCTGGTAACTTAATTACGCCTAAGTTCCTTTTTTTACGGGAACTTTTTGATTTTTAAAAGTTACTAAGAAAGTTACTTTAGAACACGTTATATCTTCTCTCCTGAGAGAAAACTTGACATTGTAAACCAAACATTTTACCTGTATCTAAATTTAGCACGCATCAAATCATTTCCTTTCCTGCCTACCTGAGTACGCGCGACCCTAACCAGCCCTTCCCCTCCCCCTCCTTTAGTCTTAGCTTGCTCAACATGCCAACCGTTCACCCCCCCCCCCCCCCCAGCGCATTGATACATCACCAGTCAACATAATGTCACGTGGTTACTGCCAACCCGTTCTCAAGTTTTCCCTCAAAATTATCAATTTTTATCAGAGTAACTTTCATAGTAACTTTCACTGAAAATGTAACTTTCAGTTACCTATATTTTCTCAGTAACTTTAACTTTAACTAGTTACTTTTTTGGAGAAAGTAACGTAACTTTCTGAAGTTACTTTATTTTTGGTAACTTACCCAACCCTGCGTTTTTGTTCCCGACAAATGCTGACCACATAGTAGGAGCAAAGTTATGACAGTAAGCGATGAAAATGTAGATAAAGATTCAATACATGTCATGCCTTTCTTGCTTTTTCGATATTCATAACCGTTTGCCAAATATGGCAATTTATATTTCGAATATCCCTCTAAAACCGCTCCCAAACGACTTTTGGCGGGAAAAAATATATGACCGGCCTTAAAACTTATGCATGGTCATTTGGACCAACATTTTAGGTATTTTTGACAGTTTTCCGACTGATCTGTCATTATCTTCAATACGTTGTTATTAACATAATATAATGACATTATGATTTGTTTGGAAATCTAGTGGAGCGGTCGCTCCACCCAGCCAAGTCGTACTATACACTCACAGTCACTCAACATACCGTAAATGCCTAATAAACTGAGGAGCAGACCAAACACTTTTACTGTAAGCAACAACATGGCATTTTCGGCCTACTGGATCTCAAAATTGGTAAATCTCACATTGTTGCGAAATATCTTAATTTCGAGCTATGGCCCACCCCACTACATATACCAAATTTGGGAACAATAGGTTATGCCATTTGCGCGCTAGAGGACCGAGAAAACAGTGAAATTACACCACTTTCTGATTCTGAAGATGATGATGATTCTGATGATATCACGAAACGTCGCTATCACCGCCACAGCCTAAACGGCTGAACCGATCGACCTGAAATTTTTACCACATGTGCACTTTTGGCGTCTGAGGTGCCTTTTTATAAAACCAACCGGAAGGCGCCATTTTGAAACCGGAAGTGACGTCATAACTCAAAAACGTCTGGACCGATTAGAACGAAATTAGCGCCATTCGATTTAGATGGTCATCTATATGAAGTATCAATAAAAAAAATATTATTTTCTTATTTTCTAAACCGGAAGTGACGTCATAAATACGCAATATTTAACTTATTTCAACAAATTATACTTAAAATACGTACATAATTAACTTACATTGTAACATAGACAATACAATTTATATATTCAAGGTAGCAGTGTTCTCGGCCGCCATTCCTGAAACCGGAAGTGACGTCATGTATCGAAAACGGCTGGATCGATTATAACGAAACTTAAGCTATTCTTCTTGGATAATCATTTTCATCTTATACCAAACGCAACTTTTCATAGTAACCAAATCGGTTGAGGCGTATTTTTTTAAAGAAATTAGTCCCTGCTCGGACATGTGCTACAAGCTGTATGAATAAACTAACAAAAGAAGTGATATCCCAGAAAAAACACTCCGTGTAAAAATACCAGCCAAGTCTCTTTAACTATAAAAAAAAATAGAAGAAATCTAAAAATTCAGCACTGAAAAGGAGTGATATCAAAAAAGGAGCCAAGTCAACGAATTTTCCAAATTTTAATCGTACCATTGAAATAAAAATATCAACCCCCGAGAAATACTTAAAAAAAGGACTTGGCGCATCGTTTTTTTAAAGACATTTTTCTATTCTTAAGCTTATGCCACTCACATACTACGTAGTTCAGAAATGCCTAGAAAAATTGGGACAAAACTTTCAAATTAAATATTGAACATTCTGTAAAATATTTTAAATTTAAATATAAGTACGCAAAGAAACATAGCATTGTCTTACAAGCAATAAATACAGAACAGTTGTGTTTGTGATTGGTAGGTACCTATAGTTTTGTGGGTACATCAACATACCTACTACAGCATTATACTTTGAACCTTCTCGCCGTGTAATTAATTGCTATTAATTAACATTTTATACCAAAAAAATTCATAAATTACATAACGTATTACTTTAGATAAAAATCTAGTCAGTAATTATTTGAGCAGCATGGCTCAGTGCACTAGTCACTTATACAAATCTCATTGACGGCCTTCTTGTAATGAGCGCTTTCGCTATTTCCCTCAGTCACGATATTGAGAAGTATGATTGATTAATATGACCCTAGAAATAGTGGCAATAACGAATAGACTAGGCCGCTTCCGTTTATTCGTTATTCGTTTATCCGTTTATTTCCTCTGAATATTGACAAAATACCAAAACTGCCAGTAGGTAAGAGTACTAGTTATATTAAAACGTAGTATGATTCGTCGATAATGAATGTGATATACTCAGGAAAATATACTTGTAGAGTTCTTCCTATACTTTTAGGATAGAAAAGTGTCTTTAAAAAAACGATGCGCCAAGTCCTTTTTTTAAGTATTTCTCGGGGGTTGATATTTTTATTTCAATGGTACGATTAAAATTTGGAAAATTCGTTGACTTGGCTCCTTTTTTGATATCACTCCTTTTCAGTGCTGAATTTTTAGATTTCTTCTATTTTTTTTTATAGTTAAAGAGACTTGGCTGGTATTTTTACACGGAGTGTTTTTTCTGGGTATATATTTCTTGAAGGAAATGTCAGATATTTCATCACTGCGAGTTTAAAGCATTTTGTCTCAGCTCTTTCCAAGGTCTGTAGAGCAGAAACTTGCAATCGCATATCAATTCGCATGCAATACGAATGCTCGCTCATCAACGCGTTACACAGAGCTGAGTCCTAGTATATTGTTAGCGAAGTGCTTACACTTGCGCCAGCTCCAGCTTGGTCGTGGTCAGCTGGACGGGCGAGAGATATCGCTCCTTGGCTTCGTCCGCGCGCGGCAGCTGCGCCTGCTGCGACTTGTTGAAGTCGAGCCTGGCCTTGACCTGCTCCATGCTGCGCGCGTAGCTCTCCATCTTGGCCTTGACCTGGCGCAGCTCGGCGCTCAGCTTCTTCTCGGCCGCCGAGATGCTCGGCTGCTTGCGGCTCAGGCAGCGCAGCACGTTCTCCGCTCTAACAACATCACCAGCATTATAAATAAGCAACAAGTCATTAGCTATCTTTTATGATTTAATTTCCTAATTTATTTGATACCATTTCTGTCTTTCTTATTTAATTTCTTTCTTTCACAGCTGTCCTATTTAAAATACGATTAAACTATTGAAAAATTGCCTGTCCCCCAGCAAAATAAACAAGATTGAGATCTGTTACCATAGCAACCAGGGTGATGCTACTACCCTAGAGGGAAGTCTTCTTAATATTTTATTGTTAATTTATAAATAGTAACACAAAATATAATAACAATCATACGGTCGGTGACAGGCAAAGATGAACCCGCACTAGCATGGGCCGCCCTATACCTGGCAATGCTAAACTGGGTTCATCTTTGCCTGTCACCGACCGTACATCATCACCCGAAAACGACTGATGTATTGGATACCTCGGTACTCGTCAGATCACCGAGGTTAAGCAACATTGAGCGGGGCAAGATTTGGATGGGTGACCATTCTACTCTGACTTGCCAGTTGCTGCCGTTGGGCCAGAGAGACTGGGGTGTTTGGGGGTTAGTGTGACGACCTCCCTCCACCTGTTATCAGTCTCTCGACGGTGCGGGTTGTGGAGGCCCGTGCTGTAAATATCACACCGTCCTTCGGATGGGACGTTAAGCCGTTTGCCCCCTTGGTATCTTTCGTCAGGAGTAGGCTACATGCCAGTACCGGGTTTCCTCTCCTCTCTTTTCTATACATAATATTACTTTCTCAATAGTGGAATTTCATTCCATTGAGGATAGAAAATGATAATAAATAATAAATATTTAAAGTTTTATTCACATTATTATCAAATAAAAATTTGGCGATGAGTCCCAACAACACCACCAACAACAACCACAACAACAACAACAATGCTGTACCTGGAAATGAGCGCCTCCTGCTTGTCCTTGATGTCCTCGTACTTCTCCGCCAGGTTCTCTGCGCCCTCCTGCAGCGCCTGTTTCTGTTGCTCCATGTCCCGCAGCTCGGCCAGCTGGTGTTGCTTGGCGGCGCGCAACGACAGCACGCGCCGCTCGATCTCGTCGCGCGCCTTGTCGTGCCGTAGGAAGTACTCCTCGCGCAGCAGGTTCGTCGAGCGGTTCACCAGCTGTAGGCAAGAAACATCGGTTTATGAGATACATTTGAAAGTCATAACTCATAACGCAATCGCTTTGCGAAGTTTTTGTTGAAAGTTTAATGGAAATGGCCAATGTAAAAGTGGTCTCTTCACCAATCGAAAATCGTAATTAAATTTATTAGAGACAAGGAGACACTGAAATGAACCACAAAGGCACGCTGACTATTTCAAGTTTTAGCTCCCCACATTGGGTTCACAGTACCCATCTCTTATTAAATTTGAAATTAATTTTCTACTAACTTCCAAGGAAATATGGATGGAGATTCAATGCAAGGGTAACAAACAACCACTCTCCTTCTTGTCAGTGCATTAATCTTACCTCCAATGATTCCTGGGACGTAAGTTCCGAGTTGGGACCGAACTTCAAGATCGGCTGCGTCTCGCCGTGCTTCAAGATGCGTCGGATGTGTTCGATAAACTGTTCTTTGGTCGTCTGAAGAACAAATTACACATCATATCGTTACACCGTAATTACAACGATAATACAACGAGTTATGTAATATTATTGCTAGCTTATTGTTCACCAGCCAATAACAGAAAGAATAAGCACCAGCTCCACTGGTTATTTAACTTTTATAGATTGTTAGGTATCCATATTATCTGTTCCACTCAGTTACAAGTATTTTAGGGGAGTATTGTGGGAGTACAGACTTGCCATCTTGAATCTAGGTATTATATGTCACAACTGACTGTCCTCTTTCATCACAGAATAAATACACAATACAATACTCAATCAGGTAGGGATTTGGTAGGGAATTTCTTTTGCACACACCATCATCAAGAAATGGGAGTTAGACCACATCAGTGGTACATAAAGCTTCTCTCGGAAAGTTTCATTTCATATGGTAATGCCTACCAAGCAGTCACAGACCCCGACGGAATACAAGTGCAATCAACTCACCACGGGTTGCGGCTCCACATCGTCGCCGGCGCTGGCCAGAGCGTTGAAGGCGGCCACGGGCATGGTGACGAGGGGCAAGCTGACCACCTCCCCGCTACACAGCAACGCCACCACCATGGCGGGCGTCTGCGTGAACGTCAGCCCCAGCAGCGGAGACACGGCGGACACGGAGCTGCTCGTGCACACCAGGTACTCCACGCAGCTCGGCAGACTCAACGAGGGCAGCAGCTGATCCTCTGCAAGGTGACGTATAGAGATAGATGACAAGTTTCTGACCTCTTAGTACGTTCGTCATGAAATTTGCAGCAGCGAAAAATCTATTTTCCTTTGGAATTCCTATTTTTCAGGCATAATATTAATTTGGCTATTTTTTTTAGCAATACATCTTCCTTCCCCCATAACAATTGAGAAGCAAAGAAAAAAGAAAATAGCATTTTGTGAGCAGTTGTGATCAAGCATTTGCCCTTAGGCACTGAAAGGTCCCTGACAAATGAAGTATTGACAAATTGATGCCGTTGACGTTGAATTGAATATTACAGGTATCAATTTACAAAGTGCTTTTAAAAATAGTCCTACATATATATAAAACAGCCGTTAAACCAAACTAAAAATCTATATATAAAACAGAAAAAGAAAAAAACAACTACAGAAGTATCTTCCTTGTTGTGCAAGCTTTCATTTCTTGTTTTGCCATCACTGCCCAGGTCAAACCATTCAACCAATCGATCTGAAATTTTGCACACCTACTAATGTAATCTTAGCGCTCTCGTGTATAGTTTTTGAACAGGATCCTGTGATTATTTAAACAAAATCAATAACACAGAGAAAGTGTCAAAGAGTATCGGGTTGACGCTCGCTCAATAAAAGTTGTGCCATCATGTTTCTCACTCATCATTACAGATGCTTCTGAAAAGAAGACTGTCGGTGAAGAAGTATTGCGAGGGATGAATCACCTTGGTTGTGGTTGGCTTGCAGGAAGAGCTGGAGCTGAGGCACTAGAGGCAGTGTCATCGCGTGGATGCCTGTGTCGTGGCTGCAGAAGTACCTGTGCAACAAATACCACTGTCAGTTCACAGGTCTCCATATACCTTCAAATCAAGGTATCAACATTAATTGGAACAACTGATAAAATAGTGCTACGAAAGAGATCAAGGGATTGCATCATAATATGTAACCGTCAATCATTTATCAAAATCAAGTATTAAATGATTGACACTGAATATCGCACTTTCCTTCAGCTTACCTTCAAGCATGAATATAATTATTTCTTCGTTTTAATTTAATTATTGTCAATTGACAAAGATAGTAGGTAGGTATTATTTCATGTATTTATTTTTCACTATGTATAAGTCGTTTGTATCATAATTTAATATCCTACAGATAAGCCCTTTGTAGAACATTTTGAGAATGTACTACCTATTTCTACACGTATTATTTTTTGTGACAATAAATTTAAAAAATGCAGGTTTATGTTAAATTTTATTGTATTCCTCACTGAAGGGAATACAAATCCCGACATTGCAGGCAAATTCCTATATAATACCAAAAAGGCACATTTAAAATGGCTGATGACACTCGGTGAGAAGAACAAAATAAAAATGAAACATTCGGACAGAAAATGTACCTATCATGATCTGGCATCACTGTTGACAAGAGAAAGACTGACTGGTTTGGGTTTACCTGGCTTTCGTTGACTGGTCGTGGTGGAGATGTATCGGACAGTTGTAGATCTCGTCCGAGTCGTTGAGCGAGAGTCCGAGCTCCAGCTCAACCGACTCAAACACGTGGAGCGCGGACTCGGCCGAGTGCAGGCTGAAGTTCGAGCCCAGCGTCTGAGCAACCAGGAGTTTGGAAATTACTCTCATGAAAAACGATAACTACCTACTACCTACAGTTTGGACGAACGTTCCCTGATATTCATCAGATTAACTGGATTGGAAATGAATAAGAAATAGGCAACAATATAAATGAAGTAGATAGTATTGTACACAAAATATTGAAATTTATTAAGAATCGCCAGCACCGACTCTGGATTGGAAAAGGGTAATTATATTTTCCTGTCCCCTACTTGACCTGCGTGCGCATGCGCATTGAACTCTCTTGGGTTGAACTCAATGAGAGGTTCACAATATCCTGTTACTTTCAAGAAAATCCCAATCCACAGATCAGATGCTGGCGACTTTAGGGGCATTATTCATACCAACTCTGAAGCGTGACCTACTCCATTATTACTGATGGGAGTCTTAATCACTTCAGTTATCATGTACGAACCGTGTCGTTGAGCTTGGTGTCTCCGGAAGCGTCACATCCGAGCAGCAGACAGTGGTACAACGTGCCCGAACACGTGGCGATCACGACCAGCGGGGGTTCGGTCTTCAGACACAAGATGGAGCAGGAGTCAACGCCGTAGTTGTCATCGTCTGGCGGGTACATCACCAGCGGTCCGTGGATAGACGCCTTCAGCATTCTGTACAGATGCAATGTCTTTACTAGGGGTGTTCACGATTACGATTTAATCGAATCGATTAATTGATTATGACATACAAAACGAATAATCGATGTTAGACAAAATAATTGAATTACATCAATTTGAATTTGCCGCCTAGAAAATGGTTGCACTTTGCAACATCTAAAATGGCTGCCTTCATTCTGTCAAATTTTTTTTTGTGTGCGTAATATTTTAGTGATAAATTCATGTTTGTGTGTATATTCCCAAGTTTCAGTGTGTATTTCTCTTTCGCATTACCATATTTCAGTGATGATTGAATGAATTACGGCACATTACAGCGTCTTTGAAGTGAAAATGAATGACTTCCCGGACACATTTCATAGTTGAGGTTAATATTGCCGTAAAAGGTGATAATATGATGATCACCCTGAACATGATTACATAGTTAAATATCAATACGATTAAATTCGATTATTTAATCGATTTCAATTACGAAAATCGAATTATTAATCGATTTAAATAAAATATTCGTTGAACACCCCTAGTCTTTACTACTTGCTATGTAGCTTCCGAGTGCTCACAAAGAATGATTTTACTGTATTATGTTTTAAAATTATCCTGACTATTTATATTTTTACAAGTGGAAGAAGATGGTGGAGGTGAAAGAAGTAGAGGAAAAGCCAAGCTTGACCAGCTAGCTCAGGAGTCCGAGCTCTAGCAAATGGTGGCCCTAGCCACCCCCGACCCAGTTCTTGGAACTGGGAGAAAGATTATTATTCTTGGGGCATTTTGTCCTGTTTTATACTTTTTTATTTAAATTTTATGTCTATAAATTTATTGTCCTGAATGCAGATTTCAACAAAGCCCATATGAAAATTTAAGTTCACCAATACCTCACCAACGCGTCATATCGTGTAAACGAACATCACCATTTGATCACAAACTGCAAACACGACATCACCACGCTAAATTGGTCACCAAAACGGTAGTCACCAACTCATCAAATAAGTCGCGAATACGTCACAGGTAAACCAACATCACAAACTCATCACGAATACATCACGCTCGAGGTCACCTAAGTCGGAAATTCTCACCAAAAGTAAACATAAAATATGAAGTTCACCTACTGCAAACGATTTGATCACCGGCTCGTCGCGAGTAAACCAACGTCACATACTCGTCACAAATACGTCGTGATTTTTTGTCACCAACACGTCGCAGAAACACTACAATAGTAAACCAAAAGTGAATGGCAACAATTGTTAACTAATAGATCACGAATTCGTCACTTAGTAAACCATATTCACCAACAAGTCACCGATTCATCACCAATATTTTAATGATTGACATAATTATAATAAATCATATACATTTTTTTATGATTGATTATTTTGATTTGATTATTAACAAATATAGATATACGTTTTTATTCCCGTATATTTTGTTACCTATTCTTGTGTTTAATTTAATTTTTTCAAATTGCTTTTTGTTATGGCCATCACGAATTAATATTATCAATTTGCAATATTTGTTCCAACTAATAGACGTTGCGAAAATGTACTTACGAAAACACTCATTGTCAATTTTATCATTCTCCTCTATATAATAGAATAGGTACTACCATCCCAGATAAAAATAAAATTTCATTCAAAGAAATAACGGAATTAACGTCAAATGTGAAAAGATAACTGAGAATATTTAAACCAAAATATCACACAGGATTTTGTAATGATCATCCCACAAAATGATCACCAAGGTAACCGATAAAATAGAGATCTTCCTGCTGCAAAATGATTATTAAATAATAAATAATCCAAGGTTTATTGGTTTTATGTAAAAATACAACTTTTAGTTCGAATCTGAATAGGTATAATATCTAAATTATTTCAGCTCTTGAACTTGGATATTAATTAAACTCTTCGTTACGTTTGGTCATTTCACAAGTTCTTTTATTTTTATTAATACAATATTTCGGTTATTACTTCAATGACCTTCATCAGGTAAAGTAAAAAATTGATAAAAAACCAAAACACATGACCAAAACACATTTTTTTCCTTTTTTCTTTCTTTTTTTCTTCTTTTTTTCAAGGTTGTTGTATATTTCGTTAAATTACTATAGGTTCTTTGCTTTTATTTACTTCTTTGAACATGAGTTTCCTAGATTAGTTGAATGTTTGTTTTCATGTGTTTTCGTTTTTTATCAATTTTTTACTTTACCTGATGAAGGTTATTGAAGTAATAACCGAAATATTGTATTAATAAAAATAAAAGAACTTGTGAAATGTCCAAACGTAACGAAGAGTTTAATTATAATAATATCGTTATGATGTGAAAACTATCCGGCCGAGACGGGCTTGATTCCTGACCTCTCACTTGCCGAGCGAGTTTATAAACTACCTTCATTCCATTCTTTTTGGAGAACTCAATCCATTCGCTAAATATGAATCAAAACAATTTATTGACTTGCATGGGAAGTAGATATAGCAGTTCCAGCGCAAGGAAAGACAGCTGCATTGGTAGCTCAGAACGTACGCTACTTGATCGTCACGCAGGGGGATCCGGTTCGAATCTTCGTCGCATTAAAATAATTTTTAAATTGGCATGTTTGTTACAATTGTCCAGTTGTCCACAAATATGTGGTATAAATATTTTTATGGATGTTAATTAAGGTGTAGTACTTAATTAAAATTTTAATTTTGGTTTGAAATTATTGCTGACGATTTGTTGCATGAAAGTGATGTATTGGTGATTAATTGATGACCAGTTCGTGATCAAAAGTGATCAAAAGGTGATGTATTGTTTTGCTCTGGTGACGTAAATGTGATCTGAAATCTAAGAAAAGTGATCAAATGGTTTGGTCTGTGATCAGTTGGTAAGCAAATGTGATCATGTGGCTTGCAACTAATGTGACGTGAAAGTGCCGTGTTACGTCGGAAACTCGTCGCTCCATAAGAAACAAAACGACATGTTTGTGATGTACGCTCGTGATGTGTTGGTGACCTTTTAGGTGATCTGTTGGTGAACTTATGGTGATCTAAAATGTTCATACGGGAGGATACGAAAAGACGAAATATCCCAACTTCAAGAACAATAATTGTGAAAATAATTGAACTGATTTAATAGTGCTTTGAAAAACCATGCCAGATCTATTGATCAACCAGATCAATTCTTGAGTTAATTTCACTTCATGAAAAACTTTCTATAAACTTTAAAAATAATAATTGATTACCCACTGACTTGTAACATGATTAAATTGATTCAGCAAGAGTATTTTATTGGTACAACTCTTTAGTCTTTAGTAAGTCTCTTGGTGGAGGAGCCGTGTTAACTCCTGAATGCAACCAACAACGCATAACTGAGTTGCGGGCTGCATTCAGGAGTCAACACGGCTCCTCCACCAGCATATACTCCAGCCACATATCCGCCATACAGCCTAAATGTTCGATTATTTAAATTCCTCCCGCGGAAAACTCACCCCTCTGACGTCATCGTGGACGTGACGGAGAAGACGTCTCCGTTTCCACGCAGTACGAGGATCGGCCACAAGGTGGCGCCACCGTCGACCTGGCTCCTGGCGCGCTCTGCCGTCGAACTCGACAACTGCACACAACACGGGAGAAATGAGCGTGATTCGCAGTGGCAGGGGAGGAAGAAGATTTCCAAACTTTTTAAACTATAAAGAGTGTGGGGGAAATTGGATGAAATTGAGTTAACTTCCTGAAATAAAAAAAGGAAAGTTGAGTATTTTTTAAAAAGAAAAGATTGTTACTGGAAAAATTCGGATACACACACACAGTGATCTTTATGAGATTCAAGAAAGGCGCTCGGAAAATGCAGAGGCAATCAATTATTTTCCCCCGAACAATATCTCAAAGATTAATAACTTGAAAACTAATGGCGTATGGATTTAATGGCATAGAAAATTCTACTCGCCTTCTTCCTTTTCCCATTCCCTATCGAGAAAATTAACTCGTAACACAAATTGGAAAATAACTGGGAAAATCTGTAACCTCCCCCCTTTTCCCCTCCTCTCGCCCGGGTTCAATCCACGATATTCCAATAATGGGTAAAAATTCAATTGCAGATATTAAAATACAGCTTCTGGCTTATTCCATCTGGAAAACGCGAATATTATACGCGGAGAAATGTCCAATCCGCTGTACGAATGCCGGGTCTTTGTATAATTAGTAATTAATAGCACAAAGGGGACTTCAAAGATTAGCAGATGAAACGACCAATAAAATGAAGCAAGGGGAATCGGGGCTTCTTCCAGGGGAATCAATTGGGAAGAAATCCACACTACAGGGAATGTAGACCGCATGTGATAGGAAAACTTTAGATTCACGCAATGTTTATGCAGTCTTTACTGGGAAACGCGAATTAATATTAGTCTGAATATTACTCTCTGTACAAGAGACATTTGGAAAAAAAATATTAAGACAACATGCGTCAAAGGAGCAGTGATAAGTTCTTTCAAATTTCTTTCGATATATTGACACAATATATTTAAAAAAAAACGATTTTCCCGTCCGCGCCATCTTAAATTACACGTAATTTGAGTACGCCGACTTGAATCGAACTGAAACTAGAGATTTGATATCAGCTTATATGTAGGAACAACTGTGCAAAATATAAAAAAATCAAAATTCTAGGCGCAACGACTTTGGGTGAAGTAGAATGGAATGACCCAGGAGTTAGTAAAGGAGTTTCGTGTGACGTCATCAGAACAAGCGTTCAAAACAATGTTCTTCCAATTGTCGTCTAAAGGAGTACATTTTGATGAACAATTGTTTTCGATGAAAATAATTTTCTTCCTTGCACGTTCCAAAATGTTTTCGTTGAAAAAGTAATATTTTTGGTAAAGCAATAGCACGAGAGAAGTACCACGAGAGAAGAGAAATTGAATACACATAAATGGGTTCCAATTCTTCAAGCGTTTTAACATTTTTTAAATTACGAAAGTAAAGTTACATCCTAGGTTACATCCGGCAAATGCAACGGTTGATCCTTTTTTGTAAATGTTATATACTTAAAAGCTGTGTAAACGTATAAATGACAAAAAATATAGCCTTAAAACACTTTTAAAAATATCTGTATGTCTTCTTCTGTATGTTCGCAATGTTATGAAAGAAAAACTGTAAATTTGAAGTGAAATATCTCGAAAATTAGTTCAGCTTGCCCACTTTTTCTAGGCATATTATGGTGCAGTAAGATATTGTCTATATCTCGTGTAGAATTTCAACGATTTCTTGATATATGGTGGTCCCTCCTTAATTTATTAGTTACAAATTTGACTGCGGATATTTCAAAAATAACAATTAATTTCCTGAAATAAAATGAGGCAACCGATCGTAATAAACCTTTATTAACCCAACTGAATGATATTTAACTAATAAACTTTCCTACCTCCACTCACTGTTGATTCAAGATCAAATTATTCACCGAAACTATGAAGTTATTCCCAACTCTGCAAACGACAACGAACTCAAACACTCCTCCCAACACCCGCCTGGTGTTTGGTAAAAGTGTTAGAGCTCTAATTTGCCACATGAATCGGTTTCAATTGCATATCCGACGGAGGAACAATATTTGTCCGTCAATAGCGAGTCGATCAGAGCGCGGGGGCGGCTAACTGGGC
Source organism: Leuctra nigra (assembly GCA_934045905.1). NCBI lineage: Eukaryota > Metazoa > Arthropoda > Insecta > Plecoptera > Leuctridae > Leuctra > Leuctra nigra. Next base: position 29,028,186 of record OW203767.1, on the reverse strand, counting down.
GTTGAAAATAATGTAAACGCCGACGTGCGGCGCTGCGCAAATATTATAACCACAGAGTTTAAGAGGGGCTCGACGTTGCCAATTCTTCCGCATCTTTACAATGATGAGGTGATATAGAAACATGGCGAAATGCGAGATAGCGGTAAGAGATGACAGTTTGCATAGATGATAAAACTTAAGAAAAAGGCTCGATTTATAATTTGACATGATTAATTCGGTAGTTTTTTTTAACTAAGTTACATGGAAAAATTAAAAAGTAATTTTTTATATATTTTTTTTTAAATAACTTTTTAATATTTTTACAAATAGATTTTTTTTAACATATATTTTTTGTAGATTTTGTTATTTTTTGAGTATTTTTTATATACTCTAAGTTGTACATATAACTTAGAGACATAGGTATAATGTCTGTAAGTTATATGAACACTCAAACCTATAAAAATCGGTATTCGAAAAGAAAAGGATTGGCTGATTAAGGTTTCATGGCATAATCCCATGAAGGCTGTGCTAACGCATCATCTACCTCTAGTAGGCGTCAGGCGAGCTATTATTTCATTGATAATAACAAGGATTGATTGTCAACGAACCTTACTAAGGAACCTAAGGAACCTTAGGAATCCTTTTCTTTTCGAGTACCAATTTTTATTGGTTTGAGTGTACCTTTTTCCAATAAAACAAAGACATTTGACAAATGTCGAAGAAACAAATTATTGTCATATTCGTTAGACACAGCGTCCTGTTTTAAAAATTCCTTTTCGATTACAGTTTGGTCTCAAAACCGAAAACAATGCGTAACTCTTTGTAAAAATGCTCGTGTGTCCGCGAAGGTATGCGGGGCTCTTAAAGCGTGCTGCTTGTAAAAACACACCTGGCGGTTGAATTGGCCGCGATCTCGCCCGCAAGGTGTAAGAGTGATCGATACGGGGTGAGAGGTGTCACTCGGAGTTTATTTTTATTTCAGGAAAAACACGATACATCGGACATTTACATGGTAATTACCCAGGGAGTGACAAACCCGATCATCGTTTTGGATAATCGAAAAGGTGATTAACTAGGATTAGGATTACAACGTTTACTTATAGATTTTACAATTTTCTGGCAAAACCCGTTCATGTTCAAAAGATATTGCCATTTTACGCTTATTTTGAAATATTTGTCAAATTTGCTTCATCACGAAGAAATTATACAAATTAGTATAAATCTTCTTGATGAAGCAAAACGTCAAATTACACTCAAAGTAACCTAAATCGTCGAAAACTGACTAAAACATGACTTTTCGATGGGCAATATTTCCCAAACGATACGATTTAGAGAAAAACGCTCAGATAGCTATTTGTGTTCATTTAGATGGCGAACAATTTTGCCAAGTTTCGTCAAAATCGGATTTAAGCCTACACATGAAAAAAGTATTTTTTTGCAAGATGGAATTAACATGGGAAATAAACTTAAAAGTGATTAAAAAGTACTTCCGGAGAACGGATTTTTGCGGATTTTGGATATGTTTTAGAGGGCTTTTTTCTGAATATAATGACACCAAAAAACTAAATGTTGCAATTTGTTCTGGGTAAATCTCTCATTTGACTGGACTATGAATTGTGTCAACGATAAGGTATATTATATTGAACATTGGCCAGTGATTTTGTCCACCCCTGTCGACCAGCAGGGCCGATACCTCAGCCATGAGCGAGGGCAACTCTACTGGGGATAATATTGACTAGAGCTCTTTAAAAAACAAACAGATCAAACGCCATCCTGTCGAAACATCGCGCGGACTGAATGGAAAGAGTTGTGTTGATTTAACACATCGAAAACACAATGCTATCTCCACTCTTTCACGCAGGAGTTCATCATTCATTACCTGGGCGGCGGGATGTGGGGAGGTCCATGTTGGATCGGATATGTATTGGGTCGTTCGATATCGAATCAAATTCTCAAAAACCTCTGGAATTCATCAACTTGGAATTTTCTTAAGTTTGACACTGAGTCTCATAAACATAAATATACAAGATGTATAATATAAAAGAAAAACTCGCCCAGTGCCAGGGTTGGACATACAGAAATATGCTGACTTGTACTACTTCGGCGACGTAACACAAATTTAAACCGGCGACGCTAAACAAAATCTAGGAGAATAGTAAAATAACCACACATTTAACTTTTTTACATTCCGTCACGGTTGAGTCAATTGTAGACAGATTCATTAAACTTCTCAAATTCAACATTCCCGTTCCGTCCCTTATGTCGAAGTTTCGTCAATTGTAGGACGGTCTTTATTTTCGTTCCGTCACCGTGCGTCAATTGTGCCCAAACTCATTGATATCATCTCCGTTCCGTATCTTTCGTCCCTGTTACGTCAATTGTAGGTAGACCTTTAGGGACAGATACGGCCTCTCTCCTACCTTGTCGACGTCCTCCAGGAGGGCGATGGGGCGCGCGAAGTCGAAGTCCACGGCGGTGTCCCCGAGGCCCGCGAGCACGGGGAGGCGGGGGGTCGGCGTGTGTCCCAGCCGCCACACCTGCTGCAGGCGAGGCTCGGCGACGTCCCCGCCGCTGGCCGTGTCGTACAGGCGGAAGGCGTTGTCGGAGGTGAGCGCCAGGAGGTGGCCGTCAGAGGGCGAGCCCGGGTGCCAGCGCACTGCACGCAGCTCCACGTGCGGGTTACAGGCGAAGAAGCGAGAGTCCACAGGGCGACATCTGCATGAGGGAGAGAGACAGAGGGTCAGAGGGCTTTAAGGTGGGAACATCGGATGACCCGAAAATAGTTTTCTATTTTAATTTATAATATTTATTAATTTTTCGAACATTACTTAAATATGAAAGCTTCATAAAATGACCTAAACTTGCAACTCTCGACTTATATTAGTTATCAATTTTATGTCTTCAGAATATTAGGAAATCTGTAACACAGGAGGTAACCTGTTAGAAAGTATTAAATTTTGGTGTAAAAACTTTTAAAATAGCTCACGTTTGTACCGTTTTCAATTTCCCCCTGATAATATGTCCATATTATACTTATAGTTACCCAGTTTTGTCTGTCTGTCTGTCTGTCTGTCCGTCTGTCTGTCTGTCTGTATGTTTGTCTGTCTGTGGGGAACGCCGTCGCGCGCATCCACTAATGCGCATTGGTCAAGGTTTCCATGACGGGTTTCTCTAGCATCTACTAGAAAATGTTCAGATAACGATCGTATAGCAAACTATAGCACAATGACACTACTTTTACAAGAATATTTCTTCCAAATCTCAAACAACGATCTCACATTCTGAACTTAAGTGACGACATCTAATAATTGACAACCGACAAACCACGTGTTCTGTAACCTCCAATCAAAGCATCGCATACTAATTGTCTAAAGCATAACTTCTTAAAATATCTTGATATCAAAGGCAAAGAACACGAAAAGAAAGAACAAGATTTTTTTACTGGACATAATGACTCCAAAGCCAGTAGCTTACAGTGACGATTCTCTGAAGAAAATCCCCACCAAGGATGTGATCACCTAAGATTGATCTGAAGAAATAAGAGAGCTTATACATCAGGCTCAGAGTTCACCTGATTAGAATCATGCCACTGGATCAATCCAGCTCCAGCGAAATCCAGCGACCATTCGACGCTTTTTTGCGAGTCAATAAGTAACACAAATCCATAAATCCTTGGAGATTCGACGGTTTTGTTCGGTCGCAAAGTAACTGCGCTGCATGAATCGCGATGAAATGGTCCGAATGAGAGGTGATCACGGCCGACTGGATGCCGCGGATTGATTCCCCAGTCCGACGCGCAGACTAATTGATTTATTTCAATCACTGATTTACGTACCAAGTCTCCATTGATTCCTTGTCATCAAAATTAATTCGACGGTGATGCGAGGGGAGGGGGGGGGGGGGGAGTTGTGTCCTGCTTCCAGTGGCGAGCCGAAACAGACCATGATAAATATACACATATATTTTACTTAAAATGGATTAAATAATTAAAGTGGAGTAAGTATTCGCAAAACAGTTAAAACATTTTAAATCTGCAGATTTCAATTTCCCAATTTCTCTACTGATGATAGAATAAAACATCCAAATCTTGGCAATTCTTGGTTTAGAACTTGTTCTATTTTACCATCTATTTGTACCATTTTTTGGACAATTTGACATGAATAGACTTGATTTGAAGCAAATCTTCGAAACAGAGAAAACAACTTCGTAATATTTAATCATATCTTGTATAAAAATCAAATATAAACAGAAACATTGGATGTTAATTACTAAATGAATGCTAATAGCAGACAGATTATACTGAATTTGCAAAAACAACAAAACTTTTGGTTACGATGACCATACAAAATTTGAAATTGATCGGTCAAATAGTTCCAGTTTAAATTTCAACAAAATCACAGGATCACGTTAAAAAACGAAACACGAGACCGCTAAGATTACATTAGTATGTGTGCAAAATTTCAGATCGATTAGTTGTGAGGTTTGACCTGGGCAGTGCAGGCAAAAAACACACACACAGAGGAAGTATCAAGAGACACATAGTGACGCTCGCTACTATTGTTTTGAGAAATATTTGAAAATAAACCTAGAGATGTAAGAATTCTTTCAGAGCGTTCCGCACGCCACTGCCCAACTAAATACTAAAAATCGAGAAAAAATGATTGATTTTTAATTCTAATCTATCGATTCCCCCGTCACACGTGATATCATCGAGGCCGTGTCACGCGGGCGGGGGCGCGTGATCCGGCTGCTAATGTTGTCGGCGCGCGGGGGCCGCTGGGAAGAATTGATGGCTTACGACGCGGCCACACAATGGCCACTGACCGCCGCGACGCCGGGACAGGGGGGAGGGGGGGGGTGTCCAAGACATATTTCATGCGGGATGTGAGGACGCGGCGACTAAACCGACACGTACACCCCCCCCCCCCTCCCTCCCCCACGCTCAGAGGGATGAGCATTTCAATTTCACTATTAGACCAGAGGATTTTTATGTAAGGGTTGCGGATTAGAAGACAGAGTAATGATATTTTTGTTCGCTTTTTCGTTCGCCATCGAGGGTTTTTAGGTATTCATTAAGGGGTTATTTTTGATCTGGCGTTCGAGATAAATCTTGTGGACGGGGTTGAGATGGGCCGGCCGTGATGGCGGGTGATGTGTCGGGAAGATAGGTGCGAGCGGAGGGCGAACAAATGAACACCGTCGTTATCTCAATGAAATAATAATATCTAATGACAGTTCTGCCTTATCTGTTTCGCTTTTTCATGAGATTTCGGAAGCAGCTCGCCCATTTTCATCTCAAATATCCAATCGTTCTGCAAGGAAAATGTTAGTAAAAACTAATGAGATCACTTAAAAAAGCTGGATGTAATTCAAGATTTGTTTAATAATGAACAAGCCACACTCAATATTATGTCACAGACAAGTCTGAACTTCGAAATTAAAGTTTTTACATATTCCTTAGACAACATTCGTTCTGAACCTAAGAGGTAGAATGCCCGATGTCAATTCCAATATTCTTGAGGTTAACAAAAGCCAGTCATTTTCTGCGTTCATCCAATCGCATTTGTAATGATGACAACATTCATTTTGTAAGAGCATTACTTCAATTAACTATATTTGTTGACATACAGTCAAATTGCAATTGATAGGGCTTGATTACATCATTCCAAAGGTATTATATGATACGCAAAATGAGAAAATGGACATTGGGCCTTCCACCTCTGAGGTACAGAGTAATACAAACCACTACAGGGCTGCCACTGACCAAGATCCTCCAAAAAAGTGATTTAAGTGACTAAAATTAAGGAAAAAGTGGGAAAAAGTGACAAAATGTACAGAAAAAGTAACTGAAAAGTGACTAATTTTCTATAATTTCACGGCAGAATCGTCAATAGTCGTAAACTCTTTAACAAGCTGCATGTTCATAACTCGGAAGACCTTTTTGTTGACATTTCGACCCATCAGTGGTCGAATTGGAAGTCAGTCCATGGGGGGATTGTGTACTGGCAGGATTTCTGCCAGGGAGGCAAGTGAAGGAACAAAATTTGCAACGCGTTAATGCGCGCTTAATGCAGCCCTGCACTACGTAAAACAATATGAATTACAGAAAAAAAAACTTCTTACTTGAAACACCAAGTTCAAATCAAACTTAAAACTTAATACCTACGGCATTCCAGAAAATTATGAAATTTTATAAAATAAATAATCCGTAGCTTAAAAAAAATATTATGATACATTCCATATTTCACTCTCACATTGAATTTCACAGAAAGAAGATGATACTGAAATACTTGATAAACTTACTAATTATATTAATTAAAATTGTGTGAGGTATGTTTTCTATCGGTGTGCGAATCTCAAATCCGAATCCGAATCGAAATCTGATTTTGCTTCGCCAAACGGAGAAAAGTGTGTGAAATCAGGCCTATGCCTAACTGTGTCATCTGGTTGGGATTTGCGAGGATGAATGGAAGGTATTCTATCCATGTATAAAGTTGTCCTCGGCATTAGGCATTCAATAGAAGGATTCAGCTCCAAACATGCAAAATTCAAACCATTTCCTTGGATTTACTCTTGAAATTGTATTTAAAATCCTCCCTTGGCCGCTATCGCCCGCAGAAACCCCCCAAAACCCTCCCCCTCTCTCCCCCCAACCCTTTCTCTCTGGGGCCTACGTGGAAATAAAACCAAACCGCCGCCGAAAAAAAAAACACACAGGAATCATAAATTATACAATGGAAAAAGAGAGATTACTTAAATTGGTTATTTGCAGGCATAGCTATACCCGATAGGATGGCAAGCCAAAGGATAAGGGATGAAAGAGAGGGGGGGGGGGAGATCAGTGGGCTTAGCATTCAAAACTCCGCGGCTTCAATATAAAGCGCTGCACAAGCGTCGACGTTTTACCGCTAAACAAAAAAGAAAAGTTTCGTCGGTGATTTTCCAATTGGAAACTGTTGAGGTGTATCTTACGTTATTACATATTGATATGAATTTCCTCGGGTTATGAAATTCCTCGATACGCAGCAATCAAAGTGTGTGCCTTCAGCCTCGGGCTTTCCTTGTGCTCCTTTTATTAAAAAAACTTAACAGGAATTCGTTCAATTGGAATATGTTCATACATTGACTTTTATATTAAATGTTTACCTCATTTCCCATTTTCTATTGTTTAATTTACCTTTTATTGGAAAGAATCTAAGTTCAGGGAATGTTTACCTGGCATAAACAAATACGGTTGTCGTGAATCAGTCATAGAGAATAAAGAATATCAACAGTGATGAAGCGAAAACATGCCATTTCAATACAAATATGTACATGTCATTTTTGAATGATGAAAGAGTACAAAATTGAAAACTGTACACATATGAAAGAAATTACACATTTTATTCATAATTATTAATTTTCCATTACAACTGTAGCATTAACGAGTTTGGTGAAATCGGACATTTGCAGGATATTCCTCCTTTCATCAAAATGGGGTTAGAAATTTGAAGTGCTTTTCTGTAGTAGCCCGATACCTTCTTTTAGTGATGTTCGTACAATCTCATCATCCTTGGAAACAGGAACTGGTACAATATCTTGGACTAATGTTTGTATTTACAACTTCTGAATAATGAAATAGGTACATACATTTATTTGTTTGCCAGCATCACAGACTGATTCAGAACAAATTGGCGTTTAACGTCGCACTGTTCTGAAACTAAGCTCATTAAGGTGGGGATTGCTGATGGGAAGGAGGCGGTAATGACGGGGCATTTGGGAACACATCGCCTTCATCGACTGTCAACAAAAGCGCAACAAGTCGAGGTGACAGCGCATAAATCCGCAACAATGTGCGCACTCCATGCAACTGCTGGGATAATTGCAATCATAAGTCAAGGCCGTTTTGATCCATACTATCACTCTAATTACAAAAACAACAAATAATGACAGTGCGTTCTTAAAATTATTTCAAATCACGAACGTATCTTTCAGGCCCGGTCCAGATAATGAAACAGAGCCACATTTCCAGATTCCCTCACGAAACACAGATGATACGTTCCAGTCCTCCATTCACTCGCATAGCCTCACCACTTTGATCCGTTCGCAAATCTGCCGCCGCTTTTTCTCCCGTCCCCTTGGAAGCCCGCCCTTATCGTCGGTCAAAGACGAGCATTTTAATATTTCCATCTGTATTATTATATTGCAATGATAACGAGAGAGATGTATGGAGCCGATTCAGTGATGCGGCGCGCTTCAGCGAGGTTAACTACACAATTTCCTTGTTCTACACAGCAAATGAAGGGGGGTGGCGGGGGGCGCGGGGTGGTTTCTGATCACGCCTCGGTGATCGCTAATTCCCGTTGTCAGAAACACACAAACCCCAAACCCCGGCCCAGCGCACGTCGACACAAAATTATTAAAATATTATTAAAAATACCCCAGGAAAAAAAATAATAAAGATATTTGGTTCTATATATTTTGTCTGTGTGTTCTGTTTTGTTATCAATGAGCGCAGCCATGGGCGGAGATTGCTGAGGGAGTAATTAAATTTCTGTCAAAAGAGTCAACCTACCCTTCAGCCCCCCCTTTCCCCCCTCCACCGCCTGCGAAACAGTTCGAAAAAGAAACAATTGTGACATTTGAATGTCGTCCACACTAGTCGGGGTGAATTAACAAATTATCCAGCCAAGAAGTAGATTGATGACGTCATAATGGAGGAACCAGGTGTACTCGGGGATTGCACGTGACATAACACGTGGCTCATTGACAGCCCGAGTTCGAGTCCAGCCCTCGCACATCCTGATTGAAGTGTGCGCGCGCTTTCGGTTGGGAATTGTTACAAGGACGCTGATTTACAAAGCAGGTAAATTGCGCGACAAACTTCCAGTAGGAAATGTCATCATGCTCAAAATAGCAATAATTGAGTTATGTTGGGTTTCCCTGATGTCAAAATATAGGTCACTCATAGCCTGCGTTACAGCGTGAAAGTCGAGCAATATTTAGGAGATTTTACAATTTAAAAGCTCAACGAAAGTTTTGAACTAAGCTTTCGTTTACTGCTCAACTAGCCTTTTTCATATAGTTTTGCATTGTAAGTCAGTACAATATTCATGTATACATGTTAAAATATTCTTCGTGTAAAACCGAATATGTTTAAAATAATGTAAATTTGAGCGTTAAAACTCAACTCGGTAACCCGAAAGATCTGGGTTCGATGCCAGTCGACGTGTGCGCTTGCGATTTTGCACAAGTTTATATTTTATCAATTGAAAATTATATCGTATCACATTGAGTCATTACAAATATTCGAAATAACTTGATCTACAAATTGTCTAATAGTCGAGGCGAAAGCCAGGACTTGTTATCAATAACTTTAGAAATGGTAAATAACCAATGTATATATTATTCAATGAAGATGTCTAAAAAAATAATACATTGTAGTTATATAATTCATATGTCAATAAATTCGAGAACAATAAAACCCAAGCAATATAAATAACATTTTATAGTCGTCAAATGTATAAAGTAATCCAAATGCCTGCAAAACCGTACAGCAATGGAATCAATCACAATCGCTCAGATGTGGCCATGCATCAATCACAATCGCTTAGAAGTTGCCATGAATCCGCACGAGAATTACACAATCATACTCTTAAAACCCACAGCAATGGAATCAATCACAATCGCTTAGAAGTCGCCATGAATCCGCACGAGAATTACACAATCACTACCCTTAAAACCATCACCCCTTTTCAAAAAAACGATAAAAATCAAACCAGCAGAAACCTCGCCGCAGAATATTCCTCGAATAAGGAATAAAACGTCCCCCCCACTCTCTCTTTTTCTATCTATGATGGCACCGACTAGATCTAAACCCTTACACACCATTTACCATGCTTCTGCCCATATTTCTAATTACTTTCCGACGCTGCGAGAGAGAGAGCGCGATGACGTCGTTTTTAAAAAGCGTCGACGCTCAAACGAAGCGTCGGTGGGGGTGGGGGAGGGGGTGGGGGTGGGGGCAATCGCCAGAGGAGGATCATTCTTAAGTAACGACTCAATGTATTCGACGATACGGCCTGATCGAGGCGGTGATAAGAGGAACATCGGACTTTGGAAATGATGAAGGAGAAAGGAAACGAGGAGGATTTTCTGGGGATAGGATTAAAAGGTTTTATTAGATCGTGTACATGATAGGGTTGGAATCTGGGCAGAGAGATGTTTGAAGGGAAATGGTGGACAGTTTTCAGTGATTTCGAGTAAAAATAGGGATATTAAGAGATGATACTTACGTCATTTTAATTATTACCAATTATTGTTCAACTTCTATGTCAAACTTCTTGATAGAAATTAGAACATATTGTTCTAAATGATATAAAAGTTGAGCTCAAGTTCTGTGACATAAAGTTGCTGCCTGTAATACAAAATTGTATAAAAAATGGGAATGTGACACAGAAGTTGCACCAAGAATTTGTACCGTGTAAAAATGCAAAATCTAAGTTAACTTGCACACGAAAAAATTGGAAAAAGGATGTTTGCAGAAGTCATGTAGAATCCTCATTTTATTCTCGATGTAAAATGGCCTGCACTGTTATGCTTTGAAAAGAAAAATTATGGCAACATGTTTGAATTGGATACTCCTGTGCTTGGAACAGAAGAAAGAACACATTGATAATGCGACATACAAGAGCTTGAAGTTGATACAAATAACCACATCTCATTAAATTGCGAGTCCATTGCACTCTCTGTCTGCAAAACGCCCATTTCAAAAACTCAGTTCAACTTTTTACCACCCCGATAGAACCCTCAAGATAATATGAATAATGTAAAATAGTTAAGTTTTACTAGGAGTTAGGGATGCGCGTATTTAATACTCTCTTTTGGCTCCTAATTTTTATGGGCGAAGGTTTGTCATGCGCAAGAGATTAAGGTGATGGCAAAACCTCGACGAGAGTCGAACCCTAGGACCCCCGCGTGGCGCGAATTATTACTGTCTCTTTGGCAGTCGTTATTATTAGTAAAAGTATCCCCCCCCCCGACCCCTCTTCTTTTGTAGAACATTGAGGATGTCTTTCCGAACAAGCCATTTAGTTCATGCACTACGGTGATTATCAAAACCAGGACCATGTCATTAATCCTAAATTTAATGGTCGTAAAAATATGTTCTTTGTCCATAACTTTGGAGAAAAATTATATCACATAAAATCATAATTCTAGTTTAAAAAGAGGATATCTACATCCGGAACCGCATTCATTGTGCAAACTTTACCAAGTTCAGGAATGATCTTCAAATCAGTTCGGGCCACCATGTTCTTTATAGAGCAGCTTTTACAGAACTCTAAAATGGTAGGTATCTCTATTATATACTTTCTTCGCCCAAATAATGGTCATACGCTATTATAATATTAAAATCAATACCATAGAATCATAATACGACTGTTATATCACAATTTCTTTTAGTTAGGAAAAAAAAAATTATATAAATATATTTTTTCACAATCCTTTGACACAAAACAACGTATTTTACGAACAATTTCATCTAACCTCCAATCAGAATAGCAGAAAAAAGTTTGGTTTTGTCTGTGTATAGCTTCAACCCTATTTCTTCGATACCTACTGCAAATTTTGTACACATAGTAACTGAATTTTTGTAAGAAACATTAAATCGCTTAGTCTCTGCTAAAACCAGTAGTTCAGTTTGTCATTCAAAGAATGTATCATTGGTTGTTGTCATGCCAATTTAGGCCTAATCAACTGTTAAACTGGACCTAAGTGCCCATACAAATAACATCAATGTTTAGTATTTTGTTCAATCTCAACTTGCTTTATCTACCATCCTGGTAAAAATAGCATCAAACAACAACGTGTACTTTGAATTTTCTTCACCCACCTGCGGCAAAACGCTGTTACAAAAGTCTATTAAAAAATAAGAAATCTACCAAATTTCCATTAATAACAGATTCCCCATTCTAAATACAAACTGCAAACTCTAGTTACGGCGTTCCAATATGCGCCCCCGACGACACTTTGATACGACTTGCTAACACTTTATTCTAATTCATTCATAAAACAAACTTGCCGCCACAGCAGCGCCGCCCGTCTACCTTGCCAAATAATAAGTAAAGATCATTTCCCCCACCCCGGCAAATGCAAGCAATAAATCCCACCAGTCATTAGATTAAAAAACCATTAATGCTGGCTGCGGCCGCTCCAGAGCCACGATATCGTTTCTTATTCGAATTCGCCAGTTGAAAAACGATGTTTAATCTTTTTTCGAGCGAAGGGGTTGGCGAATCCCAGGGTTTGACGTTATCAATTAGAAAATGGTTGGTTTAAGGGATGATTAAGGGTTGGTTGGTATTCAACTTTTAACCCCTTTTTAAAATTCTGCACCCCCACCGCGTCCCCCCCCCCATCATGGCTTGGAGACCTGCGGAGGTCATTGGGACCGCAGAATGATCGAAATTGGGGTAATAATTTTCAAGACTGTACACAAAATATTAACTAAACAAAGTAGGTGGGTACATGAAAATGCATATCGTCAAACAATTGATAATGTGTTAATTAACCAGAAAATCAATTAAGAAAAGTGTTTGAGCTAATTAAGACAACTATCAATAACTTGTATAATTTTGACATTGATGATACGATCATAATCAAGCGAGCGGAGCGAACGTCTCCACTTAAAACTTATGGGAACGGATCAGGCCAATTTTTTCACAAAACTTATATTCCTATTCAAGTTGGGGTCATAATATAAGTATTTTTGACAATCTCAGATGATTTTATTTCAAAAGAATCATAATCAGTAAAATGTCAATGTCGAAATAAACCTACCAAATATTTTTTTCACGGCTTCTTTGACGAATTCATTAGATCAAGGACTATATAAACGAACAAATTTCACACTAATTCACATTCAATACGAAGGCTCGCTTTTCAATCAAATACATCTTTCTGCAGTGAAATGTGACAGTAAAGCTTAGATCAATACGCATTTTTCAGTAGATAATTTCATTGTATAAATCCAATCATAACATCGGTATTATTCAATTCTTAAAGTTCAAACCGTCACATTTAGCGTGACATCACAGCTCTCCGTCACATTACCCGTGACATCACAATTCTCCGTCACTGTCACATCCCCACAACATTATCAAAAATCCCCGCTCTCTTATTGACAATCATAAATCCTAATCATCATTAGCACGGACCTCCTATTATTGTCGTTATTTAAAAAGCCCATCTCTGAGTATCTCTTTCGGACACCGTGTTCCAGACATTAACACAGCACCATGACTTATGATGGGGAGGGTAAGGGTACATCATGTGTCCAGACACCCCCCCCCCCCCACCCCATTTAAATTACCCTTTTAAATACGTGGGTGTGCTTAGCTACATAGAAAGCAGGCGCTGGAGAGTGCCGTGTTTTGTTTTTTTCCCGGCGTGTTCAAATGTTTTGTTAACAAGGCACAGTTGTCATTATAAAAATGGCAAGACAGTAAATAGGAGCGGGTAGAAAATGGGCTCGATTTTTTATGCGTGGAGATATTTTGAATGCGTAATATTTTTTATACGTCTGGTAATCATACTTAGTTGATGAGCGGGTATCAAATAGCGGGATGAGAAATACCGCAATGGCGCGTATTTGGAATGGAGGTATCAGTGAGGAGGGATTACAGTTGGATGGGGCAGATTATTGGACAGATAACACATTGACAATAAATTAACGACTTTGATAAGAGTTTAATATCGTGGGCGTACTGCAAGAAGTCACTAAGTTACATTTTGTAAAAGCGTCATTAAATCCGTCGATTCTATAGTCTGTCAAATGCGCTAACTTCTATAAACAGTATCAAAAACAAAAATGCCATTTTAAGTTTTTACAAACGCCACAAGAATAAAAAAAAATCGTTAGCAAAACCCATCCAAAGTATACTTGGCACAACTAAAAAAGTTATATGAAAGGCGGATTGGCTAATAGTCGTGGTTTTTGACAATCAATCATTGTTATTATCAATGAATTCATGGCTTAGCTCAGATTTCATGGGATGATGCCATCAAATCTTTTTCAACCAAACAGTTACTTTCAATAGTTTATCCAAGTGTACATTTGAGTGATTTTCTAGCCTTTTTCCAACTACAACATATCAAAATAACAAAATGATAACATAATATCAGAAAACATAATATATCAGATAATATATGACAAAAAAAATTAGTTAGTGACTTTTTGCAGTAAGCCAATACGAAATGTAAAACAAATTCATTAAAATCGTGTTTAAATCAAAAATAAAATCGTTAAAATGAAATCGTTCTAGAAACAAGATTTTAAACAAATCATAACAATTTCTAGGCTTGATAAATTGGTGTTGGCCCATACAAATTCAGATTTAGAAGTAAGGTAATAGACAGAACGGTGAAAATTATATTTTTAAAGTTGTATCGTCGCTTACAAAATGTTTAAAACAAATGCGCCGTGCACAAATGCAGAATGCCATAATATCGGTAGTTTCCACCATATTTAAATAACATGATCTAAATAAACCATCGCGTCCCACTACGTGCTGCCTTGTGCCGGAGAATGAGGGTCAGTTTAACCCGGGAGTCGCCGCATGTGATACTTTTACACCGCCATTACAGCCGTATTAACAGTCCAGAGACATCTCTATGCTCCCTGCATGTTGGCAGCATGTGGCCTACCTCGTGCTACTGATATACAAGCCAGTCATAATCATCAGCAGAGAATTAACAATCATAGGTTGGCAGAACTTAATAATGCATAGACTTATAATTCGAAATGGATAATATAGTTTTAGTTTCTGGAATTCTCAGACTGATTTTTGTCGACCATTAATTTTTATTTTTTAAATATTAGTTTGTATTAGTAATGTATTTCCCCGTTTCCACAGATCGCATTTATATTATGAGACTTGTCTAAAAACATTTCTGGGAAACTGTAATTATTACTACTAGGAAAACGCTCTGAGTAACGCGTTGATGAGCGAGCACGGATACGCGCAACACCTCGAACCGAAATCTTCGGTAATCTCCGAAATCTCCAAAAATTCCAAAAATATTGGTCCCAATAACCATACAAAGTTTTAAGTCGATCGATTTGAACCTTTAAGCCCCATTTACACGGTGCAATTTCTTGAACAACTTCTGTGTCACTAAAGTTCTGCACATGTGCAGATTCCCTTTATGATCTCAAAAGTGATACTGCGCACGAGCAGAACCTCTGTGTCACAGAAGTTGTTCAAGAAATTGCACCGTGTAAATCGGACTTTATGATTGAATGTTTCCTTGTTAATTTTTAAAAATCACAGGATCTTGTTCCAAAAATATACCTGGGACCACTCATATGATATAAGTGTGTGTACACAATATCAGATCAATCTGTTGATTATCATAATTATGCGTTTGAAAGTTTCTGTTCTAACTACCTTGGAACATTGGAACTGAGGCGTCAATGTTGCCGTGATCCATAGCAACAAGCAAAATGTCCGTAAAATGTCAATAACTTTTGGATTTAAACACAGATTTGTCTCAAAATTGTCAAAAACACAGATAATGTTGGTCCCAATGACCATGCAAAGTTTTAAGTTGATCGGTCAAACGGTTCTAGTTGAAATTTCAAAAATCACAGTAAAGATGGTTTTAAATTTTAACCAATGGGAGGATTTGGCTAAAACTTTGTTTGATTGGGTAAAATGTTAGTGGTAATGACTTGTCAAAATTTCAATTTGATCAAACAAACCAATCGAAAGATAATTTTTTTTAAATTTGAACCAATCAGGGGATTTCAAAAAAATTAGGGTCTGCAACGCCCAGAAATGGTCAGTACATGTGTGCAAAATTTCAGCTTGATCAAAGAAAAACTGTGACTTGTATATCGTCAGTAACAGAAAAAAAAACAAAAAAAAACAGAGGTCCGTGCCAAAAGAGCCAAAAGGAGACGCTCGCTTCGCTCGCTCAATAATAAATTACAATTTTTGTACTTGGAGAAACTATTTTTTTTTTATAAGATTCAATTGATCAAGAGATAGAAAAAAGATGACAAAGATAAACATGTGACATTAAATTATTTAAAACTAGGAAAACGCTCAGTGTAACGCGTTGATGAGCGAGCACGGGTACGTGCAAATTCTCGAACCGGAAATGCGTACACAACGCACAGAAAAACATACAACCATATTGAATTGATTATGATCAGTGCTCGAAGTAGGAATTAAATAGTGGCGGTATGGTAACATAAGAATACCACGTGCGGGTGGGGGGGGGGGAGGGGGGGGGGGTACGATATTAGATGAGGGTCCAGATTTCAGAATTACACTGACAACCATTGTCATGTCATTAGTTAGATTAGTCTTTTACCTTGATGAAACAACTAAATTAAATAATGAATTTTACTTTATCTTGTAGTGAATGTTCATAGTTCATAGTTATGCTTGGAATATGCAGTCAAAAGATAACCATGAAATACGAGTAAACTAGATTCTAAAATTACGTAAATTTTTTTAAGCATTCCGTTTTTTCTGAGAAGTAACGATATGAAATCAAATGTGTAAAGAAGTACCGGTATACCATACCGTCCCATACCGGCCCACTTCGAGCACTGATTATGATATCAACTTAAAAGTAGGTATATGCTTTTCATCGAAACTTTAAAATAGCATCTTAGCACCTGGTTCATAAAGCAAATCAGAATCAATTCAATTGGCACTGGAAAACATTCATTTCTATACTTCATTACTGACAGATATTAAAAATGTCAATAAGTTCATACGTTCTTAACTGATTGGGATGAAATTTTGTAAAATAAGAGACAATATTGGTCTTAATGATCATGAAAAATATGAGTTTGATCAGAATATCGAAGACCGTTTTCATTTTTCAGCCTATCAGGAGATATTTATTTAAATTTTAATCAATGAATGGATTTCAAAAAAAATTATGGTGTGCAAACAGAGAAGGTTGGTTTTACATGTGTGCAAAATTTCAGCTCGATCAAAGAAAAACTCTGACCTGTATAGCCAAAATAGGATTTTGATCAGATTTATGGAAGACCAGTTTCATTTTTCAACCTACCATCAGGAGATGTTTATTTAAATTTTAGCCAATTAATAAATTTCAAAAAAATTTGGGGTCTGCAAACAGAAAAGTTTGTCTCTACATGTGTGCAAAATTTCAGCTCGATCGAGGAAAAACTCTAGACATGTATAGCCAAAATATGAGTTTGATCAGATTTGTCGAAGACCATTTTCACTTTTCAACCTATCAGGAGATGTTTATTTAAATTTTAACCAATCAGTAGATTTCAAAAAAATTAGGGTCTGCAACGCCCAGAGAATGTCCAAACACGTGTGCAAAATTTCAGCTCGATCGAAGAAAAACTCTGACCTGTATATCGTCAGTAACAGAAAAAAAAAAAAAACAAAAAAACAGAGGTCCGTGCCAAATGAGCCAAAAGGAGACGCTCGCTTCGCTCGCTCAATTAAATGTGATTCAGGTAAAACGTGTCATTATTTTGGAGGAAACATTCCTAATCCGGGCAGCACAAAATATGTAATACTTTGTATGTAATATATAAGTAAACATAAACCGGCACCTCCACTCAATTTCTCCCATTACCTCCGAAATAGCTCCAAATAACCCCCCCCCCCCCCCCCCCCCACAACCCGGCATAGCACTCACAAATGTCATTCAGGTTAGCACACCGCCATCCAAACATCAACATCCTAATGGCCGACTTATGTCTGTAGACATTCGCAAGGCGGCGGCAGGATATAGTGTCACCTAATTAGTGGCCCTCACTTTAATTATCCTTTATAAGAGTCATCATATTTAATTAGCAAGAAGTTCGCACACCTTTGGACCCGGCAGGCAAACGAGCCAGACCACAAACTTTCTACTTAGATAGAACTTGCGCGAGAAAATATAACTTATGCTATTATATACCATAGGAGAGGGCGCGGACGATGAAAATAAACATATTATTTTAGAGAAGTAATTTATTAATTTAAGTGTTTATTTCTTCATTTGGATTCATTACAAGTTTCGCGCGAGATTTTAATTAAAACGGTCGCTTTTTCAAAATTAACGTTCAGCGAGATAGATCATAGCGTTAATGCGCGCGCGACTGAGCGGGGCTAGGTAGATGAGATGATTTGTAGTGGGGGGGGGGGGGGGGGGGGGGGGGGGGCAGTTCATTTCTATCAGTGAGCTCAAGAATTACATCTCAGTTAGCGCGACTGGATCACTTGGTTCAAGTAAATCACTGCTGCAGTTCAAGTGACAATGTTTTATAGCGTCGTTCTGCACATCCGTTTGCCTGAGCGTGTAGAGTTGCAGCCACAAGATATTACTTAGGTATAGACTGACTTTGTGGTTTGAAGTCGCGTCAATAGGGCGGCTTGAGATTTTTTCATTAGTCGCCTTTTAATATTTTAGTTAAAAATCAGTTATCTTATGTGTACATATTAAAAATATTTTTGGTGATTTGAAAATAAATAAAATATATAATTTCATGGTGGTTCATCAATGGAGGCCTATTCTAGAACGTTTTCCCAATTCCATTTCGATGGAATCTGGTCACGGCCATAAGGATTAACGCTACATGGAATCGGATTCCTGTAGAATCGGGAATTTTAAAGTTACAGAATACCGCCCCAGATGTTCTCATTTGGAGCTTTCGGTTAACTGGCGAAATCATCTTGTTTAACACGAATTTATAAGAAAACAGGACAATTAAAATAAAAAACTGCTAAGTCCACTAGAGATGTAGTTTGTAACCAATAATTTCATTATGACTATTATCAGAATTAGACACAGAAAACTGCGCATTTGGACCAAACCTGGAAAGAAAACCCTTACTTTTGTAAAGCTATGTTATTGTATCGATTATAAATACCACTTTGAAACTCTCCACCACATTTACCTATCCGCGAATATTTGAAAAGACTCGACCATCAATCCCAATCCCACCTCGATCCCATGTAATTGCAAATGAGTCGATCACGCCGCGTGGAGGCTGCGGGGAGATTCCGCAACAAAGACAACGACTAATAGACAGTAATAGAATCCCGCGATCGAATCCATCATACGCCGAGCTTTTCGCCGGCTCATTAGCCCCAGGAAGATGCGTTCGTTGTACATTTTTACACAGTAATGACGTCATTTCGCCGACAGGAGAGAGGGGGGGAGGGGAGAACCCGTGGGGTATATTTAAGAGAAATAACCTTTTTTAAGTAATTTAACCAAATTACTATTACTCCTATACATCGCGACGTTATAGATGAAAATGAAACCTAGAGGCTAAAAGCAATGCAATTTGGTTCTGAGCTGAACATTAGGCGTGTTGCTAAGCAGTTTTTTTTGGTTTGTGAAAGTTGCTTTTTTTAAACCCCAAATATACATGAAAATAGAGACGAAATGAGATAATGCCAACCAACAAAGGTTGGAAAGTGTAATGATTTCACTTTTTAATTTTAAAATATCGTCTGTTTTTTTACTGATATGCATTTAGTGTTTCTGAACCGCCCCGAGCGCTTGCTTGGTAGTGCGTAGCTTTGGAAGAAGCATGGAAAATCACGTTAAAATAGTTATAATTATTAAAACAGTCTGACTTCTCATAATTGTTCAATGATAGTTCAAAGAGAATGTAGGTTATGAAATCCGTATATTGAAATTAGTTAAGTCTTGCGTAAAAAGCAAACATAGTTTGCATGAGAAATCCCTCATTGCTGCCACCATCTTGATGGCACAATTCAAAATAGCTGTCATTCTGTGCTTTTATTGCGATATTTGATAGTTTTCATGCTTACCTGGATTTGCTCCGGAAAAATCTTCACTTTACAAAAATATCAATTTACCTCCATTTACAAGTTCAATCAGCCCTGCCAATATGACGTCTGCCTCTAAGGAGGAATTCAGTTTTTGCATTGCTGATATAAAACAAAATGAGTTCATGCAAGCTTTGAATTGAAATTTGGAATATCCCATAGAAATAGTAAATTTGTTAACAAATACGTACTAAATGACATTCAGATCAGAGCATGGAACCCCGAGATCTGGTTGACCATATCTCCCCCCACCCCCCACACCCCCGTATGCCTGATTATGGCGAGTCATTAGTGGAGAGTCACTATAAAAGTATGCCCCCCCCCCCCCTTCCCCCATCACAAACTCTCTCTATGAAGAAGAAGTAATATATTCCGGAATCATTGGCGCATTTTAAATTAAGATATGCAGGCCGTATTATCTTTGACTGAAAGTTTCTCTCTCTGCGGTCAACCGTGTAAAATCGCTAAGATTTAAATGTATTTTTAAACTAATTAAGATTTCACAAACTCCCCCCCCCCCCTCGCCACTCCCCCAACACTCTTAAATAGTACGTTTTAATACATTATTTCAGAGTAAGAAAAGGGTTTTGATATATATTTGGCTTCATTATTATGCGCAGACCTTTCGGGGAAACTTTACCACTTTACAGTCAAAAACTTGTTGGGGAAAATTTGCCTAACATCACTGATAAAAGCATTGCCCCATCCCCCCCCCCCACACTTTCTCACAACTAAAAATCCTTTAAATTTTACTCTGCAAAGCATATAACCTTAATTAATATTAACCACATTTAAATGCGATAAAATAATTCCAAGCCAGAGTACGAGCGTCTCATTACGTATTGTACATGTTCTTGCTGAGAGCTAAGTATATGTCTAAGTATGTTCAAGTATAATATCTTCTGCAAGGTGGAATCTGGTTGCTTGGAAAAGTTATTGTAACCCCAACAGAATAGGCAACACGCATAGCGCATCTGTGTACAGAGAAAGACGGAGAGGGAGGGAGGTGTTTGTTTTATTTTGTTTTGAAATATAATAAAGGTGAGATTTATTTCATGTGAGAGGAAATCTTGGTAAGATGGTTTTGACTTTTAGCTCTTGGCTTTTGAATGTGCGGATTTTAACGTACTTAGTATCGTATTTCTTGAAATCTTCCTGAAATCTTTTGACGTTCTTCGAAAAGAGTTTCGTATTCTATTTAGGAAAATGACGTGTACGTAACCATTGAATTGATAGACTTTTGAAGAGAAGAAAAATGTGTGTATTTAAGTGAATTAAAGAAAAAAATTAATAAGACTAATAGTCACACAAAAGTATAAACAGTCAAAATTTTGAACAGTTAGGATAAAAAAAAATTGTTTCAGACATTTTCAAAAATCTATATTAATTTTTCAAAGTGAATGATCCTAATATTAACAATATTGTAGTTTGGAAATATGATTCTGAAGAATTATTATCAGTTATATAATTATCAGTAGTAGAATTATACTATACTACATCTTACATAATAATGCAGAATTTAAATTTTAAATAAAAATAATTCATATAAATGCACAGAACAGCGACAAAAGTACACCAGACATTCCTCTGTCGTAAATATGTCGTGCCTTCAGGTATTGCTTCAAGTTGGTATCAGAATTGACAGGAACGTTCAAGATATCCGTTTTATGCGCCATATAAAACGCAGTCGAGGGAAGTGGAACGAGCGGTCGGGGGTTCCCCGAAGTGATTCGTCAATGTTCGGCCCGTCAATCGGCGATATTTACTCGCTTTACGACTCCCTGAACTCGTTCTCGGATAACTAATCTGGACAATAAAAACACACAATCGAAGGGTGAAAATATCACAATAAAGGTTAAAACGCGAAACAAAAATGGAACAATAATTCTTCTGTCGTACGGTCGTATGCGCGATGTTCGAAAAGTAATACAAATTTATAATGTAAATCTTATCTGTCAAACGTGCCAAGCTAATGGCTGCAAACAGAGAAAACACAGTTTGAGCTAAAACAAAAGAAGTTAGTCAAAATGTTCTATAGCCAACGAAAAATAAATTTGATATCCGGAAAATCAATTTTTTTGTCGATACCTAAACGGCAAAACCTCTTATGCACTTTCTCTATTTTTTACTTTTTAACACTAAACAATTAATAATAATTAATTTAATTTTTCTGCAAAAACTTGTGTTATTCAGACAAATCCCTAAATCACTTTCTTAAAAATGCGGAAAAACATGCAAAAACACGTATCTCAATCCAAAAAATTGATGTCTGCAGACATACGAGCTTCAGTAAATGATGAATTCGGCTATTTACGTATATTAATGGAAAAGTTTTATCTAGTACAAATTATTTCACTACGATCAACTGGCTTCTATGCCTCCTGAACAATTTAGAAAGATGTGAAATTGTAAGAATCCAACATAATACCCGAACGGGTCCATCCTGACTGTACATTTAGTTGTCAACTTGCACTGTGACGTATGATCCTGATACAGCAGCCCATTGCGACGTCACCGAATATGCAACTTGAATTATTAGCGAGTCTCCCTGGAAGAAACTATCTCCTCGCCGACGCCGTCTTCGTGATGGCTTCTGCGCTCCTAGGGGACGGCGACGTCGGCGAAGATCGACGTCTCTTTACGACGCTCGCGCGGGGACAAATCGGACGCCGACACGAAGACGCAAGCCAGACGTCATGGCTTATCAATGAAGATGTCACGTGACTCCGATGACCTCTCATCCGTCACGGTCACAAGTGGAGTGAGAATAGCGCGTTGAATTGTTTCAGGGACGGTGTTGCCAAAGATTAGTGCGCCGGAACTAAATATTGGATTAAATTGTCGGCACAGCCAATCAGATACTTCAAAATGATTCAATCAATTGAATTCTACCTAAAAGCTAAAATCCGGTACAATATAACTTCTAAAGAATAAATAATAATTCTTATAAATCAGTCATACTATTTGGATAGGGCCGGTACCACATTGGAGTAACTGTGTCAATCACTTAGAAAGTATCTGATTGGCTATTCCGTCAAATTAGTCCAATATTTAATTAATTCGGCAATTATAATATGGCAATGAAAGATACTGAAAACGAATAAAAAATTGTACATACACATGATAAAATACATTTATCGAGCAATGTGCCCAATAGATTTGAAAGATATGTCCAGAAATAACTCATGAAAATCAGCCGTATTGCAATTAAATGAGCTTCTTAGGGCTAATATATCGTACACGAGCTCAAACCTTAAAACTAATGAGGGTGCATTGAATTAAGTTTACACAAAAAACATAAAATTATGACATTGAGAGAAGATCAGGAAATATTCCAAATGTATAGTTACAATTAATTCTAAAAATGATTTCAAGCACTTTCGTACAGATACACATTTTCTTATGTAGATTTGTTGAACATACCAGCAAGAATACAGGAAAAATTCTCAACCAAAAACGGATGTTATTATGAACTAGAGTACATGTAAGAAGTAGTGTTCATACGACAAACCCCCGGTCCTGACACATCATGCCTCGATACGATCCGCTCAGGTGGTTCGCCCCCGGGTGTTAAACCCACATACCAAGTGGTTCAAGACAGCAAACACAAATCTCACCTCGATTAATCAAAACCACACACATATCTCGCTCGGGCCGTGATTAAAACCGAAACAGATTACAAATGCAGACGTTCAACAGAGTGCGAGTCAACACGGCGCATAATCATCGGCGCCGCGACGCTTAACGACGCACGGCGATATGAATAAATCATCTCGGGGGACGCGAGTTCGACACGCGACTTGCGAGCGTCCGCAGGGAGCCGTGGGGGTCGTAAACCCGGGGACAGTGTCAGGTGACTCGGGGGTGGGCATGTGGGGACGGAAAGGTGGGACGATATGTTCGTCGTCAGCAGTATGCTCAGCTGCACCATTGTTATGCTAGATTTTAAGAAATCCTACATCTGGCACCATTGTAATATTATAGGTTTTTAGAATCTTACATCTAACATCATTGTAATATTATAATAATGATTTTAGGAAATCCGAGATTTAGCACCATTGTAATAATATAATGATTTTAAGACATCATACATGTGACACTATTGTAATATTATAATGATGAATCGAAAAATCCCACATATGGCACCATTGTAATATTATAATAATGGTTTTAAGAAATCCTACATCTGGCACCATTGTAATTTTATAATGATTTTAAGACATCCTACATATGACACCATTGTAAAATTATAACAATGATTTTAAGAAATCCTAAATCTGGCACCATTGTAATTTATAATATTGATTTTAATAGATCCTACATCTGACACCATTGTAATGTTACATGATATAGAAACATCCAGCATGACACCATTGTAATATTAAAGTAATGTTTTTAAAAATTCCAACATCTACACCATTGTAATAATATAATAATGATTTTAAGAGATCCTACATCTGACACCAAAGTATTGTAACAATGATTTAGTGAAATCCAGCATCTGATACCATTGTAATACACGGCACGGCAAAAGCTCGCTCATCAACGCGTTACACAGATCATTTACCCAGCCGTCGAACACGTATGACTTTGAAAGAGTTTAATTCACATGATCATTAACTTAATCAACACACCTAATACACCCACGCCATTCATAAGACGTTGCTCAAGGGCGCTGCATCAACCCCATCCCTTCCGTTTTAACGACTTGCACCTATCCGTTATATCCTCGCTCCCCCCACCTTTTATTATTAGCCGACATCCCCTAAATGTAAACACCCCTAAACTGTTCGCGACTTGCAGCATATATTACGATTTGGCTCAATTCGAGGCGCAGGCAACTTGAGAGTCGGGCACACAATGGCATTGTTTAGACATTCCTACAGAGAATACGGGAAGAAAGTTAACTTGATTGAAAATATCATCCAACAAATAAAATAGCTTTTCAACGTGCTACTAATTTTCATACGCTGTCAATAAGCGGTTGATACAATTACTACTTATTTTTAATTTGTGTGGTGTTTAACGTCGCACTGTTCTGCAACTAGGCTAATGGTGACGGATGAATGATTATTGTGATGATTGTGAGATGATGATTACGAAGAATAGGTGAGGATGGACGCTCTGTTGGCTATTAGGAGGAAACCTTCCCATTTGCCGCTAGACTGAGGTAAATCAAGAGAAACCTCAGTCAGGAAGCACAGCCTGAGCCAACATGTTGTCACCACGTAACACTTATGGCACTTTATGTTTGCTTTCTGTCCATCTGTCTTTGGTTTTGTAGGCAATGTCCCGGTCAAACAATTCAACCAATCGATCTGAAAATGTGTACGCACTTATGTCATAAGAGCGGTCTCGTGTACAGTCAGGGAAATTAGATGGTTCATATCTGCCTCTCTCTGACCCATATCATAAACATGTTTTTATATGGAGCAGAGAGAGATAGAGTGTAACCATCTAATTTCCTTGACTGTACAGTTACGTTTGAACGGTCAACTTAAAACTTTGCATGGTTATTGGGACCAATATTTTAGGTATTTTAGACAATATTCAGACAAATCTGTTAAGAATGTTAAAGGTATTTTACTACATTTATGTGTGTCTGCGAAATGATTTCGGGGCAACATAAGACGAGACAATGTCCTGGAATCATGTTAACTACGCCTCGAGCTGATATCTCCGCGGAAGATTTGCTACTCGCAGACTCCATGTATAGGATAAGACACATTGTGTGTACATCTTGGTACTAACTATTAAAACCCGCCACCTGTATTTTATAGGTTTAGTTAACTTTTCGATTACTTTCAAGTCGACGAGCTGAGCTCTCAGACGAGAAGATAGGAGCGAGATGTTGGCTTAGAAGAGGCGATATCACAACATGCTGCGACTGCATCGATATCGATACGTGTCGATACGTGATGGATACGTGATGGATACGTGTCAGACGAGAAGATAGGAGCGAGATGCTGGCTTAGAAGAGGCGATATCACAACATGCTGCGACTGCATCGATATCGATACGTGTCGATACGTGTCGATACGTGTCGATACGTGATGGATACGTGTCGATACGTGATGGATACGTGTCAGACGAGAAGATAGGAGCGAGATGTTGGCTTAGAAGAGGCGATATCACAACATGCTGCGACTGCATCGATATCGATACGTGTCGATACTTGTCGATACGTGTTGATACGTGTCGATACGTGATGGATACGTGTCAGACGAGAAGATAGGAGCGAGATGCTGGTTTAGAAGAGGCGATATCACAACATGCTGCGACTGCATCGATATCGATACGTGTCGATACGTGTCGATACGTGTCGATACGTGATGGATACGTGTCAGACGAGAAGCCAGGAGCGAGATGCTGGTTTATGAGGCGATATCACAACATGCTGCGACTGCATCGATATCGATACGTGTCGATACGTGTCGATACGTGTCGATACGTGATGGATACGTGTCAGACGAGAAGCCAGGAGCGAGATGTTGGCTTAGAAGAGACGATATCACAACATGCTGCGACTGCATCGATATCGATACGTGTCGATACGTGTCGATACGTGTCGATACGTGTCGATACGTGATGGATACGTGTCAGACGAGAAGCCAGGAGCGAGATGTTGGCTTAGAAGAGGCGATATCACAACATGCTGCGACTGCATCGAAATCGATACGTGTCGATACGTGTCGATACGTGTCGGATACGTGTCAGACGAGAAGCCAGGAGCGAGATGCTGGTTTAGAAGAGGCGATATCACAACATGCTGCGACTGCATCGATATCGATACGTGTCGATACGTGTCGATACGTGTCGATACGTGATGGATACGTGTCAGACGAGAAGATAGGAGCGAGATGCTGGTTTAGAAGAGGCGATATCACAACATGCTGCGACTGCATCGATATCGATACGTGTCGATACGTGTCGATACGTGATGGATACGTATCAGACGAGAAGCCAGGAGCGAGATGTTGGCTTAGAAGAGGCGATATCACAACATGCTGCGACTGCATCGATATCGATACGTGTCGATACGTGTCGATACGTGTCGATACGTGATGGATACGTGTCAGACGAGAAGCCAGGAGCGAGATGCTGGTTTAGAAGAGGCGATATCACAACATGCTGCGACTGCATCGATATCGATACGTGTCGATACGTGTCGATACGTGATGGATACGTGATGGATACGTGTCAGACGAGAAGCCAGGAGCGAGATGCTGGTTTATGAGGCGATATCACAACATGCTGCGACTGCATCGATATCGATACGTGTCGATACGTGTCGATACGTGTCGATACGTGATGGATACGTGTCAGACGAGAAGCCAGGAGCGAGATGCTGGTTTAGAAGAGGCGATATCACAACATGCTGCGACTGCATCGATATCGATACGTGTCGATACGTGTCGATACGTGTCGATACGTGATGGATACGTGTCAGACGAGAAGCCAGGAGCGAGATGCTGGTTTAGAAAAGGCGATATCACAACATGCTGCGACTGCATCGATATCGATACGTGTCGATACGTGTCGATACGTGATGGATACGTGTCAGACGAGAAGCCAGGAGCGAGATGTTGGCTTAGAAGAGGCGATATCACAACATGCTGCGACTGCATCGATATCGATACGTGTCGATACGTGTCGATACGTGATGGATACGTGATGGATACGTGTCAGACGAGAGGCCAGGAGCGAGATGTTGGCTTAGAAGAGGCGATATCACAACATGCTGCGACTGCATCGATATCGATACGTGTCGATACGTGTCGATACGTATCGATACGTGATGGATACGTGTCAGACGAGAAGCCAGGAGCGAGATGCTGGTTTAGAAGAGGCGATATCACAACATGCTGCGACTGCATCGATATCGATACGTGTCGATACGTGTCGATACGTATCGATACGTGATGGATACGTGTCAGACGAGAAGCCAGGAGCGAGATGCTGGTTTAGAAGAGGCGATATCACAACATGCTGCGACTGCATCGATATCGATACGTGTCGATACGTGTCGATACGTGATGGATACGTGATGGATACGTGTCAGACGAGAAGCCAGGAGCGAGATGCTGGTTTAGAAGAGGCGATATCACAACATGCTGCGACTGCATCGATATCGATACGTGTCGATACGTGATGGATACGTGATGGATACGTGTCAGACGAGAAGATAGGAGCGAGATGCTGGTTTATGAGGCGATATCACAACATGCTGCGACTGCATCGACATCGATACGTGTCGATACGTGTCGATACGTGTCGATACGTGATGGATACGTGTCAGACGAGAAGCCAGGAGCGAGATGCTGGTTTAGAAGAGGCGATATCACAACATGCATCGACTGCATCGACATCGATACGTGTCGATACGTGTCGATACGTGATGGATACGTGTCGATACGTGTCAGACGAGAAGATAGGAGCGAGATGCTGGTTTAGAAGAGGCGATATCACAACATGCTGCGACTGCATCGACATCGATACGTGTCGATACGTGTCGATACGTGATGGATACGTGATGGATACGTGTCAGACGAGAAGATAGGAGCGAGATGTTGGCTAAGAAGAGGCGATATCACAACATGCTGCGACTGCATCGATATCGATACGTGTCGATACGTGTCGATACGTGATGGATACGTGATGGATACGTGTCAGACGAGAAGCCAGGAGCGAGATGCTGGTTTAGAAGAGGCGATATCACAACATGCTGCGACTGCATCGACATCGATACGTGTCGATACGTGTCGATACGTGTCGATACGTGATGGATACGTGTCAGACGAGAAGTTAGGAGCGAGATGCTGGTTTAGAAGAGGCGATATCACAACATGCTGCGACTGCATCGACATCGATACGTGTCGATACGTGTCGATACGTGATGGATACGTGTCGATACGTGTCAGACGAGAAGATAGGAGCGAGATGCTGGTTTAGAAGAGGCGATATCACAACATGCTGCGACTGCATCGACATCGATACGTGTCGATACGTGTCGATACGTGATGGATACGTGATGGATACGTGTCAGACGAGAAGATAGGAGCGAGATGTTGGCTTAGAAGAGGCGATATCACAACATGCTGCGACTGCATCGATATCGATACGTGTCGATACGTGTCGATACGTGATGGATACGTGATGGATACGTGTCAGACGAGAAGCCAGGAGCGAGATGCTGGTTTAGAAGAGGCGATATCACAACATGCTGCGACTGCATCGATATCGATACGTGTCGATACGTGTCGATACGTGATGGATACGTGTCGATACGTGTCAGACGAGAAGATAGGAGCGAGATGCTGGTTTAGAAGAGGCGATATCACAACATGCTGCGACTGCATCGATATCGATACGTGTCGATACGTGATCGATACGTGATGGATACGTGATGGATACGTGTCAGACGAGAAGCCAGGAGCAAGATGTTGGCTTAGAAGAGGCGATATCACAACATGCTGCGACTGCATCGATATCGATACGTGTCGATTCGTGTCGATACGTGTCGATACGTGATGGATACGTGTCAGACGAGAAGATAGGAGCGAGATGCTGGTTTATGAGGCGATATCACAACATGCTGCGACTGCATCGATATCGATACGTGTCGATACGTGTCGATACGTGATGGATACGTGTCAGACGAGAAGATAGGAGCGAGATGCTGGTTTAGAAGAGTCGATATCACAACATGCTGCGACTGCATCGATATCGATACGTGTCGATACGTGTCGATACGTATCGATACGTGATGGATACGTGTCAGACGAGAAGATAGGAGCGAGATGCTGGTTTAGAAGAGGCGATATCACAACATGCTGCGACTGCATCGATATCGATACGTGTCGATACGTGTCGATACGTGATGGATACGTGTCAGACGAGAAGCCAGGAGCGAGATGCTGGTTTATGAGGCGATATCACAACATGCTGCGACTGCATCGATATCGATACGTGTCGATACGTGTCGATACGTGATGGATACGTGTCAGACGAGAAGATAGGAGCGAGATGCTGGTTTATGAGGCGATATCACAACATGCTGCGACTGCATCGATATCGATACGTGTCGATACGTGTCGATACGTGATGGATACGTGTCAGACGAGAAGCCAGGAGCGAGATGCTGGTTTATGAGGCGATATCACAACATGCTGCGACTGCATCGATATCGATACGTGTCGATACGTGTCGATACGTGATGGATACGTGTCAGACGAGAAGCCAGGAGCGAGATGCTGGTTTATGAGGCGATATCACAACATGCTGCGACTGCATCGACATCGATACGTGTCGATACGTGTCGATACGTGATGGATACGTGTCAGACGAGAAGATAGGAGCGAGATGCTGGTTTATTAGGCGATATCACAACATGCTGCGACTGCATCGATATCGATACGTGTCGATACGTGTCGATACGTATCGATACGTGATGGATACGTGTCAGACGAGAAGATAGGAGCGAGATGTTGGCTTAGAAGAGTCGATATCACAACATGCTGCGACTGCATCGATATCGATACGTGTCGATACGTGTCGATATGTATCGATACGTGATGGATACGTGTCAGACGAGAAGATAGGAGCGAGATGTTGGCTTAGAAGAGGCGATATCACAACATGCTGCGACTGCATCGATATCGATACGTGTCGATACGTGTCGATACGTATCGATACGTGTCAGACGAGAAGCCAGGAGCGAGATGTTGGCTTAGAAGAGGCGATATCACAACATGCTGCGACTGCATCGATATCGATACGTGTCGATACGTGTCGATACGTGATGGATACGTGATGGATACGTGTCAGACGAGAGGCCAGGAGCGAGATGTTGGCTTAGAAGAGGCGATATCACAACATGCTGCGACTGCATCGATATCGATACGTGTCGATACGTGTCGATACGTATCGATACGTGATGGATACGTGTCAGACGAGAAGCCAGGAGCGAGATGCTGGTTTAGAAGAGGCGATATCACAACATGCTGCGACTGCATCGATATCGATTCGTGTCGATACGTGTCGATACGTATCGATACGTGATGAATACGTGTCAGACGAGAAGCCAGGAGCGAGATGCTGGTTTAGAAGAGGCGATATCACAACATGCTGCGACTGCATCGATATCGATACGTGTCGATACGTGTCGATACGTGATGGATACGTGATGGATACGTGTCAGACGAGAAGCCAGGAGCGAGATGCTGGTTTAGAAGAGGCGATATCACAACATGCTGCGACTGCATCGATATCGATACGTGTCGATACGTGATGGATACGTGATGGATACGTGTCAGACGAGAAGATAGGAGCGAGATGCTGGTTTATGAGGCGATATCACAACATGCTGCGACTGCATCGACATCGATACGTGTCGATACGTGTCGATACGTGTCGATACGTGATGGATACGTGTCAGACGAGAAGCCAGGAGCGAGATGCTGGTTTAGAAGAGGCGATATCACAACATGCATCGACTGCATCGACATCGATACGTGTCGATACGTGTCGATACGTGATGGATACGTGTCGATACGTGTCAGACGAGAAGATAGGAGCGAGATGCTGGTTTAGAAGAGGCGATATCACAACATGCTGCGACTGCATCGACATCGATACGTGTCGATACGTGTCGATACGTGATGGATACGTGATGGATACGTGTCAGACGAGAAGATAGGAGCGAGATGTTGGCTAAGAAGAGGCGATATCACAACATGCTGCGACTGCATCGATATCGATACGTGTCGATACGTGTCGATACGTGATGGATACGTGATGGATACGTGTCAGACGAGAAGCCAGGAGCGAGATGCTGGTTTAGAAGAGGCGATATCACAACATGCTGCGACTGCATCGACATCGATACGTGTCGATACGTGTCGATACGTGTCGATACGTGATGGATACGTGTCAGACGAGAAGCCAGGAGCGAGATGCTGGTTTAGAAGAGGCGATATCACAACATGCTGCGACTGCATCGACATCGATACGTGTCGATACGTGTCGATACGTGATGGATACGTGTCGATACGTGTCAGACGAGAAGATAGGAGCGAGATGCTGGTTTAGAAGAGGCGATATCACAACATGCTGCGACTGCATCGACATCGATACGTGTCGATACGTGTCGATACGTGATGGATACGTGATGGATACGTGTCAGACGAGAAGATAGGAGCGAGATGTTGGCTTAGAAGAGGCGATATCACAACATGCTGCGACTGCATCGATATCGATACGTGTCGATACGTGTCGATACGTGATGGATACGTGATGGATACGTGTCAGACGAGAAGCCAGGAGCGAGATGCTGGTTTAGAAGAGGCGATATCACAACATGCTGCGACTGCATCGATATCGATACGTGTCGATACGTGTCGATACGTGATGGATACGTGTCGATACGTGTCAGACGAGAAGATAGGAGCGAGATGCTGGTTTAGAAGAGGCGATATCACAACATGCTGCGACTGCATCGATATCGATACGTGTCGATACGTGATCGATACGTGATGGATACGTGATGGATACGTGTCAGACGAGAAGCCAGGAGCAAGATGTTGGCTTAGAAGAGGCGATATCACAACATGCTGCGACTGCATCGATATCGATACGTGTCGATACGTGTCGATACGTGATGGATACGTGTCAGACGAGAAGATAGGAGCGAGATGCTGGTTTATGAGGCGATATCACAACATGCTGCGACTGCATCGATATCGATACGTGTCGATACGTGTCGATACGTGATGGATACGTGTCAGACGAGAAGATAGGAGCGAGATGCTGGTTTAGAAGAGGCGATATCACAACATGCTGCGACTGCATCGATATCGATACGTGTCGATACGTGTCGATACGTATCGATACGTGATGGATACGTGTCAGACGAGAAGATAGGAGCGAGATGCTGGTTTAGAAGAGGCGATATCACAACATGCTGCGACTGCATCGATATCGATACGTGTCGATACGTGTCGATACGTGATGGATACGTGTCAGACGAGAAGCCAGGAGCGAGATGCTGGTTTATGAGGCGATATCACAACATGCTGCGACTGCATCGATATCGATACGTGTCGATACGTGTCGATACGTGATGGATACGTGTCAGACGAGAAGATAGGAGCGAGATGCTGGTTTATGAGGCGATATCACAACATGCTGCGACTGCATCGATATCGATACGTGTCGATACGTGTCGATACGTGATGGATACGTGTCAGACGAGAAGCCAGGAGCGAGATGCTGGTTTATGAGGCGATATCACAACATGCTGCGACTGCATCGATATCGATACGTGTCGATACGTGTCGATACGTGATGGATACGTGTCAGACGAGAAGCCAGGAGCGAGATGCTGGTTTATGAGGCGATATCACAACATGCTGCGACT
This sequence comes from Leuctra nigra, assembly GCA_934045905.1. Lineage (NCBI taxonomy): Eukaryota > Metazoa > Arthropoda > Insecta > Plecoptera > Leuctridae > Leuctra > Leuctra nigra. The sequence continues at coordinate 28,994,964 of OW203767.1, read as the reverse complement.
GCATCGACATCGATACGTGTCGATACGTGTCGATACGTGATGGATACGTGTCAGACGAGAAGATAGGAGCGAGATGCTGGTTTATTAGGCGATATCACAACATGCTGCGACTGCATCGATATCGATACGTGTCGATACGTGTCGATACGTATCGATACGTGATGGATACGTGTCAGACGAGAAGATAGGAGCGAGATGTTGGCTTAGAAGAGTCGATATCACAACATGCTGCGACTGCATCGATATCGATACGTGTCGATACGTGTCGATATGTATCGATACGTGATGGATACGTGTCAGACGAGAAGATAGGAGCGAGATGTTGGCTTAGAAGAGGCGATATCACAACATGCTGCGACTGCATCGATATCGATACGTGTCGATACGTGTCGATACGTATCGATACGTGATGGATACGTGTCAGACGAGAAGCCAGGAGCAAGATGTTGGCTTAGAAGAGGCGATATCAACAACATGCTGCGACTGCATCGACATCGATACGTGTCGATACGTGATGGATACGTGATGGATACGTGTCAGACGAGAAGCCAGGAGCGAGATGCTGGTTTAGAAGAGGCGATATCAACAACATGCTGCGACTGCATCGATATCGATACGTGTCGATACGTGTCGATACGTATCGATACGTGATGGATACGTGTCAGACGAGAAGCCAGGAGCAAGATGTTGGCTTAGAAGAGGCGATATCACAACATGCTGCGACTGCATCGATACGTGATCGATACTTGTCGATACGTGATGGATACGTGTCGATACGTGATCGATACGTGATGGATATGTGATCGATACTTGTCGATACGTGATGGATACGTGTCGATACGTGATCGATACGTGATGGATATGTGATCGATACGTGATCGATACGTGATGGACGTGGCAAGAGTCTAGTGGGCCTCGACCATCTATTAGACACTGACCGCATTATTAGGGAAGAAGTTTACTGACATGAGAGGTTGCCTGCAAGAGAGATTGGAAACATATACATAACAAATTCAAATACAGTTGTCTTTTTAGAGTACCTATACATCTCATTATGATATTATTTTTATTTAAATTTTAAGAGTAAGTTGTGTTTTTCATAGGATTTCATTCATATGTTTTAATTTGCATAGATTATCGTCAATTTTTATTGTATAGGTAGTGTCTTCTTATAACTTTTGTGCTGTCTTTGTATTAATATTAAATCTTGGTCTTAGATTTATGGGTATTTAAAAATCAAATCTACACTGATGGTTTTGGTTTTCGCATGCATTTGGTTAATGTATGTAGTACATACGTTACATAAATATCAAAATAATCGGATCAACCTTTGTCGCCGAAATGCGAATCGATGTATTTCAAATTTCATGACGTCACTTCCGGTTTATTTAACATAGTATTTAGTCTTTTGCTATTGGTAATGCATATAGATGACCGTCTGAATCGTTTGGCGCAAATTTCGTTCCAATCGGTCCAGCCATTGACGAGATATGACGTCATTTCCGGTTTCAAAATGGCGGCACAAAAAAGGATGGGGGTGAGGGCCAATCAGACGCCAATAGTGCACACGTAGTTAAAATTTCAGATCAATCAGTTCAGCCGTTTAGGCTGTGGCTTGTTTACCGGTTTTGAATTCCAGGAGACTATACAATGATTACTGATTATGAAAACCGCCCTAAAACACGATTTTCACGGCCCTCTAGCTCGCAAAGGGTGTAACCTATTGTTCCCAAATTTGGTATATGTTGAAGGGTGGGCCATAGCTCGAAATTAAGATATTTCCCAAATTAAAGATCCAGTAGGCCGAAAATGCCACTTTGATGCTTACAGTAAAAGTGGGTTGCTCCAGCCTTTTTAAATGAGAAAGTGCGCGCCGTACGACTTGGCTGGCGTGGAGCGACCGCTCCACTAGATTTTACTGTCATGGTGCTATGGTTATGGGTAATTGACGCGTAGAAAATCAGCTATTTCATTATTCAATTTATTCCAATTGTCTATCGTGTACGAATACAAATATAACGCACATTGTTATGTGAAATCTTTCTGATGACAATATTTCCATGGATATTTCCCAATAAAAAACAAAAAAAAACATCTTGATCGCATATTAACGTCATGCCTCCACATAAGGAAGTCCGGACTCTGGAAGAGCTTGCAACTTCCGCTGTCGGTAGTTTTGTACACACCACATGCAAGGAGATCGAGGATCGGTTTCCAGCTACCTCAGCAACAACCATGTCATACGACTCCATCCAGTGCAAGGCGGCAGTCCAGTGCCTTCAGAACCACTTGCTTGAATACATAGCTCCTGGACTGTGGGAGAAGATATTCTACCAGATCGTAGGCAATGTGAATGTAAAACGATTGACAAGAGGATTCTCTTATCCACTTTCCTATCCGAGCGAGTGAGTCTACGTAAGCTGAAGACATCTGAACTTTACAAACACCAGAGTCCAGCGTTCTGGTGCGAGGATCCAATATGTGCACATGATGCCAGACCTCGTGGAAGTAGAGTTCCTGTATGATGACGAGTATAGCGCGATCGTGCGGGAGGTTTGTGCGACCTGCAGCAAGCTGGAAGTGATCAAACTGCCGTGGAATACGTCGGCAGAGACACTCAAGTTGGTGATCAGCTCCTGTAAGAATCTGAGAAGGCTGCATTTTGATTCTCTCTCATACCACTCCGCAGGTTTGGTAAGGCTTCCTTATTTAACACGAATACTTGATAATTACTTCCAATTATTGCATCGCGATAGATTACATTCCAGATACGAAAATATCTCTTCAAGAGGGAAATTAAAGATAGAAGAACAACTAATTTTGACATATTTAGTTAGTGCCTTCTTGTCACTCAAAGAAGACCTTAATTTCCTCATGTTCATAAAAAAAAATGTGTTCAGGTTTTTGTTTCGTTAAATATTTGACTCGGAAAGCGCCCGAAAAATTATGAAGCAATTTGCTTTTTTTTTTTCAATCTTTGATCTTATTCGAACTATCGCAACTGACGTAATTATTTGTATCAACATCAGCGAGAATCTGTTTGAATTGGTGGCACTTTCAGAAAAATTGATCAGATGATCGGTATAGTGCTGGTGATCGAAATAAAAATGTATTCCCAGAAATTAAAACATCGATTAAATGTTTCAATATGTTATAACAATAATGTAAAGTGGGTATCACACTGAGTTGCAACCCGTGGTTGGAACTGTCGTATGGAAACTTTTGTTGCAAAAGGAGGCAACCGCCTATCACACGCAACTGTTTGCTTTGATGTTGGTTGGTTCACAATTGACACTCATGAGTTGCGCAGAAAGCAGTTGCCATAGTAACCAAAATAAAGTATATGGAATAACAAAATCTGACAGCGGCAATCCAAATCTCATATTTAGAGTGATTACTTGTGAAAGAAAGATATTTAAGTAAGTACAAGTTAATAATAATACGCACTATTTATCCATACACATGTTCAAGTTAAATCTTCATCTGATTAATATGATTTATAGCTAATATTTATAGCATCCTATTGGTAAGTTCACGTCACGTGGTACCACAACAAATTGTTGGAACCGGAAAAATAGAGACTTCTCTATTCGAGAAAATAAGGAACACAACTGACCTCTGGTGGATTTTGTGGTACTAGGTAAATGGCGGCTATCAAGGGCGCATTTGCATAAATATAAATACAAATATTTGATATAGTTGTTTGTTATGGCCAAGAAAGTAAATTTATAGCTAAATATCAATTTTATTTGTATTTTGTTTTTTCACTGCTTTATGGAAACACGAAATGTAAAAACAAACAAATTAATTATTGGACCTGATAGTAGCCATCTTGCCAGAATGATCACGTATCACTTATTTGTGGGAATTTTTCAACCCAACCCGCGGGTTGACCAAATTCAGTCTCTGCACATGCGCGGCCAACCATATTTTCCAACCGTCGGTTCCATACACGGGTTGCAACTCAGTGTGATAGGGCTTTAATACTGCATTTTTATCCTCTTCATAAGACTTTATCAGACATCGATGTTTTACCTTCTGCAATATAACTGGCACAAACATACAATATTTACAATATTAACTTCCCCTATCTTACTTCTCAGGTAAAACTGGCCTTGTCTGAACTGGAAAATCTGGAACATATAAGCTGGACGATCCGGGAGAAAGAGGTCTTTGCCAGCATTGACCGCACACTGAAGCTCAGAGACTTGGAGCTCCATCCTTGCGATCCTGAATACATCCCATTGGTTGCCGACAGATGTCCAGACCTTGTGGACTTAACCATATCCGGACATTCGAACACTGATACAAGTAAAATATTTGAAAACCTTGCTTCAAGTTCGCTGAAACTATCGAAGTTCACAATGTACCTAGAAAACATCAATCATGAAGATTTTGAAGCGTTTGTTCGTGCCAAGGGCGTCTACATCACTGAATTGTCGATTACTGCCCTACCAATGAGCGGGACACTTCAGGGCTTCTTGGACCAAACTCTCTTTGCACCCCGGATGGGCCCAAGAACGTCCGTTAATTCCAACTCCGACTAAGAAGATATCATTTCGGAAACTACGAGTTCTGAAAGTTCGAGATCACAAATTCGGTGTAGGATTTGTTTTGACCAAAATATGTGTGGACAATTCGGAATGCTTGACGTATCTCGAGATGAGGATATATGACGATAACACCTGGAACACCGGCTTGGAGTCGGCGACGAACACTGAGCGATCCTTGTTCGAGATGTTCAACAGTCAACAGGTGAAGAAGTTGCAGCATTTGGTTCTGGAGAGAGGCAAGCCGATCTCGTCACTTCTGCTGCGCCACATCGTCGACTCGTGTCCCGACTTAAAGCGTTTGGAGCTCCGACCCTTGGCCGGGGAGGCGGATGTCCACGTCAAACAGCTACGACAAGAAGTCGCCGACAAGAACTTGTACTTCTGTCTAAATGGCAGCTAATTGACTGACGAGATAGCAATTATATGAAAATTCATAGATAAGTGAAAATGTATCTTTATGTTCAAAAATAAATCTCATAAATAAATATGATACACACACGGGACATTGATACATCTACGATAAGAAATTGTCAATTATCTACGATAAGTTCTAGTAATTACCAAATCCCAGAAAAAACACTCCGTGTAAAAATACCAGCCAAGTCTCTTTAACTATAAAAAAATAGAAGAAATCTAAAAATTCAGCACTGAAAAGGAGTGATATCAAAAAAGGAGCCAAGTCAACGAATTTTCCAAATTTTAATCGTACCATTGAAATAAAAATATCAACCCCCGAGAAATACTTAAAAAAAGGACTTGGCGCATCGTTTTTTTAAAGACACTTTTCTATCCTAAAAGTATAGGAAGAACTCTACAAGTATATTTCCCTGAGTATATCACATTCATTATCGACGAATCATACTACGTTTTAATATAACTAGTACTCTTACCTACTGGCAGTTTTGGTATTTTGTCAATATTCAGAGGAAATAAACGGATAAACGAATAACGAATAAACGGAAGCGGCCTAGTCTATTCGTTATTGCCACTATTTCTAGGGTCATATTAATCAATCATACTTCTCAATATCGTGACTGAGGGAAATAGCGAAAGCGCTCATTACAAGAAGGCCGTCAATGAGATTTGTATAAGTGACTAGTGCACTGAGCCATGCTGCTCAAATAATTACTGACTAGATTTTTATCTAAAGTAATACGTTATGTAATTTATGAATTTTTTTGGTATAAAATGTTAATTAATAGCAATTAATTACACGGCGAGAAGGTTCCAAGTATAATGCTGTAGTAGGTATGTTGATGTACCCACAAAACTATAGGTACCTACCAATCACAAACACAACTGTTCTGTATTTATTGCTTGTAAGACAATGCTATGTTTCTTTGCGTACTTATATTTAAATTTAAAATATTTTACAGAATGTTCAATATTTAATTTGAAAGTTTTGTCCCAATTTTTCTAGGCATTTCTGAACTACGTAGTATGTGAGTGGCATAAGCTTAAGAATAGAAAAATGTCTTTAAAAAAACGATGCGCCAAGTCCTTTTTTTAAGTATTTCTCGGGGGTTGATATTTTTATTTCAATGGTACGATTAAAATTTGGAAAATTCGTTGACTTGGCTCCTTTTTTGATATCACTCCTTTTCAGTGCTGAATTTTTAGATTTCTTCTATTTTTTTTATAGTTAAAGAGACTTGGCTGGTATTTTTACACGGAGTGTTTTTTCTGGGATATCACTTCTTTTGTTAGTTTATTCATACAGCTTGTAGCACATGTCCGAGCAGGGACTAATTTCTTTAAAAAAATACGCCTCAACCGATTTGGTTACTATGAAAAGTTGCGTTTGGTATAAGATGAAAATGATTATCCAAGAAGAATAGCTTAAGTTTCGTTATAATCGATCCAGCCGTTTTCGATACATGACGTCACTTCCGGTTTTGAAATAGCGGCCGAATTCCGGTATAGGTAATAAGAAAACAATCTAGTTTTATCTAGTTGATACCTTCATGAACGACCATCTGAATTCCTAATCCCTATATTTCCGTAAAATCGGTCATGCCGTTTGTAATATATGACGTCACTTCCGGTTTCATTTAGTGGTTCCTGCCGCCATTTCCGGTACCATTAATTTATTTATTCATTTTTCACAATTGATTTTTCAAATAAATAGCAGAATGAATACGCAGGAGCTAGTTCAGTTGCAATCGGTACAGGCGTTTTAGATATATGACGTCACTTCCGGTTTCAGGAATGGCGGCCGAGAACACTGCTACCTTGAATATATAAATTGTATTGTCTATGTTACAATGTAAGTTAATTATGTACGTATTTTAAGTATAATTTGTTGAAATAAGTTAAATATTGCGTATTTATGACGTCACTTCCGGTTTAGAAAATAAGAAAATAATATTTTTTTTATTGATACTTCATAAAGATGACCATCTAAATCGAATGGCGCTAATTTCGTTCTAATCGGTCCAGACGTTTTTGAGTTATGACGTCACTTCCGGTTTAAAAATGGCGGCACAAAAAATCACAAGAGGCAAGGTATCATCAGACGCCAAAAGTGCATATGTGGTAAAAGTTTCAGGTCGATCGGTTTAGCCGTTTAGGCTGTGGCGCTGTCAACAGGGTTTCCTGATATCATCAGAATCATCATCTTCAGAATCAGAAAGTGGTGTAATTTCACTGTTTTCTCGGTCCTCTAGCGCGCAAATGGCATAACCTATTGTTCCCAAATTTGGTATATGTAGTGGGGTGGGCCATAGCTCGAAATTAAGACATTTCACAACAATGTGAGATTTTCCAATTTTAAGATCCAGTAGGCCGAAAATGCCATGTTGTTGCTTACAGTAAAAGTGTTTGGTCTGCTCCTCAGTTTATTAGGCATTTACGGTATGTTGAGTGACTGTGAGTGTATAGTACGACTTGGCTGGGTGGAGCGACCGCTCCACTAGATACCCCCCATAAACAAAGCGATTTGTGTTCATTACAATTGTAAAATGTATACTTAAAGTAGGTTTCCATTCAGATAATGTACTATTTTAGTAGAAAGGGATTTACACGAACTGGATAGTTCAGAGTCCAGCATAAGTAATGTTATGTGTATGCATAAATAAGCAGCAAATAATGGGTTCGCTGAAAACATTGTTCAGTAAGAAACTAGGAAAACGCTCAGTGTAACGCGTTGATGAGCGAGCACGGGTACGTGCAAATTCTCGAACCGGAAATGCGTACACACTGCAAAAAAAACATATACATCCATATATAATTGAAATATGATCACTCCATCAACATAAAAGTATGCTTTTCATCGAAACGTGAAAATAGCATCTAAGCAGCCTGGTACCAATTCAGATTCAATTCAAGTGGCGCTGGAAAACATTCATTTCGATACTTCATATCTGACAGCTATTAAAAATGTCAATAAGTTCATACGTTCTTAACTGATTGGGATGAAAATTTGTAAAATAAGAGGCAATGTTGGTCCTGACGACCATGCAAAATATGAGTTTGATCAGATATATCAGACCATAAAAAGGGTGGTGTGGCTACAAGCCATTATAAATTAAGCTTTACAAATGTCATTAAAATGTATATTAGGTACTCTTAAAGTTCATGATAGATTTTACAGATTTGTCAAATAATAGGTACTTAAAATGCTTGTACTAATGACAATGCAAATTTTGGTGATGATCGGTCAAACGATTGCAGTTATATTGACACATAGAGTTTCTTTCATCCCCATTGCCAAGCACAGCATCAAGTACACATCAAGTTTCCGATGAAACCAATGGATCAATCATGCTGAAAATCATTTTGACCATAACGAGAATAGTAATATAAGTTTTGTGAAAAAATTGGCCTGATCCATTACTTCGTTTGGCAGGAGACGCCAAATGCACAAATAAACACACAAAAAAACAGAGATTCGAGCCATAAGTTTCAAATGGAGACGCTCGCTACGCTCGCTGAATAATTATTACTTATGGAAGATCCGCGACTTGATTGTCGACTGTAACAATACATATTACATATTATATTAAAACATTCTTACGATATAACCATGGATTAATAAACACAAAGAAGAAGATAATATACCAGGAAACAACTTAGTAAAATACAAATATTTGAACAGAAACACTGGTATTGTCAAAACCAGTGTTTCTGTTCAAATATTTGTATTTTATTAACCATGGATTAGCTAATAATCAATGTAACCGTGACAGCACATTGACGACATGCCTCCACATAAGAACGTTCGAACTCTGGAAGAGCTTGCAACTTCCGCTGTCGGTAGTTTTGTACACGCTACATGCAAGGAGATCGAAGATCGGTTTCCAGCTACCTCAGCAACAACCATGTCACACGACTCCATCCACTGCAAGGCGGCAGTCCAGACATTCCAGAACCACTTGCGCCGTTACATAGCTCCTGGACTGTGGGAGAAGATATTCCATCACACCCTCAGTCGTCTGCATGAAAGTACAACAGTTGACAAGAGAATTGTCATCACCACCTTCATATTTGACCACGTTGATCAAGCCGAAGGCTATACAATGTCTATGATATAAGGAAGCTGAATATTCCTCAACTCTTCCCTGGCGAGAGTCTTCGAGAGAATTATCAAAGGAGAGTGGACTTCTGGCGCCAATGTGTAAGAATGATGCCGAACCTGGTCGAGATCGAGCAGTTCAACCCAGATGGTAGCCAACATCGTCCGGCAAGTTTGTGTCTCGTGCAGCAAGTTGGAAGAGATAAGTTTGCCGAAGGGAACGCCTGAGAAAACTGCGGAGTTCGTCATCAGGTCATGTAAGAATCTGAGGAAGCTTCATATTGATGTGGGATTTCACTGCTTAACATTGGGAAGACATCTACACAGCCAAGTCGTACCGTACACTCACAGTCACTCAACATACCGTAAATGCCTAATAAACTGAGGAGCAGACCAACTACTTTTAGGGCCGGTATTTCAATGCCTTGCTAACTTTTATACAGTCAATTAGGACTATATTGCCATGGCAACAACCATTGACATTCCTAGAATGACCACTAACTAACTGTTAAGAGCTAATTGAGACTTTAGTAGAGTATTGAAAGACCGGGCCTTACTGTTAGCAACAACATAGCATTTTCGGCCTACTGGATCTCAACAATGGAAAATCTCACATTAACAACATATGGTCAACATATTAATTAAGTAACATTCGTTATACCTTCTCATCATGAAATAAATTTCTATTATTCCGCATTTTATAACAATACATTTCACATTTCACAAAGTACACAGTGACGGCACATTGAATTTCTTTAAAATTTTGAACTTTAAACACTTGACACTTCAAAAATATATAATAGTGTTCCATAGAAAGTTATAGTAATTATTTGACAACGTTTCATGATTTCCCTCAGTCAAGATCAAATTATGAAAAGATACCCTTCTAATATCACCATATTAACAGTGATATTAGAATGAGCCCACTTCCTTGTTATTTAATTCTTCCACCATATTACTTATCTACTAGGAAAACGCTCCGTGAAACGCGTTGATGAGCGAGCACCGGACACGTGCGCAAACATAGAACCGAAGATGCGTTAACACATAGAAAACTAATACACGTTTTAACGTTATTAAACCTATAGATTAAACGTTCAACAGTTCTACCTAGTTTAGAAACGGAATGAATCCAACGTTGCACAATTACAATAAGACAATGTAGTGTTTTAAACTGAATGAATCAAACCTTTAAAAAAAATAGCATCCTTCAAGGAAATGTCAGGCTAGACAGAAGCTCAGAAACGGAATGAATCCAACGTTTTCACAAGTAGGTACCTATTGGTAGAAGAAGACTATTAAGAAATGAAATATCAATGTTCTGACAAAAACTCTCGATAAATAATGTTCACCTGCTATAAAAGCGGGGAAACTTTACTAAAACCTTCACAAAGAACACCAAATTGCCAAACTTTTTAACGAAAATAAGCAAAATGCTGGAGAGATCTAGTGGAGCGGTCGCTCCACGCCAGCCAAGTCGTACGGCGCGCGCACACTCTCATATAAAGGCTGGAGCAAACCCACTTTTACTGTAAGCATCAAAGTGGCATTTTCGGCCTACTGGATCTTAAAATTGAGAAATCTCACATTGTTGCGAAATATCTTAATTTCGAGCTATGGCCCACCCTACAACATATACCAAATTTGGGAACAATAGTTTACGCCCTTTGCGCGCTAGAGGGCCGTGAAAACAGTGTTTTAGGGCGGTTTTCATAATAATAATCTTAGTAGTAGTAGTAGGCTGGAGCTAAAATCCGGTAAACAGGCCACAGCCTAAACGGCTGAACCGATTGATCTCACATTTTTACCACGTGTGCACTTTTGGCGTCTGATTTAACCTTGTCCCCATGAATTTTTTGTGCCGCCATTTTGAAACCGGAAGTGACGTCATATCTCGTCAACGGTTGGACCGATCGGAACGAAATTTGCGCCAATCGTTTCAGACGGTCATCTATATGGATTATCAATATCAAAAGACTGAACATTATTTTAAATAAACCGGAAATGACGCCATGAAATTTGAAATACATCGATTTGCATTTCAGCAACAACTGTTGATCCGATTGTCTTGATATTTATGTAACGTTTGTACTTTTGATATTTCATTTGACTTGTTATAAAACCAACCGGAAGCCGCCATTTTGAAACCGGAAGTGACATCATGTCTCAAAAACGGCTAAACAGATTAGAACAAAACCAGCGCTAAACGATTTAGACGGTCAACTTTATGTAATCAGTAATATTTGATGATTCAAATATCGAAACCGGAAATGACGTCACACATTTTATGACCTATACCGGAAATGACGTCATAAATATGCTAAATGACGCTAAATTCACCACTTTACACTTTAAAACAGATATAAGTAAACGTACTTTGTAAATAATTATAAATTCAAGGTTGCAGTGTTCTCGGCGGCCATTTTTAAAACCGGAAGTGACGTCATATATCGTAAACGGTTGTACCGATTGCAACCTAAGTTTGGAAATGTGTTGGACTAATAATTATGAATTCAAGACGACATTATTTTCGGCCGCCATTGTTAAAACCGGAAGTGACGTCAAATATCGAAAATGGCTGTACCGATTGCAATCAAATTTTGGAAATGTGTTGTACTAATAATTATGAATTCAAGACGACATTATTTTCGGCCGCCATTGTTAAAACCGGAAGTGACGTCATATATCGAAAATGGCTGTACCGATTGCAACCAAATTTTGGAAATGTGTTGTACTAATAATTATGAATTCAAGACGACATTATTTTCGGCCGCCATTGTTAAAACCGGAAGTGACGTCATATATCAAAAACGGCTGTACCGATTGCAACCAAATTTTGGAAATGTGTAGGAGTAATAATTATGAATTCAAGACGACATTATTTTCGGCCGCCATTGCTAAAACCGGAAGTGACGTCATATATCGAAAACGGCTGGACCGATTGTAACGAAACTTAAAGCTATTCTTCTTGGATAATTATTTTAATCTTATATACCAAACGCAACTTTTCTAAGTATCCAAATCGGCATAGGCGTATTTTTTTAAAGAAATAAGTTCTTGCACGGACACAAGCTGTGCTACAAGCTGTATGAATAAACTAACAAAAGAAGTGATATCCCAGAAAAAAACACTCCGTGTAAAAAAGGCAGCCAAGTCTCTTTACTTTAAAAAAATTCAACACCGAAAAGGAGTGATATCAAAAAAGGAGCCAAGTCAATGACATTTCCAAATATTTAATCGTATCTTTGAAATAAAAGTATAAACACCGAGAAATACTTTACAAAAGGACTTGGCGCATCGTTTTTTTAAAGACATTTTTCTATTCATAAGCATGTGCCATTTATATACAACCGTCATTTTGAATGTTTAGAATAATAGGGAAACATCTTTCAATTAGGTACATATTATACATACCTTCTGTAAAATATTTTCTATATGAATATATACGCTATGAAACTTGTTGTCTATGCTTTCTATAAATATACACAATAGTTATCTTCGTAATATTGTTTCGTGGTGAATATAATTAAGTCTCATCATGCGTTATACCTTCACATCATGTAACAATTTCTATTAATACACATTTTATAAAAATACATTTCACAAAGAAGACAGTCATATTGAATTTCTATTAAAAAATTTAACTTTATACACTTGACACTTCAAAAATATATAATTGTGTTCCATTAGTTAGTAATTATTTGACAACGTTTCATGATTTCCTTCAGTCAAGATCAAATTATGAAAAGATACCAGTCTAATATCGCCATATTAACAGTACTGCAAGAATATGTATGAGCCCACTTCCAATTGATATGAAGGGATGTGTGTTGTGAAAAATATCCGACCGAACCGGGGCACGAACTTGGGACCTCTCACTTGCCGGGCGAGAGCTCTACCAACTGAGCTACCCGATCGGACGGGCGGACATTAGACACAACACACTGATGAGGATCCTGACTCCTGACTCCATGGAAGTTTTCCAAAGAAACCTACATTCTCACCACTTCCAATTGTTATGTAATTCTTTCACCCTTATATTACTTATATATTACAGCATAAAATCATGCTTCTATCGCCATTGACAAAACTATAAAATAGTCATTACTAAAAGTAGCTTGATTCATAGATTCTGGCTCTAATAGAAAGAGGAAAATGTACCTACTTGTAAATTTCTTTCCACTTTTAGGATAGAATGATGTCTTTAAATAAACGATGCGCCAAGTCCTTTTGTAAAGTATTTCTCGGTGTTTATACTTTTATTTCAAAGATACGATTAAATATTTGGAAATGTCATTGACTTGGCTCCTTTTTTGATATCACTCCTTTTCGGTGTTGAATTTTTTTAAAGTAAAGAGACTTGGCTGCCTTTTTTACACGGAGTGTTTTTTTCTGGTTTGAAATGACATGATCACAAGAAGAGAACAAACGCCACTCTATGAAACACACAGGAAGCACGGCCATCAGAACTACGAATTGCCAAAAGTCCATCAAGGTCCTTAGTTTTGCGAAAACTTGAAATTGTCTGTTTGGAAATACGTTCTATATTGAATTATTAAAATATTATCCACCCAATCAACATAAAAGTATCTGGTTTTCACTGAAAATTGTAAACAGCATCTAAACACACTGGTACATAAAGCAAATCTGATTCAATTGTAGTGGAAAAACATTAATTTTCAATACTTAATTTCTGACAGCTATTTAAAATGTAAGTAAGTTCGTACATTCTCAGCTGATTGGAATGAAAATTTGTAAAATAAGAGACAATGTTGGTCTTAATGACCATGCAAAATATGAGTTTGATAACATTTATCGAAGACCATTTTCATTTTTCAACCTCAGGAGATATTTATTTTACCAATGACCAATGAATGGATTTCAAAAAAAAATTGGGTCTGCAAACAGAGAAGGTTGTCTCTACATGTGTGCAAAATTTCAGGTCTCTCGGTGAAACGGTGCGACTTCTATTGCTCCAGTTAACAGATAAAAGTAAAAACAAAAAAAAAACAGAGGTCCGTGTCAAAAGAGTCAAAAGGAGACGCTCGCTTCGCTCGCTCAATTACAATCTTTCTTCTATCGCCATTGACAAAACTATAAAATAGCCATTACTAAAAGTAGCTTGATTCATAGATACTGGCTCTAAAAGAAAGAGGAAAATGTACCTACTTGTACATTTCTGTCCACTTTTAGGATATAATTATGTCTTTAAAAAAACGATGCGCTAAGTCCTTTTGTAAAGTATTTCTCGGGGTTTATACTTTTATTTCAAAGATACGATTAAATATTTGGAAATGTCATTGACTTGGCTCTATTTTTGATATCACTTCTTTTCGGTGTTGAATTTTTTTAAAGTAAAGAGACTTGGCTGCCTTTTTACACGGAGTGTTTTTTCTGGGTATTTATTAAGTGCACATACGTGGGGTTAGCAACTCCGGAATCTGGTCTACTTACACTAGTTAGAACATCTTTGGAAAACTTTGGTAATAGTCGGATATCATGAAAATCTTTCAAAATCTTTGGAAATTGGATAAATCTTTGGAAATCTTAGAAATCTTGGAAATCTTGAAATCTTCGTTAACACTAAATTACAAATATTCATACAGTGCTTATAGGAAGATTATTTAAAAAAAAAACAATTAGCAACAATTTTAACTAACACTCAACGGAACAAAGCTGCCATAACTGCCACTTCATCCAAAATATCCACGACTTCAATTCAATTATCTTCGTGTTCACTTTTGTCTTGAAGTATGTATAACAATTGCATGCACAAGAATAGTTGCCAGTATAAATATTTACTTCATTTAATCATTACACTATCTCTTCTCAGATGAAACTCGCCTTGGAGCTGCTGGAGCACCTTGAAGAGCTCGAATACGGTTGTTGGTACACGACGAAAGGGATCATTGCCAGCATTGGTTCTGGGATAATGAAGACATTGCTGCAATTGTCGAAAGATGTCCAGATCTGGTGGAATTTCAAATATATCATGATTCAAGAAAAATATTTGAAACTCTTGCTTCAAGTTCGCTGACAATAACAACGTTAACACTATCCGCGGTTAGCCTCAACCATGATTCCGTCGAAGCATTTCGTTCTGCTAAGGGAAGCTACATCACTGTGTACGGAGTCTTTAGAGGTACACTTCAACACTTCATGGAACGCCTCTCTAAATTTAATAATTTGACGAATCTAACTCTGCAAAACATCCGCTGGGCCCAAGACGGTCCTACGCCGGCTGTGCAAATGTCGTTTCCAAAACTCCGGCACCTGCGAGTTGAATATTTATCTGACCGTGACTTAGCTTCGTTCAGGATCTGCTTGGACGCCGCAGAACACTTGACTTCCCTGGAGTTGAAGTTATATTATGAACATAGCTCTGAATCAATACTCTAACTGTTCGAGAATGAGCGCTTGAAGAACCTGAAGTATTTGGCAGTCGTCATGCCAAGGGACATCGAGTTATCCTTGGCGCAACGCATCATCGAGTCCTGTCCGCAGCTGACTCGTTTAGACATCTCACTTTTATCCCAGGAGGCTGTCAACTACGCTCAACAGCGGCGGCAACAAGTAACTAGCAACAACTTGGACTTTACACTAAATGCCAGGAATGTCTTACTCTGACATAACAACTTGTCAGTCGTGATATCAACATCACCAGTGAACTACAAATTGCAAAACTGTATGTAGATTTTAGAGCCAATGAAAATGTAATGTTATTGAAACGTATTAAACATGCTAACTCAATGTTGACATCAATACTGTAAGCGTCTACGAGTGTGCTCATGCATGCGCCATTTCAGGGTTAATTATTATTTATTACCTACCGTTTACAGGCAATATTTGTTCAATCAAACCAGAATGCAGATATACTCTAGATAGTATTTATCTTCTTGTACTCATCGATAACAATTTTTATAAATTGATCATCTAAATGTACTAAGGCCCGGTTGTACCAAGTCCCGATAAAGTAAGCGGTAGGATTTATCGGCTGAAACCATGGCAACAGCCAATGAAAAACAGCCATCTAGACCGCTAAAGTCCACTTTAGGCTAAAGTGAACTTTATCTTACTTATTGGGACATCGTACAACTGGGCCTAAGTACTGTTTAGGCCCAGTTGTACCTACAATGTCCCGATAAGTAAGATAAAGTTCACTTTAGCCTAAAGTGGACTTTAGCGGTCTTGATGGCTGTGTTTCATTGGCTTTTGCCATGGTTTTAGCCGATAAATCCTACCGCAAACTTTATCAGGACATTGAACAACCCACGAACCACGAATTTGAATTCGCTAAAAAATCATGAACATATAGGTAATCACAAGATATTCTAACCCATGGGAATTTACTATCTCCATTGGCGGTTGTCATTTGTCATTGGCAGAGTTGTCATTGGCAACAGCTCACATATCAGATGTCAATGAAATTGAAAGTACCATCAGGTTTGTGGGCCTTACAACTTATATTCAGCAAACATTCTGGGAAGTTGGCCTACTAATAGGTCACGACATGACCCCTTCCTCCTTACCTATTCTTCATCTTCAATGATCTTTCGTCCGCAGCCATTTGCGTTCGACGTAAAAACCACAAATGAAACATTTATTCAAAGGAAATTTTGTTAGTTTGCAGATACATTTTTTATGGATGAAAAACAGCATAATATGGAAGAATTCTAAATCATGAAAAATTCAAATAAAAATAATCATAATTTAACCTATATCCAGAAAACCCTTTCCATTCTCTTTCCCAACCAAGCACAGCGAATTCTTCTCGGCCCCGCACCTCGGGCAGATGACGCCCCCCCCCCCCCCCCCCACTAAGAGCGAGAGTGAAGCCTCGCGCCCGCGATTATAAGCGCCACGGCATTAGCGCCGCCTGCAATTAGCTCGCGATCGTGGTCTTGTAATATCCATATTGTAAATTATTGATACGCTACGTCTCTTCTATACTCCACACCCACAATCTCCGGCCCCCGCGAGTGCGAGAGAGAGGGGGCGAAAAAATCCAACCCCCCCACCCCCCCCAACCTGCCTCCATCTTTTTTCTCGTTGATGAATCATGAAATATGGACGAAGCAGTAACGAACGTAGCGCTCTCTCCCGTCTTATATACCTACTCCCGCATCTAAATCCCTGGATACCTGAGCTTGTAGATAATTACCCCCCCCTCCCCCACCCCCGTCCCGACACGGTCCAAGGGATACGTTGTTTTTTAACGCGGTTCGCGAGAGTGAGTTACATCTTTCACTTTCGCGATCGCGATGAATTCGTAATCGCGCAGCCGCCGTGCCTATTATATAAGTCACTCATAAATAGTGACTGTTTCTGAAATATGTAGCGTGTGGTTGGTGGGATACTTGTGTCGTGTTGGGTCAGCAGGACGGCTAAATGAGGGCTAATTGTTATGTTGTAAGGAAGGGGGATGTGTTGCGAAACATACGCGTTGTGTTGCTCTTTGTCTTTCATTCGACAGAGGTTTGGGTAACACTTCCACCTATATCATAGTTATAGGATGGTAGTTATTGATTGTTGTGATTATAAATGAACAACAATGCGGAAGTGTGGGAATCGTGACTATCATGCGATGTGCTACGTTCTTCATTCAAAAGCATACGATAACGTCAATATTATCTTAAATTTCTGTACTTCAGAAGTAGAAGGTCCGATGTCCTTTTCAATGATTCTTGAGGTGAGCTCAAAAACAAGTATTTCTGTCAATTCATCCAATCATATTTGAAATGTTGACATGAGTCATTGAGCAAGAAAATACTTCAATGTAAGTTCGTATTTGTTGACATCAGTCAAATGATCATTTCTCTCATTCTCTAGAGCTTGCTTACATCATTGCAAAACTGCGCAAAGGATAATCGGTAAATGGACATCGGCCCTTCTACCTCTGAGCTGTAGTTATCAATATGATTTGGAAGCAACTTCAAAGTTCTCCCGGCGAAGGCACCAACCATTGTGCATATAACTCTTATGAACGAGCAGATTGGTCAGTTGAAATTAAATTGCTACAGGAGAAGCACATTATTCGGATAATAAAATATCTGCAGCGTCATAAAATCTCCTTTCAAATATCACATAGCCTTTAGAAACAACCCCTCTTTGTCCACATCCCATGTTAACATGATTACAGTAGCTTTTAATTCTGATGGAGGCGCCATGATCTCTGAAGCGGCGTCCGATTCAACCCGCATCCCCCCCCCCCCCCTGGCGCCGGGGGCAAGGTGCTGGCTGATTGTAAGGTTAACAGACACCCGTCTCCCCACGCTGCCCATTTGACCTCTCCTTACCCTGACCCCCTCAGGGTAATATTCATTCCAATTACCATCCCCCCCCCGTCCGCCCCCGCGCCACCCCGGCCCTCGAGCCCACTCAGTATTAATTGTATTACAGGAAACCAATATTTCGCAACACTCTAAGATCAAAGGATATTATTTATCATCGGACAGTCCAGAGAATGTTGCTAACAGATAGAATTCATCGATTTGGTTTCTACAATGAAATATGTCAAGGAGGTGTTACACTGGGCGATTTACCAGGAATATGAATTCCACCACTTTGCGAACTTGACCATTTCTTCGTGCGACATTTAGAATTTCTCCTGATGCATTTCGTAAAAGTGAACAAGATGAAGGGAAATCCTAAACTGTATTTACTTACAACAAAATGAATGAGAACTGTAGTGTTTAAAAGATGACAAACAAATCGCAGTCTAAGAGAAAGTGCGTGGGGGTGTAATGCTTTTAGAAGGGATGAAGAACAGTGCGTGAAGAGTTTTGATGGACCAAAAGCTGACGAAGACTCACTTCTTCAATCAACTAAACTCACTAATGAAAAATATCGTGGTGTCTACTTACAACGTTGGACAACTTTACGTATAAACACGTGAGAATGTATAGGAAGATGGACATATTTTTCCGGTGTTAAATTTATACGTCTTGAGGCGTTTTGTTAATTCTAGCTTCAGAAGCTTACGATTTTGTTACCAAAATGGTACAGAATTGCACATTTTCATTTGTCAGGGCCGTTTTTCAATGCAATAGCAATTTTTAACGGTTACTTTTAGTGGTCATTCTGGGAATGTCATGAGAAGACTTGTGGTGAGCCACGTGGAAGAACAGATGAAGAAGTAAGATTACTTCTTCGCAACGTAAGATTTAGCCAGCCGGGTTTGCAAAAAGCAGAGACAGAATATTGGTAAGTGCCCATTCCCAATGTATTTTGGAATGGAATAAAGATCATTATGCTGATGTATACATCCATACACGATTCGGAAATATATATTAAGGTGTCTGTAGATACCAATGAGTAGTAAATAGGGAATATGCAAAGATTTTTAATGCGGTTAAATCCAATATTACAAAATAACAAATTATGTTATTATGTTATATATGTTATTATGTTATGTTGTTATATGTTATATAACATATGTTATAAATCCCACTATTTTATTACTTATAAAAGCGTAAATTTTCATTCATTAATGTAAAATTGAAAATCAGTGTAAATTTTGACTAGAAAACGCCATCCCGGCAAGTGATGATGTCATATTTTATTGTAACCATGGCAACATCATTGTTGATTGATATAAATGACATCACTGGCCGGGATGGCGTTTTCCCGCCAAAATTTACACTGATTTTCCACTGATTCATAAAATGTCATATTTATTAATGCAAATTTACACTTTTGAGTTTGAAAACAGCGTGATTTAGCAAGAAATATGTTTTTGAACTACGTCATGCATATTCCCTATTGCCCTGTCTTCGCCGCGTGTAACCGCGCCGCAACAATGCCGCCGTACGGATGATCTGCTATGTCTGGAGGGCAGATCGTTTGTGCATGGATAACTTACGACCGCAGTGAACATGCTCAGGTAGCAGGCAACTTCCCCGGCTACGAGTTATCATCAATAGGATCAAAGCGATCCGAGACGGAACGGAAAAACACGCGGCAACGGCACGGAAGTCGCGCGCGGTCTCGGAGGTTGCTCTTCGATTTGCGGTACAAAGGAATGCATCGTGTCCAGATGGATGGCAAAAGAGGAGGCCAATTCATTTTATTGTGTGTTTTACATTAATTTTATTGTGGAGAGAAGTCACTTGTTCTGCATTGACGAAGGATTTTATTTTTTATGTCCGCACAGATTTTTTTTGTCCAATCGTAGAGCAGTTAGATTTTATTCGAGTAAATAAATTAACAACATTTCATCGGCGATCTTTTCGGTGTTCAGTCGCTGGTACGAATAATGTCGAACATACCCGAAGAGTGTGTCGTCGATTGAAACTGCAATCACGATAAACCACGTTCAGGACAGGCTGCGAGTCTAAGCTGCAAGAAGTTATTTTCGTCAGAGTAGTTGTACACTTGCAAAGTCGACAAATGACTCTATACTAGGAAAATGCTCTGGGTAACGCGTTGATGAGCGAGCACGGATACGCGCAACACCTCGAACCGAAATTCTGTCAATTGAAAATGTCAAATTTCGTCACAGACTTGTATAAAAATCTCAAAAAAATAATCCTAAAATATTGGTCCAAATAACCATGCAAAGTTTTAAGTTGATAAGATTGAACCTTTATGATTGAACGGTTCCGTGTGAATTTTCAAAAATCCCAGGATCTCCTTCAAAAAATATACCTGAGACCTCTCATATGATATAAGTGTGTCTACACAATATCAGATCGACTGTTGAACGGTCATTATCAGTTTCATTTGCGTTTGAAAGTTTCTGCTCTAACTACCTTGCCTTGAACTGAAGAGTCGAAGTCGCCGTGAATTTGACAGAACACGCAAAATTTCCGTAAAATGTCAATAACTTTTGGATTTAAACACAGATTAGTATGAAAATTGTCAAAAATGCAGATAATGTTGGTCCTAACCATCATGCGAAGTTATAAGTTGATCGTTCAATCGGTTCTAGTTTAAATTTCAAAAAACACAGGAAAGATGGTTTTAAATTTTAACCAATAGGAGGATTTGGCTGAAACTTTGTTTGATTGGGTACAATGTTGGTTGAAATGACTATGCTAAATTTCAAATTGATCGGACCAACCAATCGAAAGATAATTTTTTTTAAATTTAAAACAATCGGGGAATTTCAAAAAAATTAGGGTCAGCAAATCTCATATTTGTTCTGGACATGTGTGCAAAATTTCAGCTCGATCGGATAAACGGTGCGACCTGTATACGAGCAGACGACAGACAAACAAAAAAACAAAAAACAGAGGTCCGTGCCAAAAGAGCCAAAAGGAGACGCTCGCTTCGCTCGCTCAATTAGAAAACAATAAAACAATATGTAGAGATTGAGAGCAAAGAAAAAAGTCGTGACAGGACAAATTTGGAACGTACTTCATAAAGATTTGATATCAATTTGAGCTAGATTTCAAACGTAGAGCTACTTGAATGACAGACAATGTGAAATATCGTTTGCTATATTTTGAATGCTTTTCGAAAAGTACTCTATGGTCCAGTCACCCCCCCCCCCCCCTAAACTTTCCTCGAAGTAAACACCCAAATCCTCTCTTCACCCACCTTCAATCGCTCAAACTTAACCTATTTGTTTTACGAATCCTAAGCAGATCGAAATCAAACAAATACGATGAACAACTTTTGATGTTATAAAAGCTCTCTGCGGATAAAATAACTCGCAAGTTTGGCTTCATCGGCGAGTCAACATACGTATCCACATCGTCTCGAATTAGCTATCAAGACTCGCGCTTAATATTTCATCAACTAAATACAAAGTAATGGCACCAGACATCACGGGTTCAATCACTATCCAAACACATTAGCTATTTAGAAGTTAATTAATTTTGTTTTATGGTTGTGGGTTTTCTTGGAATCGAGCGCAATCTCCGACTGAATTGCGAACTTCTCTGATCGAACCAGCTAGGCGTTGAAATCATCCATTAAGTCGAAGAGCTTTCATTACTTTTGCCATCACTCGGTGAATCTACAACTTTCTCATTCAGTAAATGAACTCATTTTTAATGCGTTTTAAATATTTATTTCCCAAAATAACAACATGTTGGTAAATCACACAATTTTCACACTCAAAAAAGTAAATTTTCATATGAAAAATATGAAATTCAGTGGACATTTTGGATGGGAAAACGGTATTTCTGTCGAGTGATGTCATTTGTAACTTTGGCAACATAAAAAAGTATACAAAAGGGGTTGATAAAAAGCTACTAGGTACTACTTGATTCAATGTGTGCAGAATTAATTTTATTTATGATTAGGTTCATTTTGCACAACACATATTTTTCGAACAGTAAAGCAGAAATTCAGGCCTAATCGTAAAAACTTGGGAAAAAAGTAAATGTAATCCAGCAAATCTGATTGACACATGTTTTTATTTACGGAATGTTAAATTTAAATGGGCATTAATTGTGCCAGTACGACATATATTAAAGTTATTCAAAGAGCTCACAAATGGAAGGTAACTCCATCTGTATCTCCTCACAAACCATCTGGACCAATCTGTGAATCTCCCCAAAACATTACTCTCCCCATCTTTGACTAACACAATCAAGCATGCCGCCTAATTCACCTAGTCCCAGCAAGCAACGCAACGGAACGGTTCAAACATGTTGGCAACGTAACGGAACGGTTCAAACATGTCGGCAATGTAACGGAACGGTTCAAACATGTCGGCAACGTAACGGAACGTAAGAGAAGCAATTTTTCTTGCTTTATAAATCATTGACGGGTAGTTGAGCGCGCAATCAAGAGCTGGCGCTGAATTGTTGATCAGCTAAATAGAGAGTAATAGGCGGCTACGTCTTGGAGGGTTGCACCGACCCAATCACGCCAAGCCAGAGCGTTACTTATTCATTAATTAATTTGCCTTATTTTACGAGTTTCTTTGGCAGCTCATGTATTGGGTGACAATGTGAGGCGGTGGAAATGGGGTGAGATATGTTCTTCTTGCTGTTCGAGCTAACTTTGAAACAGGATTTCACTACTTCAAAAACAAGAAACATCAGTCAATATGGTTGCTCCACCAAAAGGCAATTTCTTAGCTAATAAGTAATAATTATACGTAACAACTCATTCGTCAGGAACGTGGATGTCAGAGGAAAGTAGATGAAAATCTACGATGAATTGAATTTATAGAGGAAAATAAAGGAAAATCCATAGTGAATCTGTAGAGAAAATAGAGGAACTATTATGAATCTATAGAGGAGAATAGATCATTATTATAATGAATCTATAGAGGAGAATAGATGAGAATCTATAATGAATCTATCGAGAAGAAAAGATAAGAATCTATAATGAATCTATAGAAGAGATAAATGATAATCTATAATGAATCTATAGAGGAGAATCGATGATAATCTATGATGAATATATCGAGGTAAACAGAGGAAAATCTATGATGAATATAACGAGGAAAATAGAGGAAAATCCATAGTAAATCTGTGGAGGAAAATAGAGGAAAATCTATTATGAATCTAAGAGAGTTAGATGATCTGATCAACTATCGAGGTAAATAGAGGAAAATCTATGATAATATATAGAGGAAAATCTATGATAATATATAGAGGAAAATCTATGATGAATCTATAGAGAAGAATAGATGATAATCTATGATGAACCTATCGAGGTAAAGAGATGAAAATCTATAAAGAATGTAGACAAAATTACACGCTCATAGCCAAGAAAGAATAACTAGGAAAACGCTCTGAGTAACGCGTTGATGAGCGAGCACTGATACGCGCAATACCTCGAACCGAAATTCTGTTTATCGAAAATGTCCTTAAAAGCCAATAATTCTTGAATTTCGTCATAGACTTGTATGAAAATCTCCAACAATTCCTAAAATATTGGTCCCAATAACCACGCAAAGTTTTAAGTTGATCGATTGAACCTTTATGATTGAACGATTCCTTGTTAATTAAGCGAGCGGAGCGAGCGTCTCCACTTGACTCTTGCGGCACTTTCTCTGTGTGTGTGTTTTTTTTTTTTTTTTTTTTTTTTTTTTTGCTGGTTCAACCCAGGCCGCACCGTTCAACGTATCGATCTGAAATTTTGCACACACATTCATCTCATACTAACTTAGACCTGTATAGTTTTTGAGAAAGATCCGTCCATAAATAAAAAAAAAAACATGTTTTCCCATATAAATAGCATTGTAGGTTCGAGGAGTCCGTTGCGGCGGCTCGATGCGCCCCATTCAAAACAGCTCGGAAGCAAGCAGCTGTCTATCTATTATTGTTAGAATACGTAATAATTATTTCTTTACGATTAGATATATTAGTTATAGCAAAACGTGCGAGGTTATACTTAGTTTTTGTATTATTTTCTTGAAGAAGTAACCAATTGCATAGGTATTTATTGTTTTTAAGAGTTTTAACATGCAGTCTTAATTCCAATCCTTTCAAAGGCTGAGCAAATTATTTGTAGACCGATGAAATGTCTGCTTGATTGTAGAAATAGATTGAATGGTTGATAATTGAAATTATGTTTATGAAATATTTTATTTATTCAGTCAATATGTTTCTTATAGACACAATGTGTTAGGTTTGTGTTGGTAAGCAATGTGTTAGGTAAGCTCTTTTATACGGAACGGCAAGTAACTGTTTGGATAATATTTCTTAAATTATGTTTGCTCATATTAGCACTTAGATAATGGCCTATTTTGTGGTTTGAATATCTGTATTTTTTATTTTTAATTAATCCATAATACCTAAATACTCCAATAAATACACATGAGTGTACTGTCTGTTACTAACTGGCAAGGAGAAGCAATCAAATATTTTTTATATAATTTAGTGGATCGTGCTTCTAGATTTCAGTTGTTTTAGGTATGTTATTGCCGGGTTTTAAGGAGTTATGGTTCGAGGTTTTGCACGTATCCGTGCTCGCTTATCAACGCGTTACACAGAGCGTTTTCCTAGTTTACAAAAATCACAGGATCTCGTTCAAAAAATATTTAAACGGTCATATCAGGTTCATATTAACTAGGAAAACGCTATGTGAAACGCGTTGATGAGCGAGCACGGATACGCGCAACACCTCGAACCGAAATTCTGCGTCTATCGAAAATATTATTAAAAGCCATATAATTCTTGAATTTTTTACAGACTTGTTTAAAAATCTCCAAATATCACTCAAATATTAGTCCCAATAACCTTGCAAAGTTTTAAGTTGATCGATTGAACCTTTATAATTGAACTACGTTCCCAGCAAATATTAAAAAATCACAGAATCTCTTTAAAAAAATATACCTGGGACCACTCATATGATATTAGTGTGTGTACACAATATCAGATCGATCTGTTGAACGGTCATTATTGAGCGAGCGTAGCGAGCGTCACCACGGTACTCTTATGGCACTTTCTCTGTGTGTTTTTTTGTTTTTTTGTTTTTTGTTTTTTTGTTTTTTTTTTGTCCGCACAGCCCAGGTTAAACCGCAAATTCAATCGATCTGAAACTTTGCACATATGCTAACGTAATCTATGCGGTCCCTGGGATCGTTTTTGAACGGGCTCCTGTGATTGGTTCAAGTTTTAAAAAAAATATCTTTCGATTGGTTGCTCTGCTCAATTTGAAATTTAGCAAAGTAATTGCAACCAACATTTTACCCAATCATAAAAAGTTTCAGCAAAATTCTCCTATTGGTTTAAATTTGAAACCATTTTTCCTGTGATTTTTGAAATTTAAACTAGAACCGATTGACCGACCAACTAAAAACTTTGCATGGTCATTGGTACCAACATTTAAGATATTTTTGCCAATTTCCAGTCTAATCTGTCGTTATTTTCAAAAGTTTTTGTAATTCTAGGGACATTTTGCGTGTTGGCTGTCAAATTCACGGCGACTTCGAATCTATGATTCAAGGCAAGGTAGTTAGAGCAGAAAGTTTCAAACGAAATGAAACTAATAATGACCGTTCAACAGATTGATCTGATATTGTGTACACACTAATATCATATCATATGAGTGGTCCCAAGTATATTTTTTGAAAGATATCCTGTGATTTTTGAAACTTAACAAGGAACCGTTAAATCAAAGGGTTAATCGATCAACTTAAAACTTAGCAAGGTTATTGGGACCAATATTTTTGGAGATTTTGGAGATATTTATATAAGTCTGTGACGAAATTCAAGAATTATTGGCTTTTAATGCCATTTTCGATTGACATAATTTCGGTTCGAGGTGTTGCGAGTATCCGTGCTCGCTCATCAACGCGTCACACAGAGCGTTTTCCTAGTTAGTTTCATATGCGTTTAAAAGTTTTTGCTCAACTACGGATTAGAACTGAAGAGTCAAAGTAGCCGTGATCAACATTTTCGAGAAATTTGACAGCTAACACGCAAAAGTCCGTAAAATGTCAATTACTTTTGGATTTAAACACAGATTAGTCTGAAAGTAGTCAAAAATACAGATAATGTTGGTCCCAATGACCATGCAAAGTTTTAAGTTGATCGGTCATACGGTTCTAGTTTAAATTTCAAAAATCACGTGATTATTTTTTTTAATTTTAACCAATGAGAGGATTCAGATGAATTTTTGTTTGATTGGGCAAAATGTTGGTCGTAATGACTTCTCAAAATTTCAAATTGAACGGACCAACCAATCGAAAGATAATTTTTTTTAAAATTGAACCAATCACAGGATCCCTTTCAAAAACGATCCCAGAGACCGCATAGATTACGTTAGTATGCGTGCAAAATTTCAGATCGATTGGTTGTGCGGTTTGATCTCAGCAGTGCCGAAAAAAAAAAAAAAAAAAAAAAAAACACACAGAGAAAGTGCCATAAGAGTACCGTGGTGACGCTCGCTCCGCTCGCTCAATAAACGTTTGAAAGTTTCTGCTCTAACAACCTTGAAGTGAAGATCCGAAGATGCCGTGAAATGTGATATTCGAGAAATATGACAGCCAACACGCAAAATATCCGTAAACTGTCAATAACTGTTGAATTTAAACACAGTTTAGTCTGAACATTGTCAAAAATACAGATAATGTTGGACCCGATGACCATGTAAATTTTTAAGTTGATCGGTCAAACGGTTCTGGTTTAAATTTCAAAAAGCACATGAAATATTTTTAAAAATTTTAACCAATGGGACGATTTGGCTGAAAATTTGTAAAATAAGAGACAATATTGGTCTTAATGACCATGCAAAATATAAGGTTGATCACATTAGACGAAGACCATTTTCATTTTTCAGCCTATCAGGAGATGTTTATTTAAATTTTAACCAATCAATGAATTTAAAAAAAAAATTGGGGTCAGCAAACAGAGAAGGTTGTCTCTACATGTGTGCAAAATTTCAGGTCGATCGGTGAAACTGTGCGATTTCTATTGCTCCATTTAGCAGACAAAAACAAAAACAAAAACAAAAAAACAGAGGTCCGTGTCAAAAGAGTCAAAAGGAGACGCTCGCTTCGCTTGCTCAATAATATAGTCACAAAGATTCTTAAGTAATCATGTCCAGCTGGTTGATATTTCAAAGTATCCCTCTATACACGACGTATTATAATATTGTAAGAAAACACAAGAATAAGATGCAAAGATCAAGTCGTAATGGATGACAATTTGCCGCTGATCCAAGTGTCCAAGCAATAACCGCAATCTTCACAGCGAATAAACTTCATCCCAGAGACAAACGACGCGCAAATAACGTCGAAACTAAGCCCAAATTTAAGAGTTTGCATTTTAACGATGTGATCATTTCGCACGCTAGTGTTGGATTTGGAGTCTAGCATCATGGGGGGAGGGGGGAACTTTTTCAAGAGTTGATTAGCAAAATTAAGTGTGTCTAAAAGAGCGCCTTGTCTTTGCAACTGCTCTAGACTCTTTATCGTCAGTATGGAAATGTGAGGCCGCCTCTTATAAGACCATAGGATTAGCCAACTAATAAAACAGTTGTTTTTTGCTCGAGCCAAACTCAAGAGGATCAAGAAATAAAAATAAAAAATATATATATCCGCAAGCCGACTTTTCGGTTTTAAGAACTTTACTAAAATTTTCTTATTGCTTGAAATTTATTTCGCATACGCCATCGAGATGTTAAGTGCGACCAAAAATGAGCCCCCCCCCCCCCCTTTCTTGGCCCGAAACCTGAACAACCGCCTCTAATTTAACAAGACTTAACGTAATTGCCGGCAACGAGTTTTGGTGTTTATTAAAAGATTAAAATATTTGATACCCGCGAAGTAGAAGTTGAGTAAGCTCTTCGAGCGGAGAGATTTGAGAACAATATGAAGCGAGTAACTTCCAAACAATGCTGTTAGCTGAGGCGATCGGGTTTAACACCTACTTAAGCAGGTTACGCGTATATACGACAGATTGTTGCATACACATGTCTTATCGTCAATGAAAGCACACAATAACACAATAACAAAAGGTAGTCATATTTGGGAACAAATGTTTAAAAAAAAAGAAAATAAACTTATTTTTTAATAAAATACACGATTAACCGGAAAGATTTAAACTTTCATATTTCAATGTAATACATGTCATATGCCCTTGCAAATTACGAAGCAATATGTGAATGCAATTTCATGATTTTCAGTCCCCAGAAAGTTTCATTGAAGCTGTCACATTCTCACTTGGAAAAATAGAATAAAAACACATGTTAGTACCGAAATTTAAGTCAAATGTAAAGCTTGTACAAACATCTATAATGTATCAAGCTCTTAAAGTTCAATCTCACTTAGCTCACAAAAAATAATTTTTCACTCGAAAATTTTAATCAGGGTATCTATTGAAAATGGGGTATAATAGAACCTTGAGTATGAATATTATTTTATATTCCCAACATGAAAAATTAAACACTTGAAGTGTGGTACGTAAACTATATTTATTTTTAGAAAAACCACCAAATAGAAACAAAAGTTACATTATTTAATATAAAATCCTCAAATTTCTTGTCGAAAACCTCAAGAAACATTCCCCACTCGCGCCTCGACTTTTCTCAATCTTTTCCCAAATCCTCCTGTGCCTATTCCTCGCACTGGCACATTATTCCAGCGACACAGTAACGCTCCCCGGCCGGCTTAAAACCTAAAGAGAACACATTAAAACAATATTCTAAGTCCAATAATGACTTCTGTCGCTAATCCCTGACTTGCGAGACACGATCTGCGAAACCCCACCGTTGGGCGCCACTCGGAAACAAAGTATTTAAATCGCGCTGGCGCTGATATTTTACACCCGTGCAGAGAGGAGTTAATGCCGTGTTGTTTGCCGCCAGACAAACTTGTGTTAAACGAGGGTGTGATATTTATACATAATGGGGAACAGAATGCAGTATAAACTGCATGCTGAATGGAGAATTCGCGATTTCGTGAACAAGTCCAATATTCGAGTTTTAAACGTGTACAGTTAAATTGCATCCCCGTTACTTTTCCATGTTTTTATTATAAACATTTTACGCCACTTTAGTCGACAAAATGGTTGAAATATTTTGTCGGAACTCAAAAATTTCAGTGAATTGAGCTTGGATTGCAAACATACGATATCTATGGAAATATGGAGTTATTTAATAAAATTGGGGTGAATATTCTAGGAATGGACATAAGATGGACATGGATTGCCGAAATCAGCATGAAAAGACAATTCAATTCATAGCTTGCTCGAACTTCTTTTGTTTTACATCAATAAAATTATTTTCTTTACTCTGTTTAAACTGATAGCGCAGCTGTATGATAGACAAATTTGACAGGTCAGATGTAACTTATAAAAGTAAATCGATGATATTTCGGGAAAATAAGTGATAAAATTACAATTTTTTCGGAGCCTACAATTACACAGGATAAGCGTGAGCGATGAGTGACGTAATAAGCAAACTAGTAACAGCAGTGAAAACCAATCAATGTATTCGTTACAGAAATCACTAGTATTAAAAGTCAGCTGCTCGAAGGTTTTATTTATCGTATGGATTTTATTGGAATACAAAGTTTAATTAAATTTTAATCACATATTCTTAAAATAAAATAAATTGTTATAAAAAATCTAAATATTTTCAATAAATTACAAATTTAAAGAGGTCAGCCAAACAATACAAATAATACAATACAAATAAGGTAAACATCAGAGATAATATGTCATGAATATCGTGATAACTTTTGAACTATTAAATTATGAAAACATTGAAAAAGAACGAGCGTAGCTAATTTTTGAGTCGACCATAGCAAATTTAATTTTCATCATTTTCATCATTTGAATGTTTCAAAAGTTATAACGATATTTAGGAAATATTATAGCTCCATAAAACTTCGAGTGCAGCCGACTCTTAAAATAAAATTAAATATAATTCTGTACTTAAGTACTTGATGCCCAATAATTAAAAATAAATATTGTATGTTCAATGAATGGTAGAGTCGAGTTCATCGCTGTCTCATCGGCCCGGCAGATTGCTGTGAAGTCCACTGAAAAAACCCTCCATCTGAACCCAGCTAAAAACCCTCCGACCAAGCAACACTGTTCTTATCCCGGCGAAATATCCCGAAATTCCTGCAACTTGTCGGGACTCTGTTGGAGGGGGGGGGGGGGGGGGAAGAAAAACTCCCGGATCGTGTCTTAATATGTTCTTCCCCGGGGGGGGGGGGGGGGGGGGGGGGGGGATGATATCTTAGACTAATGGTCCATATTAACACGGATGAGATGCTGCTTCTTGCTTTGTCAACGCGCCCCGCAAGAACCAGTCGCTTACCAGTCAATAACACGTGGATACAGTCGCTGCGAGTGCAGGGGTACACTCATACACGCGCATATAGTCGCTGCGAGTGCAGGGGTACACTCATACACGCGCATATAGTCGCTGCGAGTGCAGGGGTACACTCATACACGCGCATATAGTCGCTGCGAGTGCAGGGGTACACTCATACACGCGCATATAGTCGCTGCAAGTGCAGGGGTACACTCATACACGCGCATATAGTCGCTGCGAGTGCAGGGGTACACTCATACACGCGCATATAGTCGCTGCGAGTGCAGGGGTACACTCATACACGCGCATATAGTCGCTGCAAGTGCAGGGGTACACTCATACACGCGCATATAGTCGCTGCAAGTGCAGGGGTACACTCATACACGCGCATATAGTCGCTGCGAGTGCAGGGGTACACTCATACACGCGCATATAGTCGCTGCGAGTGCAGGGGTACACTCATACACGCGCATATAGTCGCTGCGAGTGCAGGGGTACACTCATACACGCGCATATAGTCGCTGCGAGTGCAGGGGTACACTCATACACGCGCATATAGTCGCTGCGAGTGCAGGGGTACACTCATACACGCGCATATAGTCGCTGCAAGTGCAGGGGTACACTCATACACGCGCATATAGTCGCTGCGAGTGCAGGGGTACACTCATACACGCGCATATAGTCGCTGCGAGTGCAGGGGTACACTCATACACGCGCATATAGTCGCTGCAAGTGCAGGGGTACACTCATACACGCGCATATAGTCGCTGCGAGTGCAGGGGTACACTCATACACGCGCATATAGTCGCTGCGAGTGCAGGGGTACACTCATACACGCGCATATAGTCGCTGCGAGTGCAGGGGTACACTCATACACGCGCATATAGTCGCTGCGAGTGCAGGGGTACACTCATACACGCGCATATAGTCGCTGCAAGTGCAGGGATACACTCATACACGCGCATATAGTCGCTGCAAGTGCAGGGGTACACTCATAGGCGCTGCCAAGACAACGATAAAATACAGTCGCTACAATGATAGAGATACACTCTTAAACAGAAATGGTAAAGAAAAAGGTGGCGGGAAGTGGCAAAAACTATGCGATAACATGGACTTTCTAATAATAATTCACGCCAACCATTATCGAAAATTAAGTATAAAATTGAATCGGCTACTTTGCCTTGAAGAAAGTTTCCGATATATTTCATATTCATTTTAGGAAGGTTCAAAAACAGCAATAGCAAAAATAGGAAAACTAGCTTTTAAAAGTGGCTAATTAGAAAACAAAGAGTCGGCAAATAGTGGAGTCAAATAATAAGCAGACTCAAGGCAGGTATTATGCAAAAAAATGCAATTAGGTTAGGTAAAGGCTTAAAAATGATGTGGGGGGCCGAAATGGATTCGCCCGCTGTGTTTATATGTGGGATAACGCGTGTCAAGGTCGAATCACGGCTCGTGTCGAGGTCAATTGAAGGTGACTCTGAACATGCTCGTGGTACGCAGTATGGTCCACAGTCTTCCGTCAAACCAACAGCGAGTCCGACCCGTGTTGACCAACGCGCCCGGTGCATGGGTAGTTAGATGACGTGACGACGCCTACCTGCACTGCACGACGCTCTTGCCGCCGGCGAACAGGGCGTCGCGGCCCCAGCGTCGCGGCAGGTCGAACACGGCGACGCCGCGCGGCCCGAACACCGCCAGCTGCGACGCCGTCTCGTTGACCAGCAGGCGCTCGACGTCGAACCCGGGCGGATCGGTCGGCAACAGCGTCTGCAACATTACCGACCACACAGCTCATTCCTCGGCGACCAACTGGATATAGACACAGATATAAAGGGGGGCATTTAAAAGTACAAATTTTGATCCATCTCCCCTTAACTGACGATGTCCAGAATTGTCCATCTAATATTTAGAAAGCGTATGCTCTAAGCTTCAAAACGTATTAAAAAATATTTTAAGTTAAACGGTAGGTACAGAAGCTAGAATGTAGTTCAACTGAACTAGTGACCAAAATGCTGACTTTTTGAGGGCCTGGCAACTCACAAAGTACTAAATAATTGGTAAAGTAAAACATATTGTTGTGTGTCTTTTGTTTTGGGAACAATCCTGCCGAGTTTTATCTAAATCGGAGAGGGTCATATAAATTCTTGGGTGAGTTCTCATGGAAATTCTCTTGTGTTCGACATCATACTTTTCTTCAACTAGGCTAATACTAGGGAATTCTCTCTAGTTGTTGAATGGAATGAAAACGTGAAATGTTGAATGCATACTTGTCAAGGAATAGACAACAAAACATTACTATATTGTGGGATAAAAGGTTTTAAAGTAATTTACACAGAAAGATTGATAGAAATCTCAAAATTTTAAAATTATTTATCCTTGTTTTAAAACAGTTATTTCGGCATTGACGTCATGGGGCTCTCAGCATTGCCATGGCAACAAAGTGTTCACCATGGTAACACATTGTTGTGGACTTTGAAATAACATCACCGGGCTCCACATACGTCGCACAGAGATTTTCCCGCCAAAATTTCACATCATACTCCAATTTGATATTTTATGAATAAAAATGTTAATTTTTGTTGAATGTTTCATCCAAAAAAATAATTAAAATTGTCATTATTTTTAGTGTTGATATTTACAAATTATCAATAAAAACGGAATGCATTGCGCCCTACTACCTCTAAGGATGTAGAGTTTTAATGATGATTCATTGGAGAAAATATTTCGATGAGGGCTTCTATAAGAAATATCAACGAAGTAGAAATATAATCACGCACTGACGTATGAAAAACAATGCTGTTTGAAACGTCGTTTTCTTGCATAAATCAGTGCCTGGGACGAGGACATTACGCCGAAGCAATGTTTTCACCCCTTTTTCACGCAAAAGAGGCCCCCGTGGAAAGTTTTCCAAATTTCCCCGCGCACCAGCTGGCCCGACATAACTAGCCGCTAGCAAAAAAAACAAAAAATCCCCACAAGTCAGAAAAACTCTGCTCAATCGGTGTCCATATCTCACGAGAATGAAGTCGTTCAAATTTCAAATTGTCCCGTCAGAAAACATAATGAAGATGAAACACGAGGGCTCGACGGCCGACTTACACTAAGCCACCTTGAAACAAGAAAAAAACAGAATATTTCGCATTTCTTTGTTATATTTGTTTAAATTTGACTCCTTTTGTTAACATTGTTATACCTAGGTTCATGATTTAAAAAAATTGACTATGTAGAATTCGATATTTTGAACTATTGACGAAAAAATACGTATACACTGTTTGTTTTTTTACAAGTATTTGGGTAAATGTGTTTAACAAGTTACATATTTTCTCCTCCGGTTCTAATTTTCAAAGCTCTTTTAAAAACAGTGGATTAAGGCGATAATGCCACGGCAAATATCAATGGCAATCCTCGAATTAAAGGACCGGTTTTTCAATGCTCTGCTAAAAGTAGTAGGTTAAGTAGGTACTCCGCCAAACAAAACTTGAACGTTGACCAAATTTGAATGACTGCTAGTCATGTTCCATAACCAATCAAAGCTTGTTATTATCATTGAAATGTGAGGTCACCTACTAGAGTGAGACAATGAGATCGCTTAGACTGACTCCTGATTGTGCGATCTTACATTTATCAGCCTATCAGATTTATTGAACGTTCAAGATTTGTTTGTCCAAGTGTACCTACCTACCTTGGTTAAGTTTAAACGGTCGTTCAACTAATATCATTGATTGTTGCCATGGTCATTTAGTCCTAATCAACTGTTTAAAACTTAGCAGAGTAATAAAAACCTGGCCCCAAGTAACAAGTTAAATTAACAACAGATTTAGGTAGGTTAACAAAATCATTGCAAAATCGGGCAAAATCTATAAGTTGATATAAATCTAGTGGAGCGGTCGCTCCACGCCAGCCAAGTCGTACGGCGCGCACACTCTCAAATAAAGGCTGGAGCAAACCCACTTTTACTGTAAGCATCAAAGTGGCATTTTCGGCCTACTGGATCTTAAAATTGGGAAATCTCACATTGTTGCGATATATCTTAATTTCGAGCTATGGCCCACCCTACAACATATACCAAATTTGGGAACAATAGGTTACGCCCAAGGTCCACTCGATCTCCGCCTAGCGGACAAGCGGCCAACCGCTAAACAAGGTCGTCGCACCGGCACATTAGAAGCCATTGTGGAGCCCACACGTGTGATTTTCATGGCCGTCATCATGTTACGAGTGTAGTGTTTTTATGAAAGTTACGAGTTATATTATAAAATGACTGGATGTGCAGCACCGAATTGCACTCGCCATTCTAGGCAGGGTTTTAGATTATTTAGATTCCCAACATCTCCTAGGAGAAAAAGTAGATGGCTGCAAAACTGCCGGCGGGATAAATGGACCCCCAAACCATCTTCAAGATTATGCGAGGTTAGTATATTTACTTTTTACTTGCCTACCAGTCATGTTACCATTCTATTACATGTCTTACTACATTCACTGAAGCTTATAAACTTGATCTACATATTAGAAGATTATCTAGGTACTTTTTAACAATCTCTTATTGAGTGAAGACAAATTTTAGTTTGAAGGTTATGCCATGCTATTACCTTCCTAAACAATATCTTTTTGCGTTTTGCCTTGATTATGTTCACAGCAATGTTTAGCTAAGGTAAGGACTCTAATAATACTAATTATTTTCAGATCCATTTTGAAGATTCCCAGTACGAGAGTTTTCATAGCGACAAGCGAAAACTGAAACGTATAGCAGTACCCACACTCTTCGATGTTCCCAACGCTCCAAAATTACTGACAAATAAAAGACCCAGGAAGCAAAGATCTGTTGAAATGGTAAGTAGCATGAAGACCTTTTGGGTAATAGGCGACTTCATTCGGTTAATTTACGATAAGCGTCTTCACTTTGACCTTGATCGTGTTAAATGAAGGAGCAATTCTAGATTGAAGACGCTTATCGTAAAATTACCCTTCATTCTAGCATTGTTTCTTCGTCCCACAATGACGAAGGCTTGAGTCACATATCGTAAATTTACCCCATTTTGTTAACTCTAGATCCACAAAATGCAAATTGGCAAAAATTTGGTTTCTGTAGTACCTAGAGAAGAAACTTGCAAATGCATGACTATCAATTCACATCCGATACAAAGGCTTGCTTATCAACTCATTACACAGAGCATTTTCTCACTTTTCCAAGTAATAATAATACCTACCTAATGTAGAGGTATTGTTTTGAGCACTTGAAGAGGATTGTATTCAACAATTAAGTCATAACATCTTCCGTATCCATGTCACTTCTTCTCTTCTCCATTTCTCTTATCAATCATTTCCTACTTGTATGGAAATTTCGTTCTGCATTGTTCTGTTGTGCATCTAAATCAGTGGTAATATTGGAAGAGCATCCAAGCATTTGCTTTTCTTTTCATAGCTCAGGAAAAACCACGGTGAAAGCCATCAGCAGGATGTGTGTAAGGATAGTGATTCTAGTCTACAGTAATTCGCGAATTCTCTTTCTAGGTAGTTTGTTCTTGACTATTGTCTTGAATGATATTAAACTTTGGGTCTGCTCTTCATGCTTGCAATTCTCTACCTACTGAGGCTGAATGGGAAACAGTTGTTATAGTTTTTAAATTAGGTTCCTACTTGGTATCAAGTAACAACTTGATAACAATGGGAATAACTACCTACTCTGAGAGTATTTTTGTACCTAGTTTTATTGCTTTCACAGTTGTCTCCAGAAGAAAGTGGCAATGATGTGCCGCAGGATCATCATTATGCCAAGGCCGCCACTAGCGACACGGTTCCTGTATACAGCACTGCCAACTGGTCGGTCACGGAGTGGGAGTACACAGAGGAAGATGATGTTGTTTCAGAAGTTGTGGTGAGTACATACTTTATT
This sequence comes from Leuctra nigra, assembly GCA_934045905.1. Lineage (NCBI taxonomy): Eukaryota > Metazoa > Arthropoda > Insecta > Plecoptera > Leuctridae > Leuctra > Leuctra nigra. Next base: position 28,958,327 of record OW203767.1, on the reverse strand, counting down.
ACTAATTAATCAACATAGAGGTCTGCACTGCAGTAAATGTTAATGCATCCTACCTACCTACCTACTTTCGTAGAATGTCTTGTTCATATGGACTTGAAACATCATGAATGCTTAGAAAAATGAAGCACAGGTACTAGTGTCGAAGTCAAAGCTTTTGTGTAGCTAAAAGTTCATAGACTTTTAATAAGGGTGTTACATGTCTTGGGATTTGCTTGGTTTAGTAATTAATTAATTAATTAATTAGGTACATTAGTTTTATTTTGATTTTAATCCACTTCTAAATTTTAGGATGACCTTCCCACTCTTGCTACTGATGTTCCACATGCATCTCGGGAGGAGACCGTCATCTCTAACAGCCTTACATCATCAACTGCCAAGGCCTGTGACCCCAGTGAAGACGCTACTTCAGACCATGACGGGGATTTGGAGGAGACCGTCGTCTCTATCAGCCTTGCATCGTCAACTGCTGAGGCCTGTGACCCCAGTGAAGTCGCTACTGCAGACCGTGATGGTGATTTAGAGAAGAAGCGTCTCCAACGTAACATCTGGAGGCTGCAGAAACAACTGGCGCAGTCAAGAAAGGAGAATGTGAATTTACGTGCAAATGTGAACAAAAGGTTGGGATTTTTAAGTGAAAACCATCGGAAGTTTTTATTAAGCGGCAAAAAAGTATCTGAGTATTCCCCAGAGATGATAAAAGAAGCCCTTCAGATTAGGTATGCTGTAGGATGGAAAGGATACAAGTTCCTAGTTCAGAGAGGGTATCCATTGCCATCCTACAGCACAATATGCCGCAAGCTTCAAAAGGCGGATTTCAGCCCTGGCTTGTTGAGGGACATTTTATTTTATTTGCAAATTAAATCGAAGTCATGCCATGCCAGAGAGAAAGATTGCATGCTAGTCCTTGATGAGATGGAGGTGGCCCAAGGCTTGGAGTTGGCCCATAACATGCAACGTTATGTTGGCAACAGCACGTTGGGGTCGGCTGCAACTGATGAGGATTTGGCGTCACAGTTGCTAGTTGTGATGGTGAGAGGTATAAACAGCAACTGGAAGCAAGTGGTTGGGTATCACTTGCTTACAAAAACCAATCGGGACGACAGCCTAACTGATTTCATCAAGGAATCTGTTCAGGCTGTCGAAGAAGCCGGTTACAATGTACGAGGCATAACAAGTGATATGGGCCCCAAGAACCAGGCGATATGGAAAGGTTTTGGATTGTACAATGGACGTTTCTGTACAAAGTTTGTTGTAAATCATCCTGTGCATGAAGATAAACCATTCTTCATGTTTGCCGATGTGCCCCACCTTCTCAAAAACCTGAAGCAGGCACTAATTTCCCATAAAATTACGTTGCCTGCTTCTACTGTTCAGGAGGAGAAGCTGCCATATTCCAAAGTGAAGGTGAAGTATCTGAAACAACTCCTTGAACTAGAAAAGCAAAACAATTTCAAATTGGCGCCAAAACTGACAGATCGGCACTTAGACCCAAACCAATTTGAAAAGATGAAGGTGTCGATGGCAACAGACATTTTTTCAGTTAATGTGGCATCTGCGCTAGAGACACTCGTATCATTGAACCTGATGAGTCGAAAGGCGTTGGCCACGGCTTGGTTTTTACGTCACATCCGTACGTGGTTCGACGTAATGAACAGTCGGGCCCAGAAAACGGCAATAACAAGGAAGAAAAGGTATGTTCAAATGAAAAAACTGCAAGACACAATTAAACTGATGAAAGAGGTGAAGATTGGGGACGGTCGTTGGAAGCCTGTTCAGTCTGGATTTATTCTGTCCACGAATAATCTAATTTCTTTGCAGAGATGTTTATTTAAAGAGGGATACAATTACTTTCTTACGTCTCGGGTGAATCAAGACTGCTTGGAGAGTTTATTCTCTGTGCTACGTAGGCATGGAAATAACCATCCAAGTTGTTTGCAAGCTATTCATGCACTGAAACTGATTACGGTGTCACAGTTTATAGAAAAGCATTCAGAAACGTCCAGCAACTACGACAATGATGGAGCAAAACATTACGTAGCATTGTTTTCCAATGCAAATAAAAACAAGTCATCAAGTTCATCGGCAGATGTAGGCTTGTGCTGCCCCATGCCTAGATACGGAGTTCGGATTGATGATACACCGTTCAATGGCGATGCTGCTGAAGAAAATGCACTGAACAACTTGCTGGGAGCAGTACTTCGAACTGTTCGCCTACGGAACCAGCTATGTTCTTCTGACTGCGAGAAACTCTTCATTCAGTCTGGCGTAAGAAGAAAGTCGGTAATTGCCAGGAGGGAGGAGGTCATCATCGACAAAAGAAGTAAAGGAAATCAAACTTACCCATCCCACAATATGTTCCAGTATGTTAAGCTTATTGAACAAATAACAGCACATCACCTGAAGTTTTGTAAGAACCATAAACACCTATTATCCCATACTCTATGTAAAATCACAGATATAAATTCACCCCATGTTATCTTGCTAAAGTGTTCAGAAGATTGCAAAGCCCTAACGTTTGTCATCAAGCAGTTCATTCGCGTGAGATTGCACATGCAGTCAACGGACATTAAAGAAAAGGCAAAGGTGTCTCGTAGGAAGAAGGCATTCGGTTCAAAGAGTGCAAATCGAATTTCAATCTCTTATGATGATGTTAGCGTACCAGGTGGTAATGCGACGATTACCAGATATGAGTATTAGCCATGTTTGTTGTTACCTACCTATTAGTTACGACAAGGACGACTGAGTATTTTAGTTTGTGACATCATCATTATGATTCATCATGTGAACCATCATGCTAGGTAATTGGTTTTTCATGCATCACTATACATCTCTCCCTGCTACAGACATGATGTACTAGTTTGTGATACCTACTTATTTTTATGAAATGTAATTTTCTATGGTGTCTTCTGCATTGTTCATATCCTCATCATTTATCTAGATTCATGTTTGCATAGGTTTTCTTGTTTACATTCTTTATGAATGTTAAATTATTATAAGTTGTTTTGAGAGTGATTTTCTAGAAGGTGACTTATGGAACAAATTATTACTACCAATACTATTTGTTTCCAATTACCTATATTATATAGGTACTGTGAATTTGGTGTGATTTTTTACAAGGTGACTAATCGAACATAATAATTGTTACCAATATTTCTTACCTAAATATTGTGATTGTGGTGTAATTTTCTGTCGAGTGTCGACTGAGCGATTGGATAGGTATCCTGATGATATATCAATCCCTTTGTACGTATAACTTTTTCTGGTAGGTAACTCCTTTCTAAGGTTATACCTTAGAGTTATACCAGAAGTTATAGTGTAGATAATAGATATAGCATTATTTTCTACAGGGTGTCAAGTCAAACTAACTTTTACCAACATGATTGTTTTACTTCTTAGTTCGAAAGTGATGTTTTAAAATTGATGGTATTGTGAACATTGCATAATTATATTTCATTCATTGCGATTGTCTTTGATGTGTCGAGTGGAACACATTATTACTACCCATTAATATTTTATTTGTCATAATTACCTATATTATTGACATAATTTTCTAGTATAGTCCGATGTAAAAATATTTTGTAAGAGTGGTGATGATTATTTTTTATCTCGGCATTCGATTTGATTAAATCGCCATACATTATCAAAGACAATTATTCACTGTTTATTTTGTTGTCCAGTGTGATCGAACATCCTTTTTCCCCAAATTACATTGAGGTGTTGGTTTGGTATGCTTCCAATAAATTTCTAAATATTTATGAAAATTTCGAAGTATTTATAACGGAAAATAAATGTTACATTTCTTAATTTTTTATTCAATTATGAATATTTTCCTAAATACTGTAAATACATTCATAATTTTCACTTTTGCCGTTTGTATAATATTTTATTATTAAGGGGAATGTACAATGAATTTTGGACTCAGCTAATATAACTGGCACAACCTTCAAACTTTAGAATCAAATAACAACTTACTCAAAAAAAAAAAAAAAAAAAACTTTTTTTGACAAATTTTATGGATTTTATTTAGTTTTTTGCTTAAAATCATACATTCACCAAATTTGCTACTCCTTTTTTGGTATTTCAAAATACAAAAAATTATTTTTTTATTTTAGTTACCAGAGGCACACTGCATAAAACAACGTGGAGTTTTTCAAATAAATTTACTTATTTTATCAGTTAAAAATGTTTGAATAAATTTTAAAAAAATAATAGCACTAAATATGTCAAATTAATAGGTAAAAGTAGTAAAATCAGAAATGTACGTATTCAACAAATTTTAACTCCTAAAATAAGTAAATTTATCAGAAAAACTCCACGTTGTTTTATTCAGTGTGCCTCTGGTAACTAAAAAAATTTGTAGTTCTTTGTATTTTGAAATTCAAAAAAGGATTAGCAAATTTGGTGGATGTATGTTTTTATGCATAAAAACTAAATAAAATCCATAAAATTTGTCCAAAAAAATTTTTGGTTGAATTTTTATTTTTTTTGAGTAAGTTGTTATTTGATTCTAAAATCTGAAGGTTGTGCCACTTATATTAGCTGAGATACAAAATTCAGTGCACATTCCCCTTAATGTATTGCATTCGTATTACTGATTTCAATTTAAATATTCCTTGGTAACATAGTTTCCATATTACCGTTTGAATTTTGCCGCTATTTCCCTCTATGTGGGAGACAAACATGGCGGATTACTGATTTAACATTGTGGAAGTGGTTGCGATGACCTGGTTTAGGCGGTGGAACCGGCTGTCCGCCATCTGGCGGAGATCGAGTGGACCTTGGTTACGCCCTTTGCACGCTAGAGGGCCGTGAAAACAGTGTTTTAGGGCGGTTTTCATAATAATAATCAGTAATAATCTCAGTAGTAGTAGTAGTAGTAGTAGTAGGCTGGAGCTAAAATCCGGTAAACAGGCCACAGCCTAAACGGCTGAACCGATTGATCTCACATTTTTACCACGTGTGCACTTTTGGCGTCTGATTTAACCTTCACCCCATGAATTTTTTGTGCCGCCATTTTGAAACCGGAAGTGACGTCATATCTCAACAACGGCTAGACCGATTGGAACGAAAATAGCGCCAAACGATTCGGACGGTCATCTATATGGATAATCAATAGCAACAGACTAAAATTTATGTTAACGAAACCGGAAATGACGTCATGAAATTTAATTCATCGATTGGCATTTCGGCAACAAATTTGATCCAATTATTTTGATATTTATGTAACGTATGTTCTTTTGTGATATTATTTGACTTGATATAAAACCAACCGGAAGCCGCCATTTTGAAACCAGAAATGACATCATATCTTAATAACGTCTTAATAGATTTAAACGAAACCAACGCTAAACAATTTAGACGGTCAACTTTATGTATTATCATCAATAATATTTGCAGTTTCCCATACTGAAACCGGAAATGACGTCACACATTTTAAAAATCGCACAAATTTACATTTTGATGCAATAAATATACTATTTGAGACTGCTTATAATAAAATGAAATCATGTTTAAATTATAATTCAAGAGGTCAGTGATTTCAGCAGCCATTTTGAAATCGGAAGAAACGACGTAATATCTCGAAAACTGGTTGACAGATCGGTATGAAACTAGTGCCAAACGATTCGGAAGGCCATCTCTATGGAATAGGAACAGTCAAACTAGAATTTTCCTATTTATGAGGCCGGAAATGACGTCATTCAAATTTATTGAGCGAGCGAAGCGAGCGACTCCATTTGGCTCTTTTAGCACGGACCTCTGTTTTTTTTTTGTTTTTTTTTTTGTTTTTGTTTTTGTATGCTAAAGGAAGCAATAGAAGTCGCACCGTTTCACCGATCGACCTGAAATTTTGCACACATGTAAAGACAACCTTCTCTGTTTGCAGACCCAATTTTTTTTTGAAATCCATCCATTGGTTCATTGTTAAAATAAGTATCTCCTGATAGCCTAAAAAATGAAAATGGTCTTCGAGAAATGTGATCAAACTCATATTTAGCATGGTCAGTAAGACCAACAATGTCACTTATTTTACCAATTTTCAGCCGAATCTGTCAAGAAAGTATGCACTTATTGACATTTTTAATAGCTGTCAGAAATGAAACATTGAAAATGAATGTCTTTCCAATGCAACTGAATCTGATTTGCTTTAGGTACAAGAGTGTTTTGATGGTATGTACACTTTTTTAGTGAAAAGCAGATATTTTTATGTGTATTGAGTTGATCAAATTTGAATAATTCAATTTGGATCATAGTTTCCAACAAATCATTTCGAGTTTTTAAGGACCTTGATTGTCTTTTCGTCAATTCGTAGTTCTGATGGCCGTGCCTCCCGTGTTTCTACTTGGCTGATTTTGCATCCAGGAGGGATTAGAAACATAAGCTCACATTTCAATAATATCATCGAGTGGCGTTTGTTCTCTTCTAGCGTTCACACGTCATTCCAAATCTCTCCTGCATTGTGCTTTTTTTCGTTGATAATTTTGGCAATTTGGTGTACTTTGTGAAGGTATTAGTAAAATTGAATCGCTTTTAAAGCATAGATATTAGGTATCTACAGTTTTTGTCCAGGGGATTGATTATTTCAAATTATTTTCTTCTTGGAAACGTTGGATTTATTCCGTTTCTGAGCTTCTGTCTAGCCTGACATTTCCTTGAAGGTTAGGTATATCTCGGATTACACATTAATGGTGGTCATACAATGACACATTGTTTTATATTGATTCAGTGGATCGTAGTTTGCTTTCAGTTTGACTTAAAATAATGTTTTCTGTGTGTTAACGAACGCATATTCGGTTAATTTTTGCGCACGTGTCGTGCTCGCTCATTCAACGCGTTACACAGAGCGTTTTCCTAGTAAATCATTATAATCCCCTCCTATACAATAAATACATATTCAGAAAGCTAAAAATGATACACATCATTTATAGTTATAAATTCTATGTGGCAGTGCAGAAAGTTCAGCGGCCATTTTGAAAACCGACGTGTTGCCATATCTCGGAACTGGGTTGACCGATTGGAATGAAACCTTTGTTTTTTTCATGAGAATAACCAAATTGTAAAGGGTTATTTTTTTTAAAGGATTTAGTAATTGTTCATGTGATATGTGTCACACGTAAGTTGTAAGAATAAACTAAAAAAAGTAGTGATATCCCCATAAAAAACACTCCGTGTAAAAATACCAGCCAAGTCTCTTCAACTTAAAAAAAATAATGAAATCTAAAAATTCTGCACTGAAAAGTAGTGATATCAAAAAATTAGCCAAGTCAAAACTTTATTTGAAAATCAAAAAATACTTGGCGCATCGTTTTTTTAGGGCATTATAGGTATACTATGTATATGTATATTTCATGTATAATTTATAATTGGCTTATACTTCCAAGCTATTTATGTACACGATGCGCCAAGTATTTTTTGATTTTCAAATAAAGTTTTGACTTGGCTAATTTTTTGATATCACTACTTTTCAGTGCAGAATTTTTAGATTTCATTATTTTTTTTAAGTTGAAGAGACTTGGCTGGTATTTTTACACGGAGTGTTTTTTATGGGGATACATAATAAGTTAAATATTACTGAAGTGAATGTCTTCCAGCAATTGCCCGATGTAACGCGGACTTGAACGCGGCTACATTTGCACGCAAGTTAGGAGGGAGTTTTTCTTGAATCCAGTCACGTTTGAACCAGAGCTGAACATTCTTATTCGAAATACGTCACCGGCATTGCGGCGATTACCTCCGTACCCTTCAGGTTACAGAGCCAAGCGCGCGGAAAATATCCGCCACATTCTTATTTGTGCATACATTTCTTCTTATCGCAAGCATTTGCCAGAAGTATCAAGGGGAAAATCAAGATCAGATGGGGACAAGTGCGTAAGCATACAAGGAAGTGAGGTGTGGAATAATAGCAAGGCGAGAGTGTCTGTCTGTCTGTCTGTGATTTTTCATTACAGGTCACACAGATCAACTAATCAATCTGAAATTTTGCACAAACACCATACCAGGAGTCTCTTGGTTTTGAGCAAAATCCTCCAATTAGTAATTTTTAAAAAAAAATATCTTCCCATAGGACAGGTTGAAAAAATCAACTTGGTCCATCATTAAAGTTCAAATTTTGCAAAGTCAAGACCAACATTATTTCATATATTAAAAAAATTCCATCCAAACAGTCAACAACTTTCAGACTTATAGACCACATTTTAAATTATCTAGATAGCTCTGCTTTTCAAAAAATTTCATATGCAGTACCGTGATCCTCTATATCTATTAAGGTGGATTCACACGGCCGTTCCAAACTTCGAGTTTGAAACTCAAGTTTGCCGAAGTTTCAAATCACCGTTCCAAAAACCTTCGTGTGAACTATGAAAGTTTGAAACTCAATCCTCACAGTTCGAATCTTTTCATAGTTCACACGGGAGTTTTTGGAACGGCGATTCGGAACTTTGACAAACTTGAGTTTCAAACTCGAAGTTTGGAACGGCCGTGTGAATCCACCTTTAGTGTTTTTCAACAATGGATCATAACATGAATAGATATGAGGATCACGGTACTGCATATGAAATTTTTTGAAAAGCAGAGCTATAACTAGATAGTTTAAAATGTGGTCTATTGCAATTATAAAAAATATATACTATAGGTAAGAGTCCATCAAATTAACACTCAAGTCAACACCTTTACTTAGAATTATTTTAACGACTTTATTCACATCAAATCAATATTATTATTTTTACCAAATCATGTATGAAGTCTATATTAATCACTGACACCAGGAAAATATAATTTTCTCAATGTATAATTATTTCTGCCCGACTGCGCGATTTCCTCTTTTCCAACGTGAGCAAAGTTTGATGAGAGTGAAGTTATTCAATAGAAGTTTGAAATGAAACTGTTATAGCTTAGAACTAATATCCAATCATAACTAAAGCCACTGTTAAACTTCATAAAGTACTTTCTCGATTCCGGTTCTAATTCCGAGCAAGAAATTGTATAGACATCGAAATTCACTTTTGCAGATAGCAAGAAATAACAATCTATTTAAGCTCCATCGACTTGCATTGAAACTTTCCTCCTTCCAAAACCAGCAATGGCTTCCACAGTAATTTAGAAAGATTTTGGCACCAATAACTCGAAGATAAATTTTAAACTCGGATATTAAAAGCGATTTTATATACGAGAAGAGATTTTTCTTTTTCCCCCGTTTTATAAAAGATAATAGCTTATTTGATGGATTCTGATAGCGAAGGTTTTTTTGCCTTAGTAATCAGTTCAATAATTTATACCTTTATATATATACACTATCTCGTTTAAATTAAGCAATATTCCGGATTAAGAGCGACTTTAACGGCGTGAAATATATGACAGGGAGATCGTGAAATAATGAAACCGTTCGGAAATCTCCGCAGGATCTAATCTGAACCGAATTGGATTTCGCGAATGAGAAACCGAGGAGCTGAACACAGAACTGAAGACTGGCGAGTCGGAGGAAGAGCTGATTGGTGGAAAATCAGGACATTGACTGATCTCAAACCCGGCACCGCCACCGTAAACTATTTGCTATAACAAAAACAGTAGTCTTCAGAAAACTTAGAAATATACCTATAGACAAAACTTTGAGTATAATAAGCACGTGACCTTGAAGGATTTTTTAAATCAATATCGTTTAACCATGTTTCGTCTTCAGAACTATTCAATGTAAGATTTATTTCATAGTTTGGAATGGTTTAATAGTTTTATTATGTCCTACAGACGTTCAGTGGCAGAAAATTATAGTAAAAATATGAAATTAAAAGTAGTCTGTATGACAAAATAATACTAATTCAGCATTCCAAACTATGAAATAGCTTTCATTGAACTGTTCTGAAGCCTCTTAGGAAGCCTTTTCATAAACAAATGCACTGGTAAAAGATATCGATAAAAATCGATTAAAAACTCTTCAAGGTCAAACTCACTACTCGGCCCTTCAAGATCGTAATTAGAGTAGTGTGTGCGACGTGATGAAATACGTCATTATAGTCTCATTAGCTCAGAAATAAATCCTCGGAAAACTGCAACTATTTTCCTTGCTAACCCTTACTGAAAAATCCATGGTCACAAAATAGTCGTTTTATAATCACAACGTTTACAAATTGCAAACAAAATGCAAACGGCAACTAGTCGCAAAATAGTCGAAAAATAGTCGTTTTGTTTCATTGAGCGACTATTTTGTGACTAGAAATGATCGTAAAATAATCGAAAAATGCAAACATTTACCACATTTTGTTTATATTTTGTTTGCATATTGGAAAATGAGTATTATCAATATAGTCGAAATATGCTATGGAAATACAAACTTTATGTAAACATTCTAGTCGGAAACTGCTCTAAAAATGAAAACATTATGTTCGCAATATAGAATCAAAATGCAAACACTATGGTCGCTAAATGGTCGCGGAATAGTTACAAAATGCAAACAATATAGTCGTCAAGTGAAAACAAAATGACCGTTACGAACAAATTCAAACGTCCAAACAAATTCAAAACTTTAATTAATCACTACAACTTAATTAACACACATAATCAATTTTAAACCACATATCTGTAGAGAAATGGACAATTGTAATTAGTATGCCAAGTTAAATTATTTTGCTCCGATGAAGATATGTAGTCGGGTCCTCCACGTGACGATCTGGAAGCGTACGATCTGAGCCAAGGAGGCAGATGTGTTTTGCCACATTGAAACTGCAATAGGTAGTTCTAAACCGAAGCGAACTAAAAGACTCTACATTTTCCCTTCAGTATGACTGTGTAGCAAGTCTTATAGTTTATTTAAGATATGTTTTCAACAATGTTTTAATTGATTGTGCACCATCGCTTGATTGATCGATCACAAAATCTTGATTTTTTCATGTCGTTGTGAGAATTGTTCCTGTAATACTTTCCTAGGTGTTATATATTTACTTATAAAAATTGGAAAAAAATTAAATAACGGTTCAGGTTCCGGTTCCATAAGGGTTCCAATCGGTTAAATCAAATTCAAACAATAATCAAATTAGTTATTTTTTTAATTGGGAATGCTCTGAATGTCTAACATTAATATGAATGAATGGTGATATAATTTAATAAACATTATTGCAATGTTCCAATATTTTGATCGCTGAAGAAAATAATACTTTTACTTGTTGTTTCTTTTGTGAATTTATTCATATAATTTGAACTATGACCATTAACAAATAAAGAAATATTTGCTCATATTATGTTGAGTCATTTTAAATACCCAGGAATCCCATAAAGTATACATTATGTATATATAAACAAAATGCACACAGAATAGTCGCTAAATGCACACATGTATGTACATACTTTTCGACTATTTTGTTTGCAATATGTTTATATGAACAAAATGGAAACAAAATAGTCGCAATACGCACACAATCTTTTCCGACTATTTTGTGTGCATTTTGTGTGAAGGAGACATCTGTTTGCATTTTACGATCATTTTGTTTGCAATGCTCCACTATTTTCAAATTTGCTTCTAACACCGAGTTTTGCTCTGTTTGCACGTGTTTACACTTTGTGACTATTTCGCGACTATTGTGACTATTTTAATACTATTTTCCGACTAGTTTGCAACTATATTTTTAGCACTACCAGTCGATCATACCGTTCGTAATATATAAATTATTTGTGACATCTCTTTTCATAATTATTTAAATGACAAAAACGTGTCAAATTAGTTTTAGTTTCGCTTGATAATCACCCAGTATTCTTCCCCCTCGAGGAGTAATGTCTAAAGATTTTATTCTTATTTTTCCATCCACTTAATTTTTAAAAAAATGATCGCAATTTTTTACGTTAAATGAAACGCTATAATGAGCATATCGGAGTTAGTCCCCTACCACCCACCACCACCATCTCTTTCAACCCTTAAGCACCCTCCCATTTCCTATAACATTCCTATATCTTAAGAAATATATTAGCATTTTTCACAGAACCGGTAACAAATTGAATCTAAAACCTCAACTCACACCACGAGCGATTTTATAGGCGTGAAGCGAAACGTTTTCAAATTACACCATTCTCATTCGCCATAGCTCTTTCACCTCCGCAGCATTCTGTACTGCAGCATTCGCAGGATCAATTACACCATTCTCATTCGCCATAGCTCTTTCACCTCCGCAGCATTCTGTACTGCAGCATTCGCAGGATCAATTACACCATTCTCATTCGCCATAGCTCTTTCACCTCCGCAGCATTCTGTACTGCAGCATTCGCAGGATCAATTACACCATTCTCATTCGCCATAGCTCTTTCACCTCCGCAGCATTCTGTACTGCAGCATTCGCAGAATCAATTACACCATTCTCATTCGCCATAGCTCTTTCACCTCCGCAGCATTCTGTACTGCAGCATTCGCAGGATCAATTACACCATTCTCATTCGCCATAGCTCTTTCACCTCCGCAGCATTCTGTACTGCAGCATTCGCAGAATCAATTACACCATTCTCATTCGCCATAGCTCTTTCACCTCCGCAGCATTCTGTACTGCAGCATTCGCAGGATCAATTACACCATTCTCATTCGCCATAGCTCTTTCACCTCCGCAGCATTCTGTACTGCAGCATTCGCAGGATCAATTACACCATTCTCATTCGCCATAGCTCTTTCACCTCCGCAGCATTCTGTACTGCAGCATTCACAGGATCAATTACACCATTCTCATTCGCCATAGCTCTTTCACCTCCGCAGCATTCTGTACTGCAGCATTCGCAGGATCAATTACACCATTCTCATTCGCCATAGCTCTTTCACCTCCGCAGCATTCTGTACTGCAGCATTCGCAGGATCAATTACACCATTCTCATTCGCCATAGCTCTTTCACCTCCGCAGCATTCTGTACTGCAGCATTCGCAGGATCAATTACACCATTCTCATTCGCCATAGCTCTTTCACCTCCGCAGCATTCTGTACTACAGCATTCGCAGAATCAATTACACCATTCTCATTCGCCATAGCTCTTTTACCTCCGCAGCATTCTGTACTGCAGCATTCGCAGAATCAATTACACCATTCTCATTCGCCATAGCTCTTTCACCTCCGCAGCATTCTGTACTGCAGCATTCGCAGGATCAATTACACCATTCTCATTCGCCATAGCTCTTTCACCTCCGCAGCATTCTGTACTGCAGCATTCGCAGGATCAATTACACCATTCTCATTCGCCATAGCTCTTTCACCTCCGCAGCATTCTGTACTGCAGCATTCGCAGGATCAATTACACCATTCTCATTCGCCATAGCTCTTTCACCTCCGCAGCATTCTGTACTGCAGCATTCGCAGGATCAATTACACCATTCTCATTCGCCATAGCTCTTTCACCTCCGCAGCATTCTGTACTGCAGCATTCGCAGGATCAATTACACCATTCTCATTCGCCATAGCTCTTTCACCTCCGCAGCATTCTGTACTGCAGCATTCGCAGGATCAATTACACCATTCTCATTCGCCATAGCTCTTTCACCTCCGCAGCATTCTGTACTGCAGCATTCGCAGGATCAATTACACCATTCTCATTCGCCATAGCTCTTTCACCTCCGCAGCATTCTGTACTGCAGCATTCGCAGAATCAATTACACCATTCTCATTCGCCATAGCTCTTTCACCTCCGCAGCATTCTGTACTGCAGCATTCACAGAATCAATTACTGTATTCTTATTAACAGTCTGACGATTGAAAGAAATTAGATTCTTCATTTCGTCACTTGTTTTGCAAATGAAAACAATCCTGATTAATTTTCTTTCATTCTGAAAAAGTGTTATAGATATGCCCTGCCATGTCCCTATTCTCAAACTTAATTTAGAAACGAAATCTATACTTCTACATTTACCTCAACGGAGGGACAATAAATCCAGATTGTTTTGAATTGCCTCAAAACCAGATTTTAAACAATAGGAAATAAAATTATATTAATAATAATATCATATGATGATATTATGATGCCTGTCGATATGATATGTTAAATCACAAAGAGTAACAAGTTAAATTATTAAGAGCTTTAAGTTCAAGGCGAGATATGAACCCGATTGAGTAGAAAAACAAAGTAAAATACTGCAGATTTCTTGTCAGAAATTAAAAATATGATGGACCTCTGGGAATTATGCCATGCCAGCTTCCACATAAAATGTAAAGGTTAATTAACGACTAACACACTTTCATACAAAGTAGTTAAGTACAATATTTATTTCAATACACTCCCGCACTTTGTGATTCTGCACAACGAAATTGAACCTCTCAAACTTAACCCCCTCCTCCCCTCCCGCTATTTCCCTTCTGTATCCATTATCTATCCATTCTTATTATAATGTATCCTTTATTTCAATTTCACAAAAATCCTATTATACATTTCCAGCCTTTTTTCTTCCGCATCTTCCTTTTTAAAGAGCCAGGCATTATTTAAATAAATAATCCATAAAATGCAAAACCCTTTGTGGTTTAAAGAGTCAATCAAAATTTGACGTTACACTAAAGTAAGGGCACTTAGTCGATAGATAAGAAGCGAAAGACGTGGGCGAGGGGTTGGGGGGAGGGGGGAGAGGGCTGCTCAACAATGGGAAGTAAATTCACTTGATCTTTCACCGTGAATTGGGAGGGGGAGGGGGGTGGAAGGCGAATTCAAGTCGAAAAAAATATTTTACTGTTTGGTTCAAATTAGGTCATTTATTCTGGGAAGCCGGAAAAATTTAGATTCACTGAAATATTTAACGATAACCAATTTCAATGTTTGATATAAAAAATAAGTTGTGTGTGGTTTGAAATAAACTGAAGAATTGTTAGAAAATTTCTGTGTGTTTTTCGAAGACTCAACTACATAATAAAAAAAAACTGTGATAAAGTAAAACACAATCGTGAAGTACATTAATCAGACCTTCGTATGTTGCAGAAACTGTCATATTTAGTAAAATAAACATGTTGCCAAGATAACAAAAGAGTTTTGCAAACTTTCCAAAAACACCCATAAGAAACTTGGGTTATGTAAAAACACAATACATCAACAATATCTTCGAGCATACATTAAACCACCCTTCAAAACTGCACCCCATTCATCCCCCCCAACACCCCCCTATATCGTCAGAAATCAATTTGTTCTGACATTTCCATGAAATGACACTCATTTGGCTTCTGGTTCTACACGATTGCCTTGCCATTTCGACGCCCGTCGAGGCCCCCCCACCCCACTCCACCCCCGCTACATATAGGCAACCGGCGATACGTAATCATCACATTCCACCGTAACGCATCGAGCATCGCAGCAACGCATGTGTTAAGTGTTAGCAGCAAACACGCAGTTTCCAAAAGCTCAATTTCTTTGGATAATTATGCGTTTTTACCGTTTACAATAGTTTCCGTACCTAGGTATTTTTAGCCTTTATTTAAAACGTTTTAAAACGTTAAAACGTTATTTAAACGTTGTACTCTTAGGGCTCTTACTGTTTTTTTTGTTGTCTATATTTTTGCCTGCACTGCTTACCGTTAAACCGATCTACCTGAAATATTGCACGCACACTAATGTCGTACGAGATTGGTCTCGTGTCTAGATTATGAACAGGATCCTGCGATTGGTTGAAAATTAACAGTAATTGATTTAACTGATCAACTTTAAATTTTGCACTGTATTTGAACCCACATTATAGGGTTTTTAGTAGGGATGGCACCCGGTAAAATTTACCGGTAAATTAAGGTCAATTTACCGGTAAATTTACCAATTATTAATTTACCGGTAAAAAAATGGTAAATTTTGTTTTTTTGATCCTCTCCAATGTATGAATGGAGATATCAAATTTTAAGTAAAAACTATAAGTAAACATCAGTGTGACAACATTAGCAGTTAGGCATATTTTACGTTGATTTTTGGTTGTCCTCAATCATTCAGAATGATAACTCCATCCATATACCATTACTTCCAATGTCGGAGTCTCTCTTCAGGTTTGCTTGTTTAGCAGAAACAGATTGTAACTTGATCAAATTGGTGGTCGACAATTCCTCTTATGGGAGAATAGCACAGGCAGCATGGCATAGCCGAAACTAGATTGGTCGAATCAATGCTATTCGGCTATATCATCCCTTATCAATATGGAGTATTGTCATTATTAACATTGAAAATGGGTCAAAATGGGTCAAAATATTTGACCCATGGGTGTAAATGGGTCAAATAATAAAGTAGGGTCATTTTTGTATTTGGTATAGTCATGAATTGGTATCTGCCATCATTTTTCAAAATTTACCGCTGACCGGTAAATTTACCGGTAAATTTACCGATTTTTTTCAGACCCGGTAAAAGTGCCATCCCTAGTTTTTAGTAGGGATGTACGAGGTCAATTGACCGGTCAAATACATTGGGTCAATTGACCGGTCAATTGACCGAAAATATAAATATGTTTTTCGTCCCCAAATTGTATAAATTTGAATTTAAGCATGTTGAAAATGGCTAACATGGCTCAAACTTGTGTTAAGAAGAAGAATAGGAAGAAGAAAATGATGAAGTTTTTGATTTGGCTTCATCGGATGATACTGATATCGCACTTGTCACTCAACTTGATACAGGAAATCAATAATATTTCAATGATAATATGGATACTTAATCAAACAAAGTACCTAGGTGCTCAAAAATGTGTATTAAATTGAAAAAGCAAGTTCTCAATAAAATACTTCCCGAGTATAAAAAAATTACAGTTTTTGCGATTTTTGTATTTGACCGGTCATTTGACGTCAATTGACGTCAATTGACCGGTCAATTGACCCAAAAAGTATTTGACCGGTCAATTTCCATCCCTAGTTTTTAGTAAATTTTCAGGCATTGAAGTCAAGAAATTGAAGAATTATTAACATTTTACTGACATTTTTGAATGTTTTGAAATTTATCACATTTATTCAAAGAAAATTCACATATTTTATCATTGCTCATTTGACGCATTTCGTTCTAAAGATTATCTTCAAATGGGTTCCTAAGCATAAATTCGCATACACTTAGGCTCCCTTATCAACGCGTTACACAGAGCGTTTTCCTAGCAGACATCAACCACTTTTACTGCGCGACAGTCTAATTAGTATGCTTTCATAACATATTTTTAATCATGGATTTAAAGAGAATTGAAAGTAACCGCTCGCAGCAAAATGCATAACACTTCGTTTAAATTAGAACGAATATTCAAGATGTTTCCTAAGACGCAGATTTGACAATCCGACCGTGAAATACGCGTTTCCCTTGCTGAGCTCCCGTGTAGACTAACCAGAAATTCGTTTCTTTCACAGGGGGCTAATTTCATATCAAGGCCCAGAACTGACTTACCTACGTTCTGTCGTTCTTTTTGTCTTAATTTCTCCCTCAGAAATTGAAAACATATAAAATTGTATGATTACATCGCATAATTGGAATGATGTCTCAGAAAAGTCGCATGAAAAAAAACGAGCAATTATAATAAAAATGAGTCGGTGGGAAATCAACGAAAAATGATAACTTCTGTAAATTATTTCGCGAGGAGAAAGATAGCTTGACAAGTTACAGAAAGGATGTTGAGAATACATCACATAATGGTTATATTAGCGAGCGTTTATAGTAATTTATGGCACTTTCTATGCACTCTCCAGGTCACACCGATGAACCAATCGATCTGAAATTTAGCACACACACAAATGTCATTCAAACGGATATGCGGAGTTTTTCCTAGCAAACTGCTATGATTGATTGACAAATGAAAACGATCCGTTTGTCAGATCAAATTCAAATTTTGAATGGTCATTGGATCCAATATGATATCAAATTCTACAAGTTTTCAGCTCAATAGGCCATGAACGTCAAGAGCCATTACATTTTAAGTTTATTTGGAAAAATATATTGTCAAGATTGCTTTTTGGAGAAAATATTTTGCACATCACCCTGATCACTTGCAAATCATAGTAGGTTTGCCTTTACAGCTACTTTTCAAGGTCTATAATAGAACATCAATCTCATTCATCACGTTAATTTACAGGCAATACAAAATTTGGTACATAATTCAAAGCGTTACACAGTGCGTTAATATATTCGAGACTATATCTCGAAAAATATAGTCAAAGCACGGGCAACAACTTCACCCAACATACGACAGGAGGAAATCTATCGCTTCAGTTGACAGCAGGAAATCTTTATACTGTCACGTTCTTTTCTAGCTGGCAGAGCTATGCACTCAACAAGACAAAGAAATGGTTAATATGTTATCAAAAACGTTTCGTGACAGTTCAAGACGAAAAGGAGAAATTAAAAAAAATAATCACAAAAACCGGCAGCGATACGAAGAAGGTAAAAGTGGAAATAAATTGGAATGAAACACAGAGACGTTATTGTCGGAAATATATTTGAATTTTCCAGGAGGCCGACATTAAGTGTTGTTATGAAACATGGACACGTTAGCGAGCACGGGCGACTGCAATGTATTGCGCGTGGAACCTTTGCAACTAACTGAAAGATAAGGCAGTTCGCACAATACTTTCGGTAAATTTAACTGCTTCAATCATTTTGAAGTATCTGATTGGCTGTGCCACTAATTTAGTTTTAAGTTTTGTTAATCAGCCTTTAGCATTCAGTTGCAGTTAAACTGGACTAAGTTGTCTCAACATTTAACACTCCTAACCAATGTTTCAAAATTATTAGTGAAACTATTGGATCCCAACTATGGCAAAATTTCAAACTGTTTAATCACACTTTTCCAGCTATAGGTGAATTATCATCATCAAACTATCAGCAAATTTCTACTACAAATATGTCGATTTGTGTACAGGGTTTTTGAGTAACTATGCAAGATGATATTAACGAATGAGATGGCCTCTGCTAGTGAACAAGTGTATATTGCTATTTGAAATTGAAATTGAAATTGAAATTTCCATACAAATAATATTTCTTTAAAACAATTCAAAGTTTTGGGATATTGCGTCACGTTTAATAAAAAATAGTTTATCTGTCAATAGTTTCGATTGTAATTTCAAAATCTTCTACAGGACAAAAACTTTATCAAAATTCCAACAAAATCCCATCTATCCAACATCCCAAAACTTTGAATTGTTTAAAAAAAAAATAGTCATTAATCATTAAAAACATGTGTAATATTTCTTTAATTGTTTAATGGTTTGAGAAATGATTAAAAACAATATTACAATATTATTGAAATTACCATTCAATACAATTCAATTCCTTTCATTTACTAATGTACACGCAGCGAGCATAGAAACTCAAATAGTACATTTCACAGGGAAGGGAACTTGAGATGATTGAAAAAGAAATAAAAATCACGAATCATATCACTTCTGTGTCCATCAAACACATCCAAGATGATGATTTCACACTTTGCATCAACCCGACAACGTGTCGTCGCCTCTTAATTGTTCTTGTTAGAAAATGAATTCACATCTCCCCCCCCCCCAACCCTCCCGGAAAACAGCAAATAAAAACCCCTCCCTCATCACCACCCCACGAGCGAGAGTGGAAAAAAATGAATTTTCTTCGCTAAATGTCACTCAACATTATATTTTCTTCATTTGCTCGACAATTTTTGCCTCGTGGGTGGATATTATATAACTATTGCTTGTCAGTTGAATGAAGGGGAGGGGGAGGGGGGAGGGTATATTACTGTTGACACCTGAACGTTTGTGAGTTCAGTAATTGCGAGAGATGTAAAACAAGGTAAAAAAAATATTTCGAAAGAATACACAATAATGTTTGAAAAGTTGAAAATAAAAATACCCGAGTTTTATTGTTTGAAATAAACAGGAGATTGAACTTCATTCCATGTAGCGACAACGTGCAAAACAACGCAAAGCAACACTAAATTATTTCATTTGAAGATTATAGTTTTTTTTTTAAATTGCAACAAATGTAGATCAATCTTTGTAACAAAATCCTGTAATGGTTCAAAACGCCGCCACAAAGTTTGACCGATCAATGTTTTGAGATTCGAACAGTTATTGTCGTAGATCGACTTGATCGGTCTCATTTTGCCTGTGGTTGTCAAATTATTCATGCAAAATCAGTCAAATACCTTTCTGCTGCGGATTTTAAATATATCTAGACCTGTAATTGATTTCTTTCCACGATGGGCTGAATGTCTTCATCCTATACTTCGATTTCCATTTTTATTAACATCTTACAAAATGGTCATTTGGAATTACCAAGGTGGCATAGAATTTAGGGTCTACAAATCAGCGATTATTTCTTTGAAGAAAGCGCAAAAGCTTCGGTTTAATTTTATGAAAGGTTTCATCATAATGTTTTATTTTGTGCTTTTGGTGTTTTATATATATAAATATATATATCGTCCCCCCAGTTTAAGACTGCGTTATCTTCAAAACTTCATTGTTAAGAAACGACGTTTTAATATTTCAAAATCGCCTTACAAATCAGAATAACAGTTAAATGGTATCATTATTTTTATATAATTAGTCTCAACAGAAATACGCATTACGTACTTTTCAAAATATTGATTGGATTATTATAATTGGCAATATTAATTAATAGGTAAATTTATTGTTCAATACAACGTTATTTGCAGATAGTGCAGTATTGAACTAATATTCTTCTCAACTTGTATTTCTAAAGACAGATTTAACATGGACAATTCCAGAGCAATACTGCACTATTTGCAAATAACGTTGTCTTGAATTTAGTTTTGACGCCAGGTTTACATATAATTCTGGTGCAAGACGACACGATCTGTAAATAGCATAGGAAATTTGCAGATAACGCAGTATTAAACGAATTAAAAGTTGAAAATGACCAACGGGTAATACAGGGTTATGTGGTCTACACTGACAAAAATGTTCGTAAATGTACAAACATTTTTGTGACTTATGTGTTGTAAATTTACAAAATATGCTGTAGAAAACATGAAGTTTGTAAAAATTTATGACATATTAACCTTTTTACAAAACGTTTGTAAAAGTACAAACATTTTTGTGACTTATGTGTTGTAAATTTACTAATGTGTCGTAGAAACTTTTTAAACGCGCGCTAAATTCGTATTCGCGTCTGCGCATGGATGTGACGTACTGACGCTATCACGAAATCACGTGATCACGAAGGCATTCAAAAACAGCTGGTTGCCGTTGGGCGCATCGCAACAGAATCGCATCTCTCGTGTTTATTTGTGCATATTAATATATTAGCATTCGGTAACATCATAGTGGACGTATATAATACTTATTTCGCAAATAGCATATGATATGTGGGTGTCTCGTAGTTGTAGTTCGCAGCATTCGACAGAATTCGCCTTCGAAAGAAGAAGAGGCGTTTGGACTGAGAAGTAGGCGTAAGCCTTTGCCCGGATTTTCTCTTCCAGGTGAGTTAGGAAGTACCTAGTACTTTACAATAATTATTAACCTGATACTAATGAATAAACATTATGCCTAATTCAGTTCTGTGTCTACAAAACAATAATACCTATTACTGAGTGTAGTACTTAGATAAAGTATGAATAGGTCTACCTCATTGTAACCTCATCTAGGAGCCAGTTCAATATGAATTTGTAATTACCGAGGTAACATTGAAATAGCAATACCTACAGGAATGCTGGTTTATTATTACAGGACAGGACACTGCTTCCTTCATACGAAATACCTACTTACCTATGTGTCGACGACAGTGGTTGTGAACGGAGGCGAACCAATCGGACAGACAAAGGCGACAGATATTGTGATTCGCGACTCTCTCCGTACTCCATGAATGTGTAAGTCTACTTCTACTGCACTAAGATTTTAGGTGTAGGTTGGTACCTAGCAGTTATAACGTATGTGTACTAGTACCTACAATAGTGATATTGCTGTCGTGTCGTTTGGACTCTCCGATTCCAATTTAAACAATTTCATCGCTACAAGTTAGTAATCAGTTTGCATGGGTTGCAACAAACCGATGCTCACAGATTTGAATCCTACTAGGTACTTTGTATTCTTTAAATATCATTCTGTTAATTACAATTCACATTTTCTTATAGTACATTTTTCATAGGTACCTAGTTAATAATTATCTCCTTAAACTCATTTACATTCTTTGACTATTTAATTAGAGCGGGTAGTAGGTACTCCCTTACACCTTGATTAAACATTCATTAAATCCCTTTGACTTGCATCCATTAACATAAAAATTATTATCACCTCTGGTGTCATGTTCATACCTACACTACCTATTAACTAGGTATTTTAATTTTTTCACTAATAATATGAAGGACATTCGCCTATTGTTGCCTTAAAAATAAACACATGTAGGTAGTTTCTCTTACGCTATTCATGTTTAAGAGACAGTATTACTTTTAATACTCTGCTAACTTTTAAACGCTTGATTAGGACTGTATTGTCATAGCAACCACCAATGACATTCCTAGAATGACTGTCATTCATCTGTCTCTCACGTCTACGCGAGAGTCTACCGACGAGGGGACGGAGAAGCTTTTCGGTCTACGATAGCTGATCACCAACAGTGATACAAGGTACCTATTAACCTGTGTAGGTACTTTAGTTGCAACTGTGCACGTGTTTTCTCAAGCTGTGCGGCTAAATTTGCCATTCAATATCTATCCGTGGGATACCTACCGGCTTTAGTTTGTCTGGCTGGTACCTCAGTTGTATCCTACTGAAAAATCTCAAATAAAAGAAAAATCTAATCTCAATAAAAGAGATCTTGCCAAAATCTTTTTGTGAATGCCAAATTCTTACCTAAGAGGTAAGAATAGGTAGGTTAGTGTTGGGAATCTTCATGATTTTTTTTTAAGTTTTCAATGTTTGGAATTTGATTAATTTTCACCCAAGGACAATGCACTGTAATTAATTTGCAAAAGTCATACATTTTAGCGACTTATTTGGAGTAAAGATTGTAAACTTACACAGGTTCTACAGATTTTAGTAAGTTGGTCAGACAAAATAGTACCTAAGTTAGAATTTTTAACACAGAACCATGGGTCACAACAGGTGACACTTCAAACACAAAGTTGAGCCGAAAATGGTATGAAATTTGTAGAGATTTTTTTTTTTTTTTTTTAATTATATTATATTTAATTATCTATATTATGAAAATTTTCAACAGACCTGAAAAATGATGAAGTCCCAACCTTGCCAAATTTTTAACAAGTTCTTGAAGGTTTCTCTGGATGGACCTCTCACCCGGCAAGTGTCCCATGTTCAAACCCCGGTTTTTAGGATATTTTTATTTCATTATGTTGTGTCTAATGTCCGTCCGTCCGACCGGGTAGCTCAGTAAGTAGAGCTCTCGCCCGGAGGTCCCGGGTTCGAGCCGCGGTTCAATAGGATATTTTTTACAACGCTCATCCCTTCCTACCAAAGTAGGTATTACCTACTAATTTTATGAAATTAAGGCTAATACTGTTGTACTAAACCTACAATATTCCCTAAAAATCAAAATAGCGGCCATGACTAGGTAGGTATTATTGTCGTTTTGAGTTTTAATTTTTCCAACAGATTTTTGCATTGACCCATATGAGAAGCGACGGGATAATTTTGAATGCCTTATTTTCGAATATCGAATCGAATATTCGAAGCAAATATTTTCGATTATTAGCAGTTAGCACACATTCATTGTTCTTCTCCTGCTAATAAGCTTGTATCTTTGCAGGGCTAAGTTGTGATATATTTTTATGTTTGTATCTTTTGAAACATAATTTCAAAAGTTATCAATTTTAATTTTACTTTTCAGACTGGAATGAATACGCATCAGCTCAATACGCATAAGCATCAGCTCAACGTCCTCGTTGTCTTCAACACCTCAGATAGAAAGCTGAACTAAACGATGCATTTGGCGGAGGGAATTCTACACATTTGCCGACCAGCAGTGACAATGATAAGTGACTTAGCCCTTTGGCTCCGTGTCTGCGTACTACGTTTTTGACAATATCCGAATCCCTTTGAGGCTGTTCTAACTTTTGAGTTGTTGCCTTTTGAAAACATAATACTTCATTGACTTGACCTACAAGATTTGACCGGAAGTAGAAAGTGTTAAAACTGTAATCTTTTAAACATTGTGTAGTACATGATAATCGAACAAGCATTACGAACAATGGTAAAAACGGTGATTTTGTTCGAGTAAACGGAAGAAAATCGTTTAATAACAAACTTGTGCCTACTGTGTAAGAACAAGCACGATTTCAATTACATTTCTTATCGATTCTTTTGTGCATGTTGTTACTTGCATTTACGCGTATTGGTGTAATCTCATTGCCATTGATAATGTATAAATATGTTGAGTGATTTTACATTAAACATGATAAATGAAACATTCTCATTTGTTTTCAGTTTGCTATCATGATAGTACATATAAAAACTGAGTTTTATGGAACCTTGCATTGGAGTCAGGATGATTGGAAGGGATGTGCGGAATGAGAAATATCCTGCCGAACCAGGGCTCGAACCTTGGATCTCTCACATGCTGGTTCGGCCAGATATTCCCCTTGCATATATCTCCTATCAAAATGACTCTCCTGGAAGGTTTCCATTAAACCCAGTTTTCCCCAGAGTAATGCTTTTTAAAGTGTGTGAAACACATTTAGTAATGAATTGAATAAGCATGCACACACTTTGCCAAAAAAGTGTGAATTTCATGTATTTAGTTTTTAGTGTGTAATTGGTAAAATAATTTTTATGCCAATAAATTCACATCATTATTTTCCAGAAATAATTCATACTGGAACATCAGGTTCTACTTGTATTAACATATTTTTCTTCATTATCGGCCTCGGTCTTCAAGCAAATGCAACAGACACTCGAAGAATTCTACAGAAGTCTGCTGACAACTTGGACTCAGATACTTACTCAATGCTCTATTTTCCCAGGACGAAATTTTTACGGAAAATTGGAATTACATATTTTCTTTTTTCAGATGACTCAGAATCTGATCAACATAAATTTTGCAACAGTATGGTACATTTGTGTAGTATCGTGATGTGAATGCGATATAATTACTGTTTATTTTGTTATTCGGTCGATAGCTCCCATAGATTACGTCAATTGCATTCCGAGGTATTGCAGCTTATTCTGAATACAGAACGATACGAGTTGCTGTAATACGTCGGCATGTATTTGACGTATTTCTATAGGATCTATATGACAGAATAAAAAAAATAGCAGTAGTAATAATTCACACCACAAAACTACACAAAATGTACCATATTGTTGCAAAATGTATGTCGTAAAAATATGACATGTTCCGTATAACTACGATCTAGTACCATAGATTTATAAAAAATTTATTTCCTAAAAATACGACGCATTCTGTAAAACTACGAACAAGTACCATAGATTTATAACATTTTTTTGTCGTAAAAATATGACACATTCTGTAAAACTACGACATTCGTACCTTAAAATCAGAACATCGTTGTGTCGTGAAAGTACGACAAATGAGTCGGCAGTTTGCTGCCGACTCATTTGTCGTAGTTTTACGATACTTATTTTTCTTAGTGTAGGATGACCAAATTACCTATGAAATATAAGAATTTGCATCATTGGACATAATAGGTGAGGTCCTGACAAAGACATTTTAGTAAAACAAAAAACGATTTTTTGCAATAACGCAGTTTTGAACTAGGGGGACGATATAACAGCAAGAGTACGACCGTAATATCAAATAGTAGAAAAATGGCTTCAAACGGCTAAATTGAATTTTTTTTTGCTATTTTCAAATATGTACCATAAACATATTACCATTTTACCAACCAATTTTTGATCACCATAAAAAGATGGGCAAAATAGTAGAAATAGTCCCAGGTAAACGAGACCTCTTCTAGCCGACCCGGCACCTCCACCTCTCCACGCGTAAGCAAGTGACAACTACCTCAACGCAAAGGCCGTGAAGTGTTTAACAGGTTTAACAGGTTTAACAGCAGCGACATAACAGCAGCAGAAGCCGGCACCTCCACGCGTAAGCAAGTGACAACTACCTCAACGCAAAGGCCGTGAAGTGTTTAACAGGTTTAACAGCAGCGACATAACAGCAGCAGAAGCCGGCACCTCCACGCGTAAGCAAGTGACAACTACCTCAACGCAAAGGCCGTGAAGTGTTTAACAGCAGCGACATAAACAGCCAGCACTGACTGATGTCTGCTTCCATTTCGCATGCAAATCTTCACAATTCCCCAGGAGTCGAGCAATCTTCGGGACGCATTTGACAAGTGGCACTAGTTTAACTATAATGACTGTTCAGGAGGGAGACCAAGTTTTTTTAATTCCTCCGCTCTCCTCTCAAACAAAGTCAAGACAAATATGTTTTTTAATTATTTTTATTCTTTTATATTTTTAATAAGACTGTATCCCCTCGGCATTTGTCAAATAAATTTGATGTGTTTTTTAATGCCATGTCCCGGGAACCAAATGAAAAACTCTAATAAAACTCACTTGGCTGTTCGGGTTAAATCTTTGGCCATTAATACGGGACGTATTTTTTTATAATTCTTATTTCTCTCTTTCTTTTCTTTCTTTCGTTTCATCGTCTGCTGTCTATTTCGCGAGGACCCAAGGGTACGGAAAATAATTACGGGGCTCGACTTAAGACCATCATTTTCTTTTATAACAAAAAAATATTATTACCCCCCCCCCCCCCATTTCCCCCAACGTCTGACACTCGAACCCTCCTGCCTTACAATTCGAGTATTTTTCATCGGCCATGAGCTGGCCCCCGTGGATAAATGATTGTGACAAAATTAAAATGCGTACATTTAAGACGTGGAACTTTGTCAAGGTGGGAAAACGCCCCTCGCGTTATGCTCGAGCCCAGTGGCTGGTTGTGCTGATCGTGGTCTTGTGTGATTCATTCACTACCTTGTTCTGATCAGAGTCACATCACAAGACACGCACGTACAAAGTGCAGACATTTCATCAGAATACGCATTATTTTGTGAAACATAACTTCAGGTTCAATCATTATAAATGAATAAGTAATAAATTTAATTATATAATTTTGCAGTACGTTTTCATTATTAATAGGTAAGTAATGAAATAATAGCTCATCTATTAAAATAGCTATTTATGAATGCCGACAGGCAAATGCTGAGAAGGTACCCTACTAATATACCACGACCGCCTCCTTACCATCTTCCATCCTCACCTACTCTTCACCATCATCTCTTAATCATCATCATAATCATTCATCCGTTGCCATTAGCCTCGCTGCAGAACAGTGCGACGTTAAGCCCCAGACAAAAAAATAGTAAGAAGGTATATAATGATTTTACTTTTCTTATGAAAGTTCATATAAAATCGGACCAAACAATATTTATTCTTATTTGTAATAATGTTAATCCCCACTGACTATTATAACGTGGTCATTTGTAAAATTAAATGTTAAAAACATGAAAATATATTCCACTCAATCAGAGTATTTCTATGTGCATCACCGAGATCGAGCAGTCGGTGATGGCGGTGGAGGTGCCGTGCCACGTGCTGTGCGGGTTGCATCGGTGTGTTGCGGGCTGCGTTCACTCAACTGTTGCACGGGACTCACGAGGTGGAGGAACGTGTTGTGTGTTCTGCGGGTTGCATCGGTGTGTTGCGGGCTGCGTTCACTCAACTGTTGCACGGGACTCACGAGGTGGCGGAACGTGTTGTGTGTTCTGCGGGTTGCATCGGTGTGTTGCGGGCTGCGTTCACTCAACTGTTGCACGGGACTCACGAGGTGGCGGAACGTGTTGTGTGTTCTGCGGGTTGCATCGGTGTGTTGCGGGCTGCGTTCACTCAACTGTTGCACGGGACTTACGAGGTGGTGGACGTGTTGTGTGTTCTGCGGGTTGCATCGGTGTGTTGCAGGCTGCGTTCACTCAAATGTTGCACGGGACTCACGAGGTGGTGGACGTGTTGTGTGTTCTGCGGGTTGCATCGGTGTGTTGCGGGCTGCGTTCACTCAACTGTTGCACGGGACTCACGAGGTGGAGGAACGTGTTGTGTGTTCTGCGGGTTGCATCGGTGTGTTGCGGGCTGCGTTCACTCAACTCTTGCACGGGACTCACGAGGTGGTGGAACGTGTTGTGTGTTCTGCGGGTTGCATCGGTGTGTTGCGGGCTGCGTTCACTCAACTGTTGCACGGGACTCACGAGGTGGTAGACGTGTTGTGTGTTCTGCGGGTTGCATCGGTGTGTTGCGGGTGCGTTCGCTCAACTGTTGCACGGGACTCACGAGGTGGTGGACGTGTTGTGTGTTCTGCGGGTTGCATCGGTGTGTTGCGGGCTGCGTTCACTCAACTGTTGCACGGGACTCACGAGGTGGTGGAACGTGTTGTGTGTTCTGCGGGTTGCATCGGTGTGTTGCGGGCTGCGTTCACTCAACTGTTGCACGGGACTCACGAGGTGGCGGAACGTGTTGTGTGTTCTGCGGGTTGCATCGGTGTGTTGCGGGCTGCGTTCACTCAACTGTTGCACGGGACTCACGAGGTGGTGGAACGTGTTAGTGTTCTGCGGGTTGCATCGGTGTTTTGCGGGCTGCGTTCACTCAACTGTTGCACGGGACTCACGAGGTGGTGGAACGTGTTGTGTGTTCTGCGGGTTGCATCGGTGTGTTGCGGGCTGCGTTCACTCAACTGTTGCACGGGACTCACGAGGTGGTGGAACGTGTTGTGTGTTCTGCGGGTTGCATCGGTGTGTTGCGGGCTGCGTTCACTCAACTGTTGCACGGGACTCACGAGGTGGCGGAACGTGTTGTGTGTTCTGCGGGTTGCATCGGTGTGTTGCGGGCTGCGTTCACTCAACTGTTGCACGGGACTCACGAGGTGGTGGAACGTGTTGTGTGTTCTGCGGGTTGCATCGGTGTGTTGCGGGCTGCGTTCGCTCAACTGTTGCACGGGACTCACGAGGTGGTGGACGTGTTGTGTGTTCTGCGGGTTGCATCGGTGTGTTGCGGGCTGCGTTCACTCAACTGTTGCACGGGACTCACGAGGTGGCGGAACGTGTTGTGTGTTCTGCGGGTTGCATCGGTGTGTTGCGGGCTGCGTTCACTCAACTGTTGCACGGGACTCACGAGGTGGCGGAACGTGTTGTGTGTTCTGCGGGTTGCATCGGTGTGTTGCGGGCTGCGTTCACTCAACTGTTGCACGGGACTCACGAGGTGGTGGACGTGTTGTGTGTTCTGCGGGTTGCATCGGTGTGTTGCGGGCTGCGTTCACTCAACTGTTGCACGGGACTCACGAGGTGGTGGACGTGTTGTGTGTTCTGCGGGTTGCATCGGTGTGTTGCGGGCTGCGTTCACTCAACTGTTGCACGGGACTCACGAGGTGGTGGACGTGTTGTGTGTTCTGCGGGTTGCATCGGTGTGTTGCGGGCTGCGTTCACTCAACTGTTGCACGGGACTCACGAGGTGGTGGACGTGTTGTGTGTTCTGCGGGTTGCATCGGTGTGTTGCGGGCTGCGTTCACTCAACTGTTGCACGGGACTCACGAGGTGGAGGAACGTGTTGTGTGTTCTGCGGGTTGCATCGGTGTGTTGCGGGCTGCGTTCACTCAACTGTTGCACGGGACTCACGAGGTGGCGGAACGTGTTGTGTGTTCTGCGGGTTGCATCGGTGTGTTGCGGGCTGCGTTCACTCAACTGTTGCACGGGACTCACGAGGTGGTGGATGTGTTATGTGTTCTGCGGGTTGCATCGGTGTGTTGCGGGCTGCGTTCACTCAACTGTTGCACGGGACTCACGAGGTGGTGGAACGTGTTGTGTGTTCTGCGGGTTGCATCGGTGTGTTGCGGGCTGCGTTCGTTCAACTGTTGCACGGGACTCACGAGGTGGTGGACGTGTTGTGTGTTCTGCGGGTTGCATCGGTGTGTTGCGGGCTGCGTTCACTCAACTGTTGCACGGGACTCACGAGGTGGTGGAACGTGTTGTGTGTTCTGCGGGTTGCATCGGTGTGTTGCGGGCTGCGTTCACTCAACTGTTGCACGGGACTCACGAGGTGGCGGAACGTGTTGTGTGTTCTGCGGGTTGCATCGGTGTGTTGCGGGCTGCGTTCACTCAACTGTTGCACGGGACTCACGAGGTGGTGGACGTGTTGTGTGTTCTGCGGGTTGCATCGGTGTGTTGCGGGCTGCGTTCGCTCAACTGTTGCACGGGACTCACGAGGTGGTGGACGTGTTGTGTGTTCTGCGGGTTGCATCGGTGTGTTGCGGGCTGCGTTCACTCAACTGTTGCACGGGACTCACGAGGTGGTGGAACGTGTTGTGTGTTCTGCGGGTTGCATCGGTGTGTTGCGGGCTGCGTTCACTCAACTGTTGCACGGGACTCACGAGGTGGCGGAACGTGTTGTGTGTTCTGCGGGTTGCATCGGTGTGTTGCGGGCTGCGTTCACTCAACTGTTGCACGGGACTCACGAGGTGGTGGAACGTGTTGTGTGTTCTGCGGGTTGCATCGGTGTGTTGCGGGCTGCGTTCACTCAACTGTTGCACGGGACTCACGAGGTGGTGGAACGTGTTTTGTGTTCTGCGGGTTGCATCGGTGTGTTGCGGGCTGCGTTCACTCAACTGTTGCACGGGACTCACGAGGTGGCGGAACGTGTTGTGTGTTCTGCGGGTTGCATCGGTGTGTTGCGGGCTGCGTTCACTCAACTGTTGCACGGGACTCACGAGGTGGCGGAACGTGTTGTGTGTTCTGCGGGTTGCATCGGTGTGTTGCGGGCTGCGTTCACTCAACTGTTGCACGGGACTCACGAGGTGGTGGAACGTGTTGTGTGTTCTGCGGGTTGCATCGGTGTGTTGCGGGCTGCGTTCACTCAACTGTTGCACGGGACTCACGAGGTGGTGGAACGTGTTTTGTGTTCTGCGGGTTGCATCGGTGTGTTGCGGGCTGCGTTCACTCAACTGTTGCACGGGACTCACGAGGTGGTGGACGTGTTGTGTGTTCTGCGGGTTGCATCGGTGTGTTGCGGGCTGCGTTCACTCAACTGTTGCACGGGACTCACGAGGTGGTGGACGTGTTGTGTGTTCTGCGGGTTGCATCGGTGTGTTGCGGGCTGCGTTCACTCAACTGTTGCACGGGACTCACGAGGTGGTGGACGTGTTGTGTGTTCTGCGGGTTGCATCGGTGTGTTGCGGGCTGCGTTCACTCAACTGTTGCACGGGACTCACGAGGTGGTGGACGTGTTGTGTGTTCTGCGGGTTGCATCGGTGTGTTGCGGGCTGCGTTCCCTCAACTGTTGCACGGGACTCACGAGGTGGCGGAACGTGTTGTGTGTTCTGCGGGTTGCATCGGTGTGTTGCGGGCTGCGTTCACTCAACTGTTGCACGGGACTCACGAGGTGGTGGACGTGTTGTGTGTTCTGCGGGTTGCATCGGTGTGTTGCGGGCTGCGTCACTCAACTGTTGCACGGGACTCACGAGGTGGTGGACGTGTTGTGTGTTCTGCGGGTTGCATCGGTGTGTTGCGGGCTGCGTTCACTCAACTGTTGCACGGGACTCACGAGGTGGTGGACGTGTTGTGTGTTCTGCGGGTTGCATCGGTGTGTTGCGGGCTGCGTTCACTCAACTGTTGCACGGGACTCACGAGGTGGCGGAACGTGTTGTGTGTTCTGCGGGTTGCATCGGTGTGTTGCGGGCTGCGTTCACTCAACTGTTGCACGGGACTCACGAGGTGGCGGAACGTGTTGTGTGTTCTGCGGGTTGCATCGGTGTGTTGCGGGCTGCGTTCACTCAACTGTTGCACGGGACTCACGAGGTGGCGGAACGTGTTGTGTGTTCTGCGGGTTGCATCGGTGTGTTGCAGGCTGCGTTCACTCAACTGTTGCACGGGACTCACGAGGTGGCGGAACGTGTTGTGTGTTCTGCGGGTTGCATCGGTGTGTTGCGGGCTGCGTTCACTCAACTGTTGCACGGGACTCACGAGGTGGTGGAACGTGTTGTGTGTTCTGCGGGTTGCATCGGTGTGTTGCGGGCTGCGTTCACTCAACTGTTGCACGGGACTCACGAGGTGGCGGAACGTGTTGTGTGTTCTGCGGGTTGCATCGGTGTGTTGCGGGCTGCGTTCACTCAACTGTTGCACGGGACTCACGAGGTGGTGGAACGTGGTTTGTGTTCTGCGGGTTGCATCGGTGTGTTGCAGGCTGCGTTCACTCAACTGTTGCACGGGACTCACGAGGTGGCGGAACGTGTTGTGTGTTCTGCGGGTTGCATCGGTGTGTTGCGGGCTGCGTTCACTCAACTGTTGCACGGGACTCACGAGGTGGTGGAACGTGTTGTGTGTTCTGCGGGTTGCATCGGTGTGTTGCAGGCTGCGTTCACTCAACTGTTGCACGGGACTCACGAGGTGGCGGACGTGTTGTGTTACGATTCCACTGCACTAGATGACACCATGACTGTATATTCATTCCTTCTCAAGGATATTCACGAATCTGTGGCCGAGCTTTCGCATAGATTTTGAGTAAAATAACAACATTTTAACATTAAAACATGATGTATATTATCAGTATTAGACACAATAATGGAGTGAAATCGTAAAAACTTGTGAAAACTAGTGAAAATCCCACGGTTTTGACGGAATTGAGGGATTTTTATACTCTTTTGAGTTCAGGCTTGTTTTTAATGTATGTTTTCAATGCACTATTACAAAATGACGAAGCGAATCTCCTTAAAAATATGTAACATTTGATAAATTAGTATCAAGTCCGTCCATGGGTCTAAATCACACCATGTTTATTTATTAATGATGACAACTACCATTATTTAAATCAAGGATGGTAAAATATTATTGCCACTACGTAAAATCAATTTTACATAAAATTCTTCAAATGTGTAGTAAGAGACAATTGACAGCGAGTGGCTAGCGACTATCCAGACAACAAAACGGAAGGGAATTCAAACCCACAGCTCTCAAAAAACCATTAATTTGAACGAGCACAGAAACTGGCTATTAAAACATGTTTCTGTCGCCGCAGTTTCGTATTCCTAATAAAAATGGCGATAATTCCCGCTTGGCGTCCGCATGCGTTGTTATTACATATCACCGTGGTGTGATGCACGACGCCCAATAGCGGTGACGTCACGGATTAATCATAGCGTCGCGACGTCGGAAATGAACTCCAGGTACGCGGGACGCGGTAACGAGGTAACACGGGCGACGCCGCCGAGTATCAGCGGGACAACGAGTACGTGGAACTCAATGCAGGATCTTCGGGGGAAAATATTCAGGAAACAGTATTTTGACTTCGAAAAATAACAGACCGCTCCGTCGCGCACACGGAGCGTTTTCGTGCCCGACTAATGCTGACCACATACTAGGAGCAAAGTTACGACAGTTAGCGATGAAAATGTAGATAAAGGTTCAGTACATGTCACCTCTGGCTTGCTTTTTCAATATTCATAACCGCTTGTCAACTATGGCAATTTATATTTTGTATTTCGCTCTAAAACAGATCAAAACCAACCGTTGGCGGGAAAAAAATTATCATAATTTTTAATGCGAGAAGTTTATTGTAACATCAAGAACTAAATAAACTTATTTTAAAAAATGTGTTCCTAACATGCATGTCAGTAAGAATCTAGTTCTTATATCTTCATATTTTCATATTTGCTAAAATTAAACGGACATTGATGAAGTAACATAAAATAATTTCAGAATATTTTATCAACAAAATCTTGCAAACATACAAATTGTTTACTGTAAACAACAAATCTTCAGAAAACACTGGCGTATACCTACTATGGGTAGAATACAGAAATCCTCAACATAATTTATTTTCTTCAAAATATCGAAATTTAAAAAATTTATAAAAAAAATCGGTCGTTGTATACAAAATACTCCTAAAAATATAGTTAAATCCCGTGAACTTGAACTAAAATAATGTCTCCGCATACGATCCTCTTCCCTCTTCTTCCCTCCGTCGATGTATACCTGGATACGCCACTGTAACTCCAAAACACAAAAATATCAATCATCCAAAACAAACACCGAACTATCCGCCGAAGTACTGAACAAACCATATCGGAACACCATCAGCGGGCCACACAGTTCATCATTACACCGTCGGGGTCACACAAGAGCGACCGAATTCACCCATTCGGCCCGCCGCATATTTACGACCGTTTAATATACTCCCCCTCCCCCTTGAACCTTCAGGGGAAATTACAGCGCCTCCTAATGCTGGAGGAGGCGCTGTGTCGAGCCTGACGAAGACTATAAATTGTCGAATGCGAAATACTATGTGTTACACATCCATTACGTGTGCGTCGGCGGCGTCGGCGGCGTCGTGTGTAGACGCCGGATTCCGCGAACCTGGTCGAGGGCAGTGAGAGTTATGCGTTGAAAGTATTGCAATGAAATGGGGGGGGGGGGGGGGAGTGTGGTGGCCACTCTGCGAACTAATAATACACTGATAATACGAATACAAATACTCGGGTTAATTTTTTACGATGCAATGGGCCAAAAACAAACGAAATTCCTGGATATGGAAATCGAATTACACAAGTTTCTTGTATACTGTGCCTTCAGGGCCTTATTCTAGAACTTTTATATTCCCAATTCTAATGGAATTCGGTTTCATTCAATGTTAATCTTTATGGGCGTGACCGGATTCCATCAGAATGGAATTGGGAAAACGTTCCAGAATAGGGCTTCAGGTTTCAAACATCCTGTCATAATGATGCTTCTTTTGAGTTATTATGAGATGACGTATATTTGGTTCAAGTAAAAACGGTATTTGAACGAAACGGATTGGCTGTTGGTCAGGTTCCTTGACAATCAATCCTTGTTATTATCAATGAAATCAGAGCTCACCTACTTGAGTTTGATGACGCCTTAGCATATACTTCATCGGATGATGCCATCAAATATGTACACTTAGCACAACTAAAATTGATCGGTGAACAAATTTGAATGACAGCTAGTCGTATTCACTAACAATCAATGTTTGTTATTAGCATTGAAATGAGAGGTCACCTACTAGAGTGAGACATGAGATCGCTTGGCAGACTTCTAATGGCGCGATCTTATATTTTTTTCAATGAGATTTATTGAGCGATCAATTTTAGTTGTAACAAGTGTGACAAGTGTCAGTCAATCCGAAACTTTGAAATATCGTTTTTACTTTGGCCAAGTGTACGTGTCTCACGCGGGGAAGTTTTTTTTTAATTTCACTCAATATCTGAAAATTAATAATAATGTATGTAAATTCCAGACCCACGTGCAAGATGTTAGTAGGCTAAGTCGAGTGCTCATCAAGTTGATAATAGCCGCCTAAGATCGCGCATAAAACTCAACACGTCGTGAATTCCACGCCGAAGTCCCAATGTTGATAAAACCCGATGCTATCAACACTTATCCTCGTTTACAGGAGCAGCTTATCATTAAATGCATGATAGTGTACGGCGTGGATGTGCCCTGGGCCGGGGCAGGGGCAGGGGGCAGGGGTAAGCGTGCCCGACTCACATAATTTACTGGACATTTTGATATACAAACAATCTTTAATGAAATTCTTGCCGTTCATTAATAACACATTATACCCTATAACCTCACCCCCCCCCCCCCCCCCCCCACCCCCAAACGAGCATTTCCGCGGGTGTGAATTTACACCCGAGCTCCGTTCGTTCATTTCAAACAACCCCTTCGGTGCTCGTCGGGGGAAATAATTTCGGGTTTCGTCGGGGGGTGGGGGTGTGCCGGGGGTGGCAACGGTTTGGGAATTAGTAACTCCAACTTTGACCTGATATGTCACCACTATCCCCCCTCTCTCCTCAGGGGGGGAAAGTATGAGGTCAATTGAATATTACTTGATAGGAGGTGAGATAAGGGTAGGTACGATTTAACCCCCGGGTTAAGACCGTAGCATAGAAACCCGGCGGGTCAGATCGAGCCGTTAACTCCAGTTAATAGGTGATTGGGAAACAATGGTGGACATCCGAGGGGCTTAACGGGGGATTATACTCGCGAAATTAAATCCCTTCCGTAACATAATCCATATTGCGTATAAATAACAAGAAAAATAGTCATCCTGATAATCCGTGGATTTCTGATTCCCGATATTTTTTTCCCCTGCGCTAATCCCTGCGAGTTTCATTGGGTGAAGGAGTGACGTCAGCAGCGACCTGCGGATATGAGGTATCGTAAATAACGCGGCGTTGCGGACGCGGGTGATAGATCGCGTTTAATAAGGCGGGGACAGTTGGATATCAACTGGGGATATATCGGCGAGCGCCGAGTTCAATGAGCGCGGCACCTCCACCGACCAGACAGCGTACACAGAGTGGAATTGCTCGTTAATAACAGCAGCGCAATGCACGGGAAGGTGGAATAACTCAGAAGAGTGTTCTGCAGGCAGATGTGACGAGGATATGGGTAGGTAGACGAGATTATGTTTTATTAATTGAAATATGTCGTTCAAACTGAATGGTTACATCCCCAACATTATCAGTCACAAAAGATGACTTTACGCGATTGTAAAACTAATGATCGGCTTCCCAATGATTTTTAGCAAGATCGGTCCATTGGTTTCACCGGAAAATTAGTTTATAACTTTTCCAAACATCTTTAGACAAAAACATGTGGGGTCTGCCGTGCCCACTCTCACAGTCACAGACAAGTCTCGTTTGAGTAATCAAAAGAACTTGATTATAAACCGAAAGGTAACAGTGGAAGAGTGGAAGATTCTGGATGATATATGGATGGGAACTCATTGACCAGACCATCTGATCTTGTCCAAAGATGATTGAACATTTCTTGAGCTAGAGACAATGTTGAGTCATACCGTTGTATAGAGGAAGAGTTACTCATGTGACATTTGAGAGATAGATTTCAATTCATAAAAAAAGTTATGCCCACTTTTGCACTGAACGAAGAGAACCTAAGATTGCACGCTCTGCAGATTTGCAGGCCTACAAATTATATATTTTAGTTATTTTGTTCCTATATTATGTTCTTCGATATTTTATGTGTGTGATTATTTTTTATTTTATTTTAGCAGCTCTTGCAATGTTGCCTCCAATGTTTGTCGAGTTGCATGTCTGCTTTTACGCTTGGGATTAAAGAAAGAAAGTCATATTCACGAAAGACTAAGTAGAACAGTTTACCTAAGAGCTTAGAAAGAAACGTCACACCAAGTAATTTGGATTGTTGAAGCAAATCTCATTTCTATCCGAAAAAAACAGTTTACTAGAATTGGCATTGCTGAGCCAATCATGTCGTCAATTTTTTAAGAATATAAAAATTCGCAGTTAAGCCGAGATACGTAAATGGGACTTAAAACGCCTTTCAGAAACATCAATTAACTGTTCTAAAACGCGCAGCAGAAATATAATTATTTAAAGTAACTTGCTAACATCCACTACGCAAATCGCTCGCAACAAAATCCCCAATCATGTTCTCTCCTCCGTCCTGGAGGTCGTCCCTGATTGGTCCAAGTGCATCACGTGACGAATGCCTGCTGAAAGCCGCGCTGTCACGCCGAGAGGGCGGTGAATCACGGGATCTGCAAGCAGCGCACTCCAGCCGCCGCGGAGAGCACTAAATCCCGGTGTTTGTACACTCGACCGAGCCGCCGTGCCCGCCGCTCTTAAGACCTTCTTAGTGTCGCGTGATTTAATAACAGACAAATGCATCATCTGTTGTAATAACACGCAAGTAGACGGTGACAAACTGCGCAACCGCGACGGTTTTGAAGCTCGCGGTGCTGGAGGCGATTGCCGTCCATGCAGATACTTACTACACATAGTTTAACATTCATTTAAAGATTGTGCAATATTATGACATACAGAAGAAAATATTCATAGAAAACTAAATCACGCAGGGCTGGCTTTTCAACGATCTGTTAAATCAGTAGTTAATAGTTTAACAGCTTCTTATAGGCCCAGTTTCTCCAGACTCTACTAAATTTTAAACAGTTGATTAGGACTAAATTGGCATGGCAACTACCAATGAAATTCCGTGAATAATCGTTTAAACTTAGCTACAGAGGTTTTAGCAGAACATGGAAAATCCGGCCTTTAGTGGTCATTCTAGGAAATGTCATTGGTTGTTGCCATGGCAAGTACCCTAATCAACTGTTTAAAATTTAGCACAGCATTGCTATTCTTCGATACGTGCGCAATTAGTGCGGAATTCTTTTAAGCCTTTTTACACTATGAACAATATAAATGTAGATAATTTTAAGTGTTTTAGTCAATTCCATAAGCATATAAATCAAACTGGCTAGAAATTGAAATTGTCCAATTTGAATTAGGCCAGTGTAATAAAGGCTAGATTAGTACGATTTAGTATAATTGCCAGGACTCAACGCGTTATGAAGGAATATCTTTCATACCTACAATTTGGACGGTAATATATCTTTGCAGGGAAATTAAAAAATAATGTAATAACGTAGGTATACGTAGTACGTCGAAAAACTATTTAGGCAGTTGACTATCAACTATAAATAATATTATAAATTATTATATTTCATTTATTGCAAATCAATTGTTGAGCGAGCGTAGCGAGCGTCACCACGGTACACTTATGGCACTTTCTCTGTGTGTTTGTTTTTTTTTTTGTTTTTTTGTTTTTTTGTTTTTTTGTTTTTTTGTGTTCACTGCCCAGGTCAAACCGCACAACCAATCGATCTGAAATTTTGTACACATACTAACGTAATCTATGCGATCCCTGGGATCTTTTCTGAACGAGATCCTGTGATTGGTTCAAATTTTATAAAAATTATCTTTCGATTGGTTGGTTCGATCAATTTGAAATTTAGCAAAGTCATTGCAACCAACATTGTACCCAATCAAAAAAAAAAAAATCAGCCAAATCCTCCAATTGGTTCAAATTTGAAACCATTTTTCCTGTGATTTTTGAAATTTAAACTGGAACCGATTGACCGACCAACTAAAAACTTCGCATGGTCATTTGTACCAACATTTAAGGTATTTTTGCCAATTTTCACTCTAATCTGTCGTTATTTTCAAAAGTTTTTGTCATTTTAGGGACATTTTGCGTGTTGGCTGTCAAATTCACGGCGACTTCGAATCTCCAGTTCAAGGCAAGGTAGTTAGAGCAGAAAGTTTTAAACGATATGAAACTAATAATGACCGTTCAACAGATTGATCTGATATTGTGTACACACACTACATATCATATCATATGGGTGGTCCCAGGTATATTTTTTGAACGAGATCCTGTGATTTTTGAAAATTAACAAGGAACCGTTCAATCATAAAGGTTTAATCGATCAACTTAAAACTTAGCAAGGATTGGCACCAATATTTGTGGAGATTTTGGAGATTTTTATACAAGTCTGTGATGAAACTAAAGAATTGTTGGCTTTTAATGACATTCGATAGACATAATTTCGGTTCGAGGTGTTGCGTGTATCCGTGCTCGATCATCAACGCGTTACACAGAGCGTTTTCCTAGTTTTAAATAAATTATTAAAAACAATTTTTTTATCATAATATTCCAATGATATTTGAAAACAAATCCTACAAGTATAAGTGACAGTCACAAGAAGTAGACTCGAATGCAAGGTAGAGCATATCTACAAACCCTGCTTGAACTTTCCTTTTTACAAGTTGCAAAGAGAAAAACAGACGTTATTAATTACTCCATGGGGGTTATAAGAGTTCACTTATATCACACAAAGTCATCAATTATCAACAATTAGAACTCACGAAACACTTCAACCTCTTACAAAATCGAATTTAAAAGTACCTGAACAAAAATTACCATTCACAAAAACACAAAACTCGACGATAATTATCGCCGATTGTATTCAACCGTCGGAGAGAAGATTGAATCCACTTGAAGTGTCGGAAACAGTGAAAACTACCCCTATAATCAACCCCCTTCACTTATTATATTACATCCAGCCACGTGAGACCCTCGAAGATTCTTGGTGACAACAAAAGCCCTGTCAAATGACACACAGACATGCGAGGCAAAAATACAAAAGTACAACTATAAATAAGTACACATAATTTCATATTTGACACAGAGGGTTGAAAAAAATCGTCGGTAACAATATGTTCTAGTAGAACGTGCCTTTGTGCTGCAAGGAAAAGTGCGTTTTCCTTCTACTCATAATCAAGCCGATAATTCAAACTCATAGAAGTGTCCTACGCTGGTGAAAAGGTGCAGGTTTCTCTCCCGGAAAGATTTAGCGTGCCATAGAAATAATGTCACTTGGAAAGAGAGAGAGCGTTATTTAGCACACCGCTGCCACCACGTGTAATGCTACCCACAGACGAGGACAAAAGAAGTGAAGAATATTGGGAGATTCGAAACTTCCTCCTTGCATGGAGAGATAATCGAAAAGTTTCTGTCGAGGTAATTTCGGTTGTTTTCTAATTAGTTTGGTTGTTTCATAAATTAGGTACTATTATCTAGAGCGATGTCCAAGGCGGTAATGTGCGATAATAAATTGTCAAACTATTTACAATAGAATACAAATTTATGAAATTGTAAAATTCTGTGTAAATAATTGCTTCAGAAAACATATAGCTTCTTTAAAATACAACACAACAAAAAAAAGCCATCATCATTAAAATGAGTAATGGATTAAATTATGTTTCTCAGAGGTAGAAGGCCGCAAGTCCATTTCAATGATTCTCGAGGTGAGCTCAAAAACCAACAATACTGCTTTCATCCAATATATTTATAGATTAGATTAGATTAATATGTTTTAACGGCGCGTCAACGACGAGGTTATATTACGCACATTAATGGTTACTTTTA
The DNA here is from genome assembly GCA_934045905.1 of Leuctra nigra. Taxonomy (NCBI): domain Eukaryota; kingdom Metazoa; phylum Arthropoda; class Insecta; order Plecoptera; family Leuctridae; genus Leuctra; species Leuctra nigra. The sequence continues at coordinate 28,917,679 of OW203767.1, read as the reverse complement.
ACTTTGTTGAATAAAGTGGTGGACATGGGGAGGGGACGACCTGAAGGGCCCGATCTGGGGGAGTCTGAAAATGGTGGGAAAGCCAGTTCAGAATTGGGACAGACCGGGGGGTGGAGGGAAGCTTCGGGCCGGTGGGACCCGATTTCAGGGGGATCACCATCTCGAGGGGGGAGGCCGGCCCGAGGGGCCCGCGAATTTGGGGAGGGCATGGGACTAGGTCGACCCTGGACTGCACTTAGTTGGGACCAACACTCGTTATGTGAGGCGGCCCCTTAAGCCCCACCACCGCGTCAAGGTGGCAGTCCATTGGTGGGGAATATATTTATAATGGTGACATGAGTCATCGTGTAAGATGATACTTCAATACGACTGTATTTGTTGGCATCAGTCAAATTGCAATTGCTAGAGCAAGATTCCAAAAATATTCAACGCAAAAACGAGAAAATGGACTTCAAGCTAATTCATATTCTTAGTAAACTTTTGAAATGTACTACAAATTATAACTAAATTAAAAGTATTTCAAAGATAACAATGGTTTGCAAATTTCCATCGAAAACAGTATACATGAGACGACATGCTTCATAATTTAACTTCTCCCGCGCAATTTTCCAGCTAAAATTCCATATATTCTAATATATCGAGAATGTAATTCAACCCTCACTGTTCCCAACACCCTAACTACCTTATTAGCCGGCTCTGTATTAATGGGTCCATTAATAAGAAATTTATTAGACAATTCAAAGACTGGGTAATTATAAAAATTACAAACACTCTACTCGGGAGAAACAATCTCCTCAAGAGTGTTTATTTGCAAGAGAGAGAGAGAGAGAGAGAGAGAGAGAGAGAGAGAGAGAGAGAGAGAGAGAGAGATGGAATATCTCAAGGATAGGGGAGATGGGGGCAAATGACGCCAGTCCAGTGTCCCGACAATTGGGTGGTTAATGTTTCAACTGCTGAAGGTATGTAATACAAGCAATCTACACGCTATAGGCGAATAGTTCTGGGGGCTGTTGCAATAAGGGTTGTGTTGCCCCGCGATGATTGGGAGGGGGTGAAACATTGTCGAAGTTAGACATTCCCGGGAGCAAGAAACAGTCTTGGACTTGGGGAATTCAAACGAGCAACAGATATCTGTAGTGCTGAAAGACATGAAGGATACGCGACTTCTTGACACCATCTTGGTGTGAAGCGCCTAACTTAGTTCAAGTATTCGGCACACAAGTTGTCCGAGCAATATATTGGTGGCACAAAATAACTGATCGTAAACATACTGATCAGAATACAAACTGATAGCAAAGTCCATACAATTAACTTTTTTCCGTTTGTATTTAACAGTGAATTATGAATATATTATAAAGAACAGTGTATGAAACTAAATAAAAAGTCTAAGAAATCTGTTGACAGGTATACCATAAAATTAAAATAAATATTCTGAAATTGTTTATTATATTCAGCGACACTTAAATTTAATTTACTTAAATTTGACGGATGCATTCACCCAGAGAAAAAGTTGTAACAAAATTATTACTTACTCATTCATGAAATTTATTCAAAAATCCAGATAAAAATAACTTAATTCACAATCTAAAATTTATTTATTGAAAGTTAATAATAACTGTGATCGTCAAAATATTATACGAAATCATTCCATACCACGAACTTGATGAAAAGTAATCACAAGATCTCAACAAAGCAGCTCTAATCATGCCTGAACAAGACAAACAGTGTCAGCATCCACTTCCATAACTATCCACCCCATTACCGCCTATCTTTACATAACATAACCTCTTAGTCTTAGATACATAATCCCGAACATTTTCTTAATGACGACCATTTTAATTTCACCCATAAGATGGTTATTACTAAAAATACTATCTGCGAGTGCAAGCTCCGGCTCGGGCGAGATAAAGTGTCCTCTGCAGAAATCTCTTGTTAGAATCGTCCCCCTTCTCCGCCGGTTTGGTATTTACTCCGGGGGATAATCAAATGTATTTTGCATACAGATCGCATGAAGAAGGCGATAAAGGGTTCATACTATCTTAGGTATAGTGGATGTTGGATTTTCCAGTTTTAATCGTTCCGCCTTTATAGCGCTCGACTTCGTTCTTGGAACAGTGGCGGAACGGCAATGCTGCGGGCCGCGCTGTTGCGGATATATCATCAGGATAATAACTTCTTCGAATCTTATTTTATGTAACGTCAGATAGAAAAAAATTCGTCGAGTTCCGGATCAGACAAATAAAAAACTACAGGAATATTGAGAAAATCGTACAACGAAAACGTTCAAATTTGAACAAAAAATTGAAAAATAGATACTAACTAAAAATATCGTAATTTACAAATGATTTTTTTTAAATATCGCACAAATAAATTTTTAGCTGTAACTGTATAGAGAAGGGAGAGGGGGGAGTATAATACATGGCCTAGCCTATAGGTACAGCCTAGCCACGCCACTGGCCTATTTGCACAACATAGCCACGCCACTGGACCATAGGTACAGCAGCGATCATTGGTACAGCCTAGCCGCGCCACTGGACTATAGGCCGCGCCACTGGACTATAGGTACAGCCAGCGATCATTGGTACAGCCTAGCCGCGCCACTGGACCATAGGCCTACAAGATCATGGCGAGAAAGCGTTGTGCATTCATTCCTTATCTATAAGAAGTAAGTTCACTTCGCAACGCTTTCCGACGCGTTCTGGGGCTGAACTTTTACACTTCTAATCGAAACAAAACGATCGCACAATAAAAACACTGTTTTTATCTTCTGCACAAGGGAGACTTGGAATAGGTAACACGGAATGTAATGGCCGATAAAACATTTGTTCGCGCTGGTTTGAGCATCGGGGGCGTGATTGCAGATTTCTCTCCGGCGATGTCAACAATTGATCGTTACGTGGCAGTCAATGAGTCTGATGGGAAGAACACAAACTAACATCTTAACATAGGTCCATTAGGTAACATTTGTACAGATAGGTCGTCACCGGTCCAGCTTTTACGTCTTGATTCTAACTGTATGGCAATGACGAAATCATGCTTTAATTTAACAAACCAAATTTTATATTTTAAATGAGGTCACTTTGTGTCATATTTGTCATCACATTAAAATTCTTATCGGAGAATTTTGGAAACACATATTCGGGCAAACCATAATTTCTCTAACAACGATTCTTTTAAAATATTTGCTCAAGGGCTCTTTAACATCTTTAGCAAACATAAGCAATATAAAAACTTGCTTTACTTTTACATCCGTCATTTTCACCGTCAAATTAGAATTAATATATCGACAACATTACAGTCGGGAGAAAAAGAGTATGACGTAAACTGTAATAATTATCGTAGAAATAAATGTTTTCAGAAACTGGTCTACCACTGTGTTCATGTTTCTATACTAGATTCTGACGTCACCGTCCCTTGAGTCGTATCTTGTGCTGGCGTCAATTGACTTTTTCAAATTTGGAATAGAAATTCCTTGACGAATATTTTCACCCACATAGGTATTTTGAGTATCGAGATCATGAACAATAATATTTTCAAATAATGTTTTCATTTGATTCAATATTCTAAGAGTAAAGATGCCATCACCGAGTGTCATTCCGAGTAAACTCTAAACCCGGCACCTCCACCACATTGACAAAATGTTTTCAATATCCCCCGTCCTAATTTGCCAGCCCACGACAAAATACCACCGAGACGCTCTAAAATATCACCTCCAAGATCACAAGTATCAAGTAAATTAAAACACGTCTCCCGCTTAATGCACCCCCACCCCCGCCCACCATCTCTAAATTAATTGTTCATCAATATAATTCCACTTTCTTCAGCACTCGAGAGTCGTTAAGGTCCTCAATTAATTAGACGTTCATCGCAATATTTCCCCCCATCGATCTGGCGTCACTTGACACTCTATAGATCCATCATTTGTCACTTCATATCTTAATTGTCCCCCCACCTCCACCAGAGCGCATACGATATTCCGTTGTCATAATCACTTTTTTCTGTTATTTTATTTTCTGTTGACTAACCGAATGATAATTAGGGCGTTGTCTAATTATATTGTAAAATTTAATTAATTAATTATTCGTAAAATTGTGCCACTATTACGGGGATAACTGCGATCGTCTTCGGTTTTTCGGGGCGACGCCCGTGTTTGCGTATTAGCGTGGCGTCGGCGTCGCGTGGCGTCGGCCGAGGTGACAACTGGTTTTATTTAGTGTCGGAGGCCCCGGAGCGTCGACACGGCTCGGCCCGACACAAGCCACGGGCAGTAACAACGTAGACACAGGGAACACAGATGAATTAGTATTTCATTATTGATAAACTGTAATGAGTGCGGGAGAAGATCAGGACATGAAGTACTAATACCACGCTTCAATTACTGGGAAAATATATTTAGTGAGCGTGGCCTTGAAGAGTTTTTTAATCGATTTGTATCAATATATTTTACCAATGTAATTGTTAACAAAATAGGGCTTTGTACGAATATTCAGAACAGTTCAATGAAATTAATTTCATAGTTTGAAATAAGTTATTAGTTTTATTTTGTCCAACAGATGTTTAGTGCCATAATTTTACTGATTTTCGGGAACTAAACATCTGTAGGACAAAGTAAATCTAATAAACCATTAAAAGCTATGGAATTATTTTCTTTGAACTGTTCTGAATACTCGTACAAAGCCTAATTTTGTTAACAATTACATTGGTAAAAGATTTTGATAAAAATGGATTAAAAAACTCTTCGAGACCACGCTCACTACCAAGCCGTCTTAAGGAATGGAGATTAAAAAATGTCTCACAACGTTTATTTCAAATATAGTTTTTCTCGGTGGAGGCCAATGATGGGAAGGTTCCCTACTAATAGGCCAAGACCGCCTCTTCCCACCATCCTTGGACCACAGAGACGTAGTGAAAAACGCGTGCAATAAGTCGTAATTTCCTATACAAATAACCGGCCAAATCGGGTTTCAATCCACTTTTTGAAAGAGATTTCTTTTCTTTTACATGTTTATAGAAGAGATAATTAGAAATGTAGGTATACCTATAATTACGTATATCAAATTTCTTTTCGAGATGGCAGATTTTGCATCTATATCCTCAATATTGAATGTATAGGTTATTTGTTTGGATATTAGTTGATGCAAATCCATAGTGTCCATGGGCCTTATTCTAGAACTTTTAAATTCCCAATTATGATGGAATTCGATTCCATGCAATGTGGCCGTGACCGGATTCTATCAGGAATGGAATTGGGAAACGTTCTGGAATAGGCCTCCATATCACTTTTTCTAAAAATTCAAATCTGGTGGCACATTCTCAAATCTTCCATCAATCCGCATGATCTTGCCATAGGTGTCACGATGCAATGAAGAAGTATGACAATCGCCAGTGAAGACGGTCATCCATGGGTCAATCCCAAGCGACACGCTCTTGTTATTAATTAGCGGTCTAACCGGTCACGCGTCACGCGTCACGCGTCACGCACGCCGAGGATATGATTTCATTACTTTATATGGGTGGATGTGAAATGCAGGTGAGTGATGAGCCTGATCGCGGTCACGTGATCGCATCGGGTGTGAAGCAGTCACGTGCGGCGGCGCTGTTGTCGCAGATGTGCACATTTCAGGAATCGCACACTTTAAACCAGGTATCGGCAACCTGCGGCTCCTTGGTGGTTCTTGAATGGCGCTTTATAATTTAATACAAATTTGGGATCGAAAAAATTTGAAAATTCGAGAAAAAACGCCCTGCGGGGCAACAATTGGAAGGTTATTTGATTCAATTTGTTCATTTTAATGTCCTAAAATCACTTTCAAATTGTTGAAATTCTTTTAAAACGCCCTGCTGGGCAACAACATAATATAAAACTATAAAAAATATAAAAATAAGCTTATAATTCAATTTATTATTTTCGGTGTAGTATATTATATTTGATTGCCTCTATTGCGGCTCCCATTATTATCTAATTTATAAATTTTGGGGAAATTGGCCCCTTCACTAAAAAGGTTGCCGACCCCTGCTTCAAACGATAACGAAATAATATTTCTAAGTTAGACGGCGGAAATCCATTTAAATTGTTCTTGAAGTAAACTCTAAACCCCGTAAACTTGCATTCATCCATTGACAATCGCTTCTTTGTTTGGGATTCCCAAGTATGTTGTCGATGTATGCTGACAGAGCACGCCGCCTCGTTCTTACTTCTAGACCAACATTCTTCAAGCGTCCGGCTGAGATCGTCCATTTTGCCAAATTGCAGGGAAACCTGACAATGTAGGTACAACAATATTCTTCTGATGGTGTCGTTTATTAAATGTCTCGAACATCGACTATAGAACCATCCTTTGCGTGACGATTCTGAGCTTTAGGATTTGTAAACTGGATAACATACAACTTAGGTGTGTGCATTTCCCGATTTCCCCATTTCATTTCTTCATCTCCTCACAAGCCCATTTACCAAGCAATGTTTAATTGCATTGAGGACATCAGTAATTGTAGATGTTGAGATTTCTTCTATAAGAAAACCACAGATTGTAAAATCCGTAAAACTTGAACAAAAAATATTTCATTGGCACAACTGACAAAACCTTTCAGAATTTTAACGAGTTCTTCGTAAATGTGAATATACAAATTTTAATCAATTTTGAGTTTGAAAAAAATAACAAAATAATTTCCCACTGTATTCGCACTGCTCTCCTTGCAAATACATATTATTTAATTAAAAGTGAATGTAGCCGTCTTGAAATTGTCTCTCATCAATGTTGTCACTGAACAAAGAGGTATGATTAAACACACTTCTTGTTAAAAGTACAACACACAAATCATCCCCTAGATCGGTTCAGAACGAATTTCTCACGAATAAAAAAACTCCGCAAGAAATTCTTCTTCTCTGCAATGAATAATAAGATTCTCCGAACATTTAGATCAGCAGCGATTATTCAGTGTGCGATGAATTATCTGCTCCCTTCCCTTCCCAGCATCAATCTTCCAGAGAGGAGAGAAAAACTCACACAAAAATTCATAATTTTTATCTGTTCTTTAAGCTTATTTTTCCATTCGAAACTCCGAGAAAAACGGATAAAAAATATCGTCAATATTTCGACATTCTGAGAAGGCTAATTTAAAACAACAGGATTACACTAGGAATAGGCGTCGCAGAAACTTGAGAAAGAAAAGAGAAAGAGAGAAAGAAAAGTATTTGAAACTTGTATTTGGTTCTTGCGTTTTAGAATGCAACAGGATGCAACCAACAATTTTAATGCAATGCCGTATTCAATATTGCAAAGAGATTGTAGAGTGGTTTAAAAATAATGTTATATAATGTTAATGTACACATTACATGTTATTACATGTTAATGTTAATGCAATGTGAACTAATGTAGCAAAATAATGTTAAAATATTGACTTATTGGGTCCTTCTTTCATGCAATATTGTTTTCCCTTCACCTCAAGTCCTTGAGGCTAAAACAAGGAATACTATCAATTCACTGTAAAAATGAACGACCTTGGAACATAAACTCAAGTCATTTATAAGATTGCCATCAAGCAATGTACCTATGTGAAACAATTTATAGCATTATACACACGGTTTAGTGTACAGTCATTAAAATCGTATTAAAAATTGAGCTAAATGACTGTCTTGACAGAAGATTTCAAGGTCATCATCCTTCCTGTGAATAGAATTTAGTTAATTAGTCGCTCACGGATCTGTCCATGGTACCAATCACGTTATTAGGTAGCGCTACAGGATTTCAAAACACTTGCATTGGAAATCTATCCGCGCTTTCGTCTGACAAGTGTAACATTGGTTGAGTCCTCGCCGAGTCCCGACGGTTATGTTTTATCGTCCAACTAATGTCGACACTGCTCAATCAATCACACAAGACTCCGAGAATAATCTGCAGAAAGAAATGAGCCTAATTTTAATACCCCTCCCCTATAACAGACTTATCTTGAATTACACTGATAGCTTCTCCCTCCATTACAATACATCTTCAAGAGAAACACATCAAGAACAAGATATAAGACTTTTATAAGAACGAAACTATTCAAGAAAGAACGTTAAAAAGGATCAATATTAAGAGTCGACAGTACTCGCAGAAAATTTCGATTCCGATGTAAAAAAAAAATCCTAGAAATGCATGAAAATGTATTATTAGCTCTTGATTGTACGTGACATTTGTGACATTTAATCGTGTGTTGCATGTTGCATATGCTGCTGTGAAGTAAGTTATTTTAATTCAAATATTTAAAACCACAAAAAAACATAAAAAGGCGGTCCCTACTTTTTTCTTAACGGCTTGACCGATTGTTTTCAAAATTTAACAGCATAGATATAAATAGTAAATCTGTGTCTCTAGTGCTCGATAAAAATAATAAATGTTTTTTTCTCGTTTTGAGGAAGTGCTAACATGGGAAATATTTGAGTCTTTTTGGCACATCTGCCCTGATATAACTAAACAAAAAATAAAACTTTGGGGCTACTAGAGACACAGCTATCTACTCTATATCTATAACCTGTGAAAATTTGAAGACAATCGGTAAAGCTGTTTAGAAAGAAAAGGGTCCGCCTTTTTGTGCTTCATGAAACATGGATTTCATCAAGTATCGTAGACTCTTAAGTAGAAATTGTCCAAAATAGCGATGAATTCACTTTCAATCTGCAAAATGAAAGTGACTGACTGGATATCGGAAGGTCGGGGGTTCGAATCCTACTCAAGGAAAATCTTTTCATATTGCAGTTGGTATTTATTCATTCCATAACAAATTAAGTTTCTAATATTTAATCAGTGAGAAATAAAACGACAAAGAAACGGACTGCTTGCAAAAGAGAATTTACATTTTGAGATGGAAATTGCAATTTTGAAAACCGATTTAAAAAAAACTCGCCCTCTCTGGTATCCTGAAAATTAAGGAGATAAAAAATTAACCTCTAAATGGTGATTTCTTTCGGTAAGATTTCCAATTTCGTAAATCACCTTCCCACTAATTTCGATTACACCATTAAAAAAAATCACATTAATTCTCCGAAACGAAAAGCTATTACTTAGAATAAAACGTCTCCGCCACAGATTTGATATTTTCTAATCCCCGCGGGCAATTTGTAACTGTTATCGACTCGGAACCAAAGACCACCCCTCGAAGATCGGAATTATGCGATCTGATTAATGAAAATATCCTTGTGATTGATCGGGGATGTCGCCACAACGCAGTCGTCAGGGGTGGGGGAGGTGGTTTAAAACAGGGGTTCTAAACTATATAATGGCTGTGCATTGATTCCATTTGATGACATCTTCTGATTCCTGCACGTGATGGCAGGGGGGGGGGGGGGGCGAAGAAATGGGATTCAATTATGAAATTGTGATTTGCTGTTTCAGCAATGTGAATATAATAGATATAGCTGCGAAGAAATCGACCTAGGAGAGGAGTTCGCTTTCTTACGATGTGGAAGAACAAAAATGAAGAAGAGAGAACTCGAGCATTATATGTCATTGAACGACGTTCTTATTTACACAAGATCACTGATTTGAATATTATTTGTGATTGATTAACTTAAAATCGAATAACAATTATTTTATTTCAAATTATATTCACCATAAACGAGAGTGTAAGAAGGGCAAATGGTGATAGAATAAAATGTGATGCAAGTGGGAATAGTATAAGTTTGAAAAAAAAACGGTGGTGAAAGTAAGACTTCTTGGTGAAGAGCTAGAGGACTAAAAAAACTGTTGAGACTAAAAACTAAAAATCTAAAAGTTTGTTTAGTCATGAAGACAAATGGCATAATTTAAACGCTCTGTAACGCGTTGATAAGCGAGACTTTGAAATGAGAATATATTTGAGTATTCAAAACAAACATAAAACTTATATAAAATGTAAATTACTCTTCAATTTCTAGACAGATTTGGCTGAAAAGTGTAAAAATCTTCAAAGGGCCGGTATTTCAATAGTCTGCTAAACCATTAATTAAGTTTTAATCGGTCATTCGAGGATTGTAATTGGTTGTTGCCATGGCAATATCGTCCTAATTGACTGTTTTAAAGTTAGCAAGGCATTGAAAGACTGGCCCTAAATGTTCCAAATAGCCAGCCAAATTTTAATTTTTAATTTTTTTTTATATACTAATTATATACTAATATACTAAATTTAAGTATGCTAAAAATAATCATCAAATACTAAAATAATTCTGGTTAAAACTTGATTATTCAAACGCGTATAGTATCTCAACATGCAACACAACAACCTTTAACATCGATTTAAAGTCTCTCTACACAAACTATCCATCTTGCAAGGGGCCACATAAAGGATCCCGCAGATACTCCAGTTATATACGGAATCGGCACCAATGTGGCATCAGTCCGCTTTATCCATCCCAAACGTCAGATCCCATCAGTCCCCACATTCCCAAACAATAACCTTCAAAGACGACACGTCCCACTTCTGATCGCCTCCCCCGGGAACAGGGGGGGGGGGGGGGGTCACCGCCACACAAAACGACGTCAACCGGATGACAAATGTACGGATCGCGCATCTATAAACTAGAGTGGATTCCCGAGCCGGGAAGAAATATTGATGCGAGCGTCGAGGACTCTCGGGGTGCGATATTAGTATTCAGTCTTCGAAGTCATCCGTCATGGCGCTGGCTTAGAGATGATACAACACTGGTGGCGGTGGTGGGATGACGGAGAGCAACATCGAGCAGCGCACGGATTCGAATCATATTGATAGTGTAAACATACGTATTTGATATTGATCATGTATTAATTAACAATACAAATAAACATCAGCAATTCCTTCTACCTACAGTGCGTTTGGACAGGACATTTCAGCACCTGAGGGTCAATGTCTAAATACAATTGCCAATAAAATGCTGTTAACACCACAGAAATGTGGATTTTCTTTGCTCCTTTATTGTTATAGGGTAAGATGGAGGTAGTGCATGAAAAATATCCAAAATTAGCGTGTATAATAGGAATTCCAAGCAGAAAACAGTTTTTTCGCTGCTACAAATTGCGTGTGGAGTGTACCTACTGTAGTTTTAAAAATAAATCCTAGTTTTAACAAAAAGATAACTTGGTGGCAGAGGCAGGATGGGTAATAAAACTTGGTGGCAGAGATAGGATGGGACATACAACTTGGTGGCAGTGTTAAAATGGGTGATACAACTTGGCGGCAGTGGTAGGATGGGCGATAAAACTTGGTGGCAGTGTAAGGATGGATGATACAATTTGGTGGCAGTTTTAGGATGGGTGGTACACTTTGGTGGCAGAGGTAGGATGGAAGATTAACTTGGTGGAAGAGGTAGGATGGGTAATACAACTTGGTGGGAGAGGTAGGATGAGTGATACAACTTGGTGGCAGTGTTAGGATGGATGGTACAATTTGGTGGCAGTGTTAGGATGGATGAAACAATTTGGTGGCAGTGTTAGGATGGATGGTACACTTTGGTGGCAGAGGTAGGATGGGTGATACAACTTGGTGGCAGTGTTAGGATGGATGATACAATTTGGTGGCAGTGTTAGGATGGGACATACAACTTGGTGGCAGTGTTAAAATGGGTGGTACACTTTGGTGGCAGAGGTAGGTACCGCTGATGCAATATGGTAGAATGTCAACGATCCGAAAGTTTACTTTCTTCTGTGAATAGGGGTGACGATATTGGTATACAAATATTTCACAAGTGTTTTCACTCAAATATTTCTTATACCGCTAATAGATTAGTTATGTCACATACAGTTGTAAGTGTGACATTAGTTTCTAGTTACATTTTCAATATTTTATTTCGTTGTAGACTGAGACACAACAAGCAATCAAAGACTGATACAATCGAGAGAGCTACCGCGTATTTCTCCTCCATGAAACATATTCGTCATGATGCAGGACACCAGTTCGTCTCACTACCATCACGTGAGAGATCCCCCGAGACCCCTGCGCGTCTCCCGGGACACCCGCTCGTGCTGGTATTACAGATGACACGTCTTCACACGCATGCGTAGCATCAGTTCCTCTGTTCTTCTTCCATCGAGATGCAACTCTCATTCGCAACTCTCACAGATCCGTTCAGAGATGAAACATCTCCGTCAATTACTTCGTGCATACACCTAACTCGTATATTTTGATTAAGAGCTAGTTTCAAATTTCAAATATTAAATAGGCATCTTTTTGCTGAGTAAAACCAGTTCAGTGGAGTAATCGTTTACTCATTCAAATCCTGACAGTTGCGCCTCAAAATACTATCAGACAAATAACTATAATGAACACACCCAAAACAAACATAAGTGACAAAGAGAGAAAAAATCCGAAAGGGAAATAAAATACAATATTTCCTTCCCTAAATTAACCCAACGGCTGGTGTAATGGATACCTCGGTTCTCGTCAGATCACCGAGGTTAAGCAACATCGAGCGGGGTCAGCTGTTGGATGGGTGACCATTCAACTCTGTCCTGCCAGTTGCTGCCGTTGGGCCAGAGAGACTGGGGTGGTTGGGGGTTAGTGTAACGACACCCCTCCACCTGATATCAGTCTCTCCACGGGCGTTACACCGTCCTTGGAATGGGACGTTAAATACCAGCAGAGCGCAGGGAGCTAACTACTCACTCGCTTGGCGCATCGTCAATGGAGTAGAGTTGTTGAGGCCGCAATAGGACTACCAGTCCTGTAACGCCATTAAAAAAAAAAAAAAAAAAAAAAAATTAAAACAAAATGTGGAATTTGAATCTGCAAGGGTGGTTGAGGTTGTTCTTCATTGGTTTTTAAGATGATGCAAACGCTCGGTCGTTGTAGCAAATTGAGGGAGAAAAATTGTTTCATTAGTGGGTTTAACTTTGATAGGATGTTCACATGATCAGTCTACTTGTATAATAGATCTTCTAGATTTGTGTGTCGTGCATTGTTAAATAGCCCCGGTTATTTAACAAAACCTAGCAGAACTATGCAATGTCGGATACGAATGGAGATCAAACCCGTTAACCAATTGATCTCAAATTTTAAGAGTGTGTGTTTCAATGATAACCTTAGGGTAGTTACTTGGCACATTTTTTTATAATTACATTTTATACGGCACCCAGAAAGAAAAGAATATAGAAAATTTTTCACCAAACTAATTATTACTAATTATTTAAGCAAAAAATTAAAAATGTACCAAAAGGATAACCCTAAGTTTGTCTTTTATTTGAACACGATAAAAATTTCAAATCATTGCGTCAGCCCATATCGCCTCCAATCGTAAAAAAGTGCCTACAACATGCGGCAAATACGCGCGCGTGCACCGGATATCAGATCCCTTGACTGCCGATCGTTTGGTTAACATCTGACAAATTACATGCTGCTGGGTATTTGCGTACAAAGCGGCATTCTCGAACACTGCTTATAAATTCCAAGTGCACTTTTACAGAATCCTCCAAGAGCAGAGAGTGAAGTCTTGAATCATATCAGCAATCTGAAATCGCTCCAAGCGCCGGAATTGCTAATTCAAAATCAATTAGCGATGAGAAACTATCCACGCCTGTCCGCCGAAATATTCCCAAAGTCCACAGGCGAATACCTAAATTGAAATTAAACGCCTCCTAATTAGCAAAGAGTTAATTAGATTTTAGTGGGCATTGTTTCATAATATGGATAGTAGATATTTCATTTGAGAATTGTTCCACTGCGACATCTTTGGATAATCGAAATTCAATTAGGCCATTAGGGAAGGTTTGGGGGGGTCGGGTGGGGGGTAGGGGGTGAAGATGGTTCGAGGGAAGGGGGTAAGGTTTGATTTATCGGCACGGGCTTTCTGCCGATGACAACATAACCATAGGTTACCGCCTTAATGGTTCGCCGGGGTTCGGGTTGGGGGGGGGGGGGGTGAAAACTTCCGAAAACAAACATAACTTTACCATCAAGAGCTGCGCCGAAGATATTATTCATTTAATGAGAAATGGATTGAATCTGCGTGATCTATTAGTTTGACTCTACAGACGGTTGTGGAAACGTGGGGACGGTTTCAATAATCGCTGCCATCCGCCCGCCAGAGCTTTCAGAGCTTTAGAGACAGCTTTATCTACGCTTGTGATTGTACAGCGAACAGTTCGTTCCGTTGAGGTTGTCTTAGAAGTCTCTAATAATGATACACTTTGACAGAAAGAAAGGAGATATATATGATGAATGGAGAGGTTGACGAGGGTAGGAAGAACCCACGTAACTATCCCAGCATGAGATGTATCATGATAATACATTTTTAAATTCGTTTAAAAATCTTATTTTCTAAATATAAAAAAATACGTTTATAAAACACACTTTTCTGAAACAGAAGTGTACATTAAATTCCAAAATTTAAATTCAGTTGACATTTTGGCGGGAAACGGTATTTCTGGCCAGTCATGTCCTTTATTTATTGTTACCATGGCAACATCATTGTTGGTTTATAAAAATGGCATCACTCGACAGGAATACCGTTTTCCCTCCAAAATGTCCACTAACCTTATTTTGTATTTGGGGATGAAAATTTACATTTTTGAGGGTGAAATAGTGTGTTTTAGTTTTAGCAGCAAATGTATTGTTAATTATTGTAATAATACGGTAAAATCGGTGCGGGGTACTAACTTATTACAGAATTTTACCGTATTATTTCAATAATTAACAATTCATTTGTTGGTAAAACTACAACACACTATTTCACACTCAAAAATTCACATGTTCATCCCCAAATACAAAATTAAGGTCAGTACCCTTCAAGGACTGGTACCTTATTACATTACTGTAATAAGTAGTGTAAAATTATGTAATAAGTTATTACATAATTTTACCGTTATTTCAATAATTATTATAAATGGATTCTGAAAGATTCTACGAAAATAAATATATAATTTGCAAACGTAGTTTAAAAAAAACGTGCAACTGCTTCGTTCCATGGCGATCAATTTACTTTAGAAACCATATCTCCATGTCCCTGTAAACCAGTCTAAAGAAACAAGACAAATCTCCCCGCCAGCCCCGCGGCTCATCTTCGCTCTCCAAGAAATCCAATCCTTGGCAAGTTTAATCGCCGCAGATCGTCGCAACAATTGAATTATCTGCCGCCAGGTTCGCCGAGATCGCGCGACGCCCCCCCCCCCCCCCCCCGGCGCCACCCCCGCCACAGGTGGCAACAAACGACAATTACTTGTAACAATACATAAAACATGCCCCACCACGGCGCCCGAGCGCCAAGGTAATTGGAAATAGAATTAAAACAATGCCCCGAACCAAATTATATCCCGGAATTATTAAGTTTTCAGAAGACATTGTGTGTTACTGGTTGCGCGGTTTATAAGAAAGACTGGTATTAATTAAAACCTTGTACAACGAATGACGAGGACAGACATATATAAACACTGAGTGTATGACGAAGAAAGACATACATACACACTGAGTGTGGACTGATTTCGAAGCTTGTCTTCAGCAAAGTAACGAATGAAGAAATTCAATGAAAATGTAATCCCATAAAGTAATGTCTATAATAATTACATCTAGATATTGGATTCAGAGTCGTGGCCACGTTTTAAATACGTTCCAAACTGCAAATATTCTGTATCTCAGAGGCAGATGGGCAGAAGTCAATTTTAATGATTCTTGAGGTAGTTCATAAACCGGTAATTCTGCTTAATCCAATATATTTGCAATATTGATATAAGTTATTGTGTAAGAGAATACTTCAATATTACTGAATTTGTTGAGATCAATCAAATGGCAATGAGCAAATGAGTGGACTTCCGCGTTTCTACCTCTGAGGTACAGTTAATAATATATTAATATTGATATTGGCAGTAGTTATGTTATTTAAAACTATACACGTAAGGATAAAATATTAGTTACGTCTCAATTAAAATAATATGTAAAACAGCTATTTTGGGAGGACAATATTTCCCAGAACTTCACGGGTGAGGATCACTGTTTTCTTCTAAATTAGGCAAATTATGATGAATATCTTACTAATAAGTAATTACCGCCCTTCGCGACACTTTCTTACACTAATCATCGCGAAATAATGATCATAATGAGCTAGCTCCAAGTAATCTTTAAACACAAAAATCAAAATCATGAATGTAGCCATTAGCTGATACAGGTAAAAACAACGTCCTATACGGACCATTCAATTAACATGTATTTAAATGGCGATTGAATAGTCGACTGTGTTCTCCCCTAACACAGCAGTAAGGAAACGTTAAATTCACAGTTACTCTTTGAAATAAATTTACACAAATTAATCTCCTTCAGTTGGATGGAAACATAAGTCAAGTACAATAATGTGAAACTGGGATATATCGCAAGTTTCAATAAACTTCATTTCTATCCAGCGGGATAGCCGGTATAGAAGGGAGTGGGAGTGGATATTGGTCCAGATATTAGATCATCCCCTCCCCCCCTCCCCCTTCCCAACCCTCTCTGAAGACGCAAACAAGGCGCCACAAACGATGTTTCCGAGGCGTCTGTGAAATTTGCCGCTCCATCGGCGGCCACGCTGGACGACGATAACTCGATTCCGACGTCCGACGTCGGTATTAGGTTAGACGTCGCCCGGGGCGTCGCGGCGTCTTGTGGCGACGTCGTCCAGAGAAACACATGGGGAATCGGCTCAGGGGCGAGCAAAGTCAATCGAGAGGACATCTTTACTTCAATTCACTTGTGTTTAATGGCGCACGGTTCTGCACTTGGCTAATGGTGCCGGATGAATGATTATTATTATGATGATTATGATGATGACGAACAATAGATAAGGATGGACGGTGGGAAGGATGTGGTCGTGGCCTATTGCAGTGTTGTTAACTAGCATGATACAAAGTAACCTACTTCTTAATTTGAAAATAAAGTATTTGTATTCGTTACATTTTAATAAATTCATGTAACATTGCATGCATTTATTTCGTTTCCAGTTCCGCATAATATCCAAGTCAGTCAAATTAATGTTAGACATTTCTGAGCACAAGTTCCCAAAAGTTGATTTAAAAAAAAATTAATTATTGTCAGAATTTATGGAACCTATTGGAACCCTTATGGAACCGAAATGAAACCGGAACCGGTATTTAATTTTTTCCAGAAACCGGAACCGGTACCGATATCTTTAAAAACTTGGAACCGATATTAATTTGGGTTCCAGTCCCTGCTCTAGACTGAGGAAAATGAGGAAATATGACAGTCAGGAAGGGAAGGACAGCCGCGGGAAGCGTTCTCCGCAAAGTAAGTCCAGAGCTTTGCATGAGCCAACTTACTCCAGTTAAATCTCAGACATACTTATTAGAGTTTTCGCGTTCCGAGTCCCAAGCAAAGAAGCTTCATAACATGCAGCTGCACCCAACATGTCGAGGTGTCCGGCAAGGGGCCGCGTGCAAGAGGGTCGTGATCGAGCGGTGACCCGGTGACCGCCGACCCCCGCGGTCATATCGGCAGGGGGGTCATTACCGACACTGCCAAGGAGGTGCTACAGGTCATGGGGCACGCCGGGCGTTGATAGCAAGCAGGGAGAAGGCGCATGCAACATGTCGAGGTGCCCGGCAAGGGGCCGCGTGCGAGAGGGTCGTGATTGAGCGGGGGCGCCGGTGACCCGGTACCGCCGACCCCCGCGGTCATATCGGCAGGGGGGTCATTACCGACACTGCCAAGGAGGTGCTACAGGTCATGGGGCACGCCGGGCGTTGATAGCAAGCAGGGAGAAGGCGCATGCAACATGTCGAGGTGTCCGGCAAGGGGCCGCGTGCAAGAGGGTCGTGATTGAGCGGGGGCGCCGGTGACCCGGTACCGCCGACCCCCGCGGTCATATCGGCAGGGGGGTCATTACCGACACTGCCAAGGAGGTGCTACAGGTCATGGGGCACGCCGGGCGTTGATAGCAAGCAGGGAGAAGGCGCATGCAACATGTCGAGGTGCCCGGCAAGGGGCCGCGTGCGAGAGGGTCGTGATTGAGCGGGGGCGCCGGTGACCCGGTACCGTCGACCCCCGCGGTCATATCGGCAGGGGGGTCATTACCGACACTGCCAAGGAGGTGCTACAGGTCATGGGGCACGCCGGGCGTTGATAGCAAGCAGGGAGAAGGCGCATGCAACATGTCGAGGTGCCCGGCAAGGGGCCGCGTGCGAGAGGGTCGTGATTGAGCGGGGGCGCCGGTGACCCGGTACCGTCGACCCCCGCGGTCATATCGGCAGGGGGGTCATTACCGACACTGCCAAGGAGGTGCTACAGGTCATGGGGCACGCCGGGCGTTGATAGCAAGCAGGGAGCGAGACAAGGGAGCAACATGGGGCGAGACAATGGGAAGGAGAATAAAAATTAACAAAATTAACAGAAGCAATGTTTTTTTACACGGAGTGTTTTTTATGAGGATAAAAATTAACAAAATTAACAGAAGCAATTTTACTTATACGGAACGCTTTTGATCAAGTTTAACGTATAAGTCGTAATGAAAGAAAAGTTATTATCCATTTAAGGGGGGAGCCCCAGCCTTGACTGGCAAAATAACACAGAACTTTACTATTACATACCTCTGTAGGTATCCACACTTACTGAAATTTTTTCTGCAGTGCATACTGTTACTAACATAAAAAAATTTACATTGTTATGTTTTTTGTTTTTTGTAATTTTTAATAATTTTCTATACAAACAATGTATTTTGACAATTATTGGACAGATGACAAAATATGTTGACCATCAATTAACTGATTTTGGTCAAATATTTTTTTTATATCATCTACACATATGTAACTTTGAAATAGACTAGAATAATTTTTCTAACTACATTATTAGGTTCAAAATTATAAAGATTTATAAAGTAGGTACTCAAGAAATATGGTTACTTCAGGTGTATTACTGTCCCCTATTATTGCCCTATCTGTTCAAACACAAAAATCCTAGTCTATCTGCAAAGCTCTACATAAAATGAAATTGTGGTTCAAATTTCATGAAAATCGGTCCAGTAGTTTAGAAGTTACGTTGTCATTTAGGTGGAATTTTTTTATTTGCTGTAAATTGCGTTTGAAGTTAAAGCTCTTTTTTTACCTACAATGTTTCAAAAGGCATCCGATTTAAAATGTTAAAAAAAAATGTTCGACTTATCATCATAAATTTTTTGATTTAATACAAAACACACTCTAAACAATATAATAAGATTAAGAAAAAAAGATCAACAAAAAAAATTCAAGGCTGGGGCTCCCCCTTAATAAAATAGGTATGTTCCTTTTTTGTCAAAAGTTGATCAAGAACTCAATAAGCTATCAATACCTATAATTAAAGTGTACTAAGGTCCAACTTTTCAATACTCTGCTAAAACTAGTAGTTATGCTTAAACGGTCATTCAAGGAATGTAATTGTTTGTTGCTTTGCAAAATAGTTCTAATTAACTGTTTAAAATTGAGCAGAGTACGTTATTTTTTTTTATTGAAATATGCAATATTCTGCTAAATTTTAAGCAGGTGATTAGGACTATATTAGGTACCATAACAACACCCAATGAAATTCCTCGAATGATCGTTTAAACTTATAACTACTGGTTTTAACACAGTATTGAAAAACCGGTCATAAATAAAACAGTTAAAATACTTGAAAATAATGATATTTTCAATAAGAACTGATTTTCTGAGTGTTCGATCAGGAATGTGTATGATTCCCCGCCTAGTCTCAACAGCCATCTCGATCCAGCATCAATGGCTTCTCGCAGCGGAATGATTAGAATAGATCGACACAATATCTTACACCTCCAACGCGCGACTGCAGGAGAACTTTTCACATCACGAGCTCCAGCAGGGATGACGGACTACTTCGGGGCTTTCGACACTCGCTCTCTCACTCTCTCTCCTCTCGCCACACGCCCTCGCACTCTCTCCTCGAAACCCACATAAAAAATGTCTATGACTTCTATACAAAGAAATGTCACTCGTTCCATCTCGCTTTATCTCAGTAAAAAGCCCATCTCGTCTTCTCTTTCCCACTATAAACAATGTATTGGGATTTGTCTTGATCAAGCGGCGGGCCATCAGGGACTTAACTTGGGGGGGGGGGGGGGGCATGGGGCATTTTGATAATGTAATTTTCCCCTCTATACTTGCGAGAGAGAGTGAGTGAGATAGGTGGGTAAAAAATCGTCAATTTGGCGGTTTGAAATATAACCGTTCGCGCGCTAGCTTCCCTGTTGGGGATTTTTTTCCTTCTCTTCTTCTCGTTTTATATTATTTTAAGTGAGAGAAGGCGCCGTTATCTAAATGAGAATTAAGATAATTTTTAATATTGTTGGAAATGAAGAGAAATTGGCGTGGAATCTTGTGATCGATCAGGAGGGGAGTTTAGGAGGAAATGAGGAGGAATCTTACTTTAATGTAAATCCATGGGCATCTGTATCTTTATCGCAGCAAAACTAGTCCAGAATTCAAAAATCGCTAATTATTGTTTAATTAATTTTAATGAGTATGATGATGTGGGGTAAAAGTGGCCTTGAGCAGTTGTCGAAAATGATCACAATTACCCCCAAATCGCCCTATGTATACTTTTCAAGTGTTTTATAAAAATGTAAAGTACAACATCCTTACTAAATAAGACAGTAAACGATGTATTATTTTAATCTATCAGTCCAGAAGGTCAATTCTTGAGCTTTCACGTTTAGAATCCGTCACGTTTCATAGTTTAAAACTTGAAGATGTTGACAACTAGGTCTACGACCTTCTCAAGTTTTATACCTATACCAAGAAAATTTAAATGTTTTCAAAACGTGAAAGCTCGAGAATTGGCCTCCAGAATCCAGGAGACACAGTGCAATATGTTAGTCCGATCTTGTATATGGAAAAGTCCGGAAGAACAAATGTCCGCGACTGTACACACATGATAAAGAGAGAGAGAAAAACAACAGTTATGAATGCGAACGCAGGAATGTGAACAGCTAAACATTGACTCCAAACTCATTCAAAAAGCTCAAGCATGAAACACAAACTTCCATCGTATCACGAAGAAAATCAAACCCGAGATTCTCATCCGAGTAAAAAGACCTCCGCACAAACCATCACTGAAAAATAATCATTATTTATCGGCGCACTTTCGCCGCAAGAAAATGAACTTGCGTGTGTGGGAAACTTCCGCCCTTCGCGCTGATATAAATGTGTGTCATTCAATCTAAATTGAGTTAGGACAGACTCGTTCCCCATATTGCCGCGAGATGGAGATAGAGACGGAGTATGTCCTAACGTTCCATATTAGATTCCCGAGTCGCGGCGATCAATCCCTAATCCCAGCTCGACGCGCCGCAGAGGTCCGGCCCGGACGCGATTGTCATCAGCACAGTGCTCGGCTCCAGTTCGAGAAGAGGTCAAGATGACCACTCATTTGTCCCTTTTCGTTCCAAAGTCAGAGATCAGACATCAACATGTGGCATGTTCCAGATTATATAATAAACGTTTAGTTCAGAAAATAGTTGGATTTTTTTGTCTTATTTCGATGTAAATTTATGAAGAATCTGGGCAATTTTTTATTCATACTATTGTAGGGGAGCAAATGTCATTTCGCTCGATTGGAGTGCCGAAATTGATTTTTTCATAATTATCGATTGTTGTCATCATTCTTAATATTACCTGATTTGTCTTCAATTTTTTTGGTGGCCATCTTGGAAAATATGGCGGAAAACGAGCGAAAAACGTAAATTTTACAAATTATTTAATTGTTGGTAGAGAAAAGATTGGAAAATTATGAAATAATTCACTAAAAATAACTCAAATATAGTGACTTAAAAAATAATACGCCGTAAACAAAAAATTATTATTGTATTTTTTTTATTTTTTTTAAAACAGATTTTTTTTTAAAACGCATATTGTTTAAAATGAAATTGTCTAAAAATTTTAATTCCACATATTTTAGTCTAAGTCCACGCGTTTCATAATAAATTGAGAACAAAAAAACACAGAAACGTGATTGGTCAATTCCAACAATGAAAAAAAAAATCGTTCACGGCGTATTTTTTTTTCAAGTCCCCATATTTGAGTTTGTTTTGGTGAATTATTTCATAATTTTTCAACCTTTCCTCTACCAACAATTAAATAATTGATATGAAGGGATGTGTGTTGTGAAAAATCTCCGACCGAACCGGGGCTCGAACCCGGGACCTCTCACTTGCCGGGCGAGAGCTCTACCAACTTCACAACACACATCCCTTCATATCTTCCTGACTCCATGGAAGTTTTCCAAAGAAACCTACATTCTCATCAATCGAGCTGAAAAGCAACTCGTTCAGTCGAGTAAAAGAGGGTTGCGCACGCAAGTGCAATGAGACATGGTGACAGCATCGTCACCGGTGGTATGACAGTTCGTAGAAGCATTCTCTACCTTCATTCCATTCTCCTCGGAGATCTCTAACCCTCATCAGTGTGTTGTGTCGAGTGTCCGTCCGTCCGATCGGGTAGCTCAGTTGGTAGAGCTCTCGCCCGGCAAGTGAGAGGTCCCGGGTTCGAGCCCCGGTTCGGTCGGATATTTTTCACAACACACATCCCTTCATATCATCCTGACTCCATGGAAGTTTTCCAAAGAAACCTACATTCTCATCAATTAAATAATTTGTAAAATTTACGTTTTCCGCCATATTTTCTAAGATGGCCACCAAAAAAATTGAAGGCACGTCAGGTAATATTAAGAATGATGTAAACAATCGATAATTATGAAAAAATCAATTTCGGCACTCCAATCGAGCGGAAAGCATTTTTTCTCCACTAACCTGCACTATTTGGTCCATAAATTGATAATTTCATTGTAGAATCTGTCATTCAAGTTTTACAATGTGAAACCTCTAGGTTTAGGTAATTAGACAGTTTGAAACATAATTTACTGCAAAATTTGTGATTCGATGACCTTAAGGGAAAATTTAAAAGATTTTCGACAACGGCAATCTAAAGATCTGGATTCGAAACATGCAGAAGAAAAATCTTTTCAATTTACAGTTTGATACTGTAAACTTCCTACTCGAAAAAATCTTAGGTACACATTACAAGTAGTATATTTACATTTTTACTACATGTAGGCAAGACTTCCTAATTCGGATTCCCACAAACTAGCTCCAATCAATTTATATCAAACTGGTTTCAAGTGGCATTCGACAAAATCACACAAAACCATCATCTCATCAAATTATTCCCAAATACAAACTAAAAAACAAAATAACAGAGGACCTCATCACATAAAACCGAACGTTTCCTCCGCCAGCCGTCTTAAAACTCCCAACAAACCAACACCAAAACACTCCACCTCCAGCAAAACACAGTATTTAAACATCCCCGTTGTACTCCATTGTTTCTTATATGTTTCCCCCTTAACCTGTGCAGGGCGTACAATGCGTAGGCACTTCTTTCAATGGGCATTCATGAAGTGGTCACCAAAGAACAATCATAGTGATTATATCCTACATGCCCGCGCGTACTACACATAGGGGTGCTGTGTGTTAAGGGCGCATAAGACATGATTACAGGGGGTAGGTAGATAATTATACGGGTTACACATTATATAGAAAGAGATGGGGGGTGGATATTTGTTAAGGTCCAGCAAGTGAGCTCTTTTAATAGAAATGGATAAAGCCCCGAAAGTAGGAAATAGAATTTTGAGTTCTTTTGACTAGTGTGTGCCTTTGGACAATGGTTTTTAGTTGTTTGTATGCATTGTTTTAATCATATGAGCGGTGATTGTGGGGCAGATCGGACGACAATAAGAATTGAAAGTGAGATCTTCATCTGC
Organism: Leuctra nigra; assembly: GCA_934045905.1. NCBI lineage: Eukaryota > Metazoa > Arthropoda > Insecta > Plecoptera > Leuctridae > Leuctra > Leuctra nigra. The sequence continues at coordinate 28,893,976 of OW203767.1, read as the reverse complement.
GACTACAGAGCCGCGGCGGGTCGAAATGCTGCGTGACGCGCGCACTCCAGTGGAGGTGCCGTGCTACGTGTGTTGCGGGCTGCGTCAGTGCGTTGCGGGCAGCATCCAGGGGCAATGGAATGAAACAGCACTGCCCGTCCGAGATCGAATGGCCAAAAGAGGAAGCACTTTCCTGAAAGCCACTAAACTACAATAAATTGAATTGAATTGAATACACACTCTCGTGCGTAGACAAGGAACTATACAGCCAAATATTTGGGAACGGTTTTTCATCATCTGTAGTACTCGATTGTCATGGCAATATCCAATGACATTCCTAGAATGACTTCTAAGCAACTGTTAAACGTAACTACTGGTTTGACAAAGAATAGAAATATCAGTTGGTATTCGTCAGTTCCTTTCGATTCAAAAGAATGTAATTTGTGAACGTCTATCAATATCATGCCAAATTCTCTTCGAAAAAGTGAAGTATTTCGGAAATCGCTGTGCGCTCGCGGCGCCGCTCCCGATCACCTGTTGCCGCCGCGACGCCCCCTCCCCCCTCCCCCCACCGGCGCCGTCGTCCGCGCGAGCCTATTGATACTAAGTGTTTGCCGATAGCTGGAGGGGGGCGTCGATATCGGAACCCACCCCCCGCCCGCCGGCGGACAACCCTATCGATACTAAGTGTTTCCCAATAGCCGGGGGGTGGGGGCGACGGCGACGGCGACACGCCCCCCGCCTCCGACGTCGACGGGTACCTGCGCAATCCGCGGCGGCGGTGGGGGCGGCGGGGATGTGGGTCAGACGAATACGATGGTTAGACGATTGACTGCACATGTGGGGGGGGGGGGGGGAACACGGGGTTAAAATGCCGTGCCCCTAGATAAGTCCTCAAATCATCAAACTGCTTTTAGAGTTTGTATATCATTGATATACAATGATAATTGATGCCCAATTTAAATATATTTAAAAACCAAATTGTATCAAAAAACAAAACGAAAACATAAAACATAAACAAACTAAACAAATCCAAGACAATTTAACAAGAGCTCAAAGTCTGCCAAAAAATTAATCAAATGTTATTTGAGTACAAACACCCCGAGGTATATATTCCAAAGACAATATTTTCTTAATTTCGTGATAACGTTTAAAAAGTCACATTATTTACTATTTCAACAGTTTCCACGCTTTTTCCCTTCTTGAGTCGGCGTAAGAAATAGTGCCAGCAAATTTGTAAAATATTTGTGTAAAATATTGAACTCGACGCAGAGGTAAATTGTGACAGCGTTGTAATTGCAAGTCATTTGAGTGGTTCAAAAGTTGACAATATTTGTAAATTATTATCTCCCGATCTGATCTCAGTAGACGACTCGAAGCTGAAATATTCCGCGAATACATCGTTATTTTATTTATTTCTCGCTCACAATACTGTCTTTATAAACAATTCAATGCCAATACACATTTTATTACACCAGTACGGCGAATTGTTCCAACATTTAATTTCTCTTGTTTTGTATGCTCTCGTATCGTAATGACCTACCGAATGTTAACATTTTACGATCATATAATTCCAGTATAGAGGCAAAGAATAACTCAGCGGATTCCTACTGGAAACAATATCTTTTGCAACTAAGCTTTTATTAGCGCAATAACACAGGGCAGGGGTTTGCATCCAGTCTATAATTCTCTAGAACACATGTCGGTACAAATGCGCGGGCATCAAATTTCATTGCAAGTGTTGAATTCAACTTTTTATTGTTATGAATTTTCCAATCTCTTATATTGAGCAAGAAAATAAACAGAAAATAATGTTCGGTGTCGTAAACGTTAGCCTATTCCCGCTTTAGTTGATATAGATTTGTCAAATTTGTTCATAGTTACAATACCATATGAAGGATTCAAATATTCAAAGTACCCCGCTCCCCCAAAAACAAAAAAATAAAAACTCGATATCGTCAGTGACAATTCGTGACGACTACGTATATTTTAAAAATCAGTTTCATTTTTATGTGTTACGTGTTTTCCAATATTTCGGACCCAATTTGGACCAATCAAATTATTTAAATTTAAAAAATAGTTTTCAGACTTTTTTCTCCTTACTCATAAAATCTACATAAAATTAATTAGCCTATTACCAACTTATATTTGTAAAAATATTTAAAAATTATCTAAAATATTTGTGCCCGAGCTCGCTCAAGTGTAATCAATAAATTTCCCAAGAATGAAACGGTCAAATATTGAGATCCAGGAGGCGAGGTCGAAAATGGATCAATAGTTGCTATGTAAGCAGCATCGCATTTCAACATTGCAGCTATGGATTTGGTTAGTTTTGTTCAACTGTTTGTGGGTCAGCTCTACTTCCCCAAAGAATTAAGAAATATCACCACCTACTAAAACATTCTACTTTTATCCAACACGCGCCGCTACCACCAGCGAATATCATAACAAAGCCTAAAATCTGAATTACAAATCGAAAATCTTCGCCCGTTTCAAAACACACGCCTCACAATCTCGGCACATTTATCGGCAAACTCATAAATTCCTATCCCGTAATGACACCTCGAACAAAATCTTTTAATTTACGCTCTCACTCTCGGTATTATTTTTTATTCCGAAGCGCGAATTCTCTCGCTTGATTGGTCGTGCTCCATAGCTGATAAAGACTTGCCCACTGACAGGCCAGCCCATTGAAAGATATAAATTCACTCCCAGCTAAAGTAGAATTCGAGGATATGCATATATTCACACAGACGGGGTGTGAATGTGAGAAAAATATAGATTGTGTTATAAAAAAATCCGCGGGGGTGGGTTTTCGTTTTTTTTTCCTGGCTGCAGTGTATAGGAATATTGATATATGAGTTGGGTTTCCTATAAGCCATATCCTTGGCTTGTTTGAGGGGGTTGTGGATTAGGGCCACTTTGCAGGGGGTTGGAAGAAGGGGATGAAAAATATCGCCGAGTATAAATGTAGTCAGACATTTCGAGTGTTCATTTCGATGGGGGTGATTTGGTGAAAAGGGTATGGTGATTAGGTGGTGATTTCTGTGTAAAACATGCGTTAGGTGAGAGATTTCTGATTCGAGTACAACGCACTAAAAGAAACGTTTAAATGGAAAAATGTATATTTTGTCGGTGATCGCAGACACGAACGGGCGTACAATTCTTTCATTTTAAGAGACGGCAGTACTAAATTGTAAACATTGGGCAATTTCTAAATGTCGAGCAACTCTTTTGAGCGACCATTGTTATATGTGAAAAATATTTAGCGTAGGTAGCTAATAATGTTTAGTCGATCTTATAAAGACAATTGATCATACTTCACATGATCATTTCGTAGTGCGTCTTCAATATTTGTGCACAAACTCCTGGAAAATCTTCAGAAAATATAAAAATGTTAGATTGTCCACGAGTATTGATAAGATAGGTGGTATTTATTGAGCGAGCGTAGCGAGCGTCTCCTTTCGGCTCATTTGGCACGGACCTCTGTTTTTGTTTTTTTGTTTTTTTGTTTTTTTTCTGTTGGGTGAGGCTGTACAGGTCAGAGTTTTTCTTCGATCGATCTGAAATTTTGCACACATGTAGAGACAACCTTTTCTGTTTGCAGGCCCCAAATTTTTTTTAAATCCATTCATTGGTTAAAATTGAAATAAACATCTCCTGATAGGTTGAAAAATGAAAATGGTATTCGATAAATCTGATCAAATTCATATTTTGGCTATACAGGTCAGAGTTTTACTTTGATCTAGCTGAAATTTTGCACACATGTAAAACCAACCTTCTCTGTTTGCAGACCATAATTTTTTTGAAATCCATTAATTGGTTAAAATTTAAATAAATATCTCCTGATATGCTGAAAAATGAAAACGGTCTTCGATAATTCAGATCAAACTCATATTATGCATGATCATTAAGACCAACATTGTCTCTTATTTTACAAAATTTCATCCCAATCAGTTAAGAACGTATGAACTTATTAACATTTTTAATATCTGTCAGTAATGAAGTATCAAAATGAATGTTTTCCAGTGCCAATTGGATTGAATCTGATTTGTTTTATTTTAACCAGGGTTCTTAGATGCTTAGATGTTATTTTCAAGTTTCAATGAAAAGCATAATAATATGTTGTGTTGATTGAGTTATCATATTTCAATTCAATATGGATGTATATGTTTTCTGTGCTTGTGTACGCATTTCCGGTTCGAGAATTTGCATGTCCCCGTGCTCGCTCACCAACGCGTTACACTGAGCGTTTTCCTAGTATTGCTGTACGGTTAACTAAAACATTAGCTACGCTAATTATTGTTAATTTTTTTTCGAAATTTGAATTGTTCAGAAGTGATGACGATATTTAGGAAATATTATTTCCAAGCTAACTTCGAGTACATAGGAAATGTACCGAACAAAACTGCTACCTCGCCAAAGTGAGTGAATCATTCTACAAACAACATCCAAATACTAATTTTTATACACCTAGGCAGACTGTGGTTACTAAACGAAAATGTAGACTTCCATCCTAAAAATACCACATTTCGTTCGCTCAAGCAATAATGTGGTATCTCAGTGTTCCTATACTTTATTTTGAAAGTAAAAGAAGTGCTATAGGTCAGCGGGTCATTCTTACGGAAACGTCTACCGAGGATCTGATCAAGGAAATCAAACTAACTTCTAGAAATAGTTTCCTCGCGCGAATGATTTAGATATCTTCTGGATCACGTTTTCACCTATGAATATAATTTCTCTGCGCTTCCCGCCACTCTGTGATGGAGTGTGATGAGACAGGAAGGGGGGGGGGGGAGGGGGGGAGATGGAGGATAAGACAACGTGAATCTTAATCAACGCAGAAGAAATTAAAAAAAAACTCCTGTTAATTTACTTTCAACGCGATAATAGCATTCTGGGGCGCAAGGGAAGGGGGGGGGGGGGGGAGGGAGGGTAATGACAAAACATGAATTACAATTGGACGTCTTGCTTTACGTGACCGTGATCAATCAGCCCCCCTCCCCCTCCCCCTCATTTAGTGTTTCCCCAGGGATGCAGCAAGGAGAAGGGGGATAGGTACGATTCTGCACCAGAAAAATTCAGGGTGGCATCATTTTGCCGATCTTTACATGTACGTACTATAGGTATTAAGAATTGCGCACTGAATTTTATTTCTGCTTAAAAATGTAGTATAGTATACATTGAATGTGTCTAGGCAAATTTAATTTAAAACAATACCTTTGCGTGTATTGGCAATAATAAAATAATACAATACAAAAATTGTTTTATTGAGTCAGTGATTGATTGGTAATGAGATACTTTGGTATTGATGAAATAAATAATAATAGCTGAACGGATGGCAGGAGGTGATCGTGGCCTAAAAAACATTCCTAGCCTTGTCCTCAGGAAAACCATCGAAAACGTCAACGTCGAAAGCGGGAAATGAACCCGGTCCATCGTAATGAGAGTCCAGTGCGTCACCTCCTGAGCAAACATTCTGAATATCAACGCAATTCCTTACTTATTCATTGTTCAACTTCAAACAAAATACAAGATATTAAAAGCATGAGACCCTTGCACTTTCCTTGCCAAGTCCATCTACATTTCTAACCGAATCGTTCTCCTGATTCTCGCGAGGGCTGAGAATCAAATGTCTGAATCCATGTACGGCGAGACAAATGGCGGCATAAAGCTTGCTTATGGCTTCCAGTGACTTGTATTAATCTCATGTATGACGTAGGGTCGTGGAATCTCCTCTTATCAAACAATAAAGTCATTTAAAAACGCGAACGAAGCATCAACTAACTCTCCTGCTATGATTATGCATTGGCGATGTCAGATGTACACATTTCTCAATACAACCAGAGATATTCCCCATTCACTCGTAGCATATAGACGATAGAGACAATAGCAAATCTAACTGCGAAAATAAAGAAAATAAGAATGCGTTCTGGGTGCATTCTCCAGTTGATCCGCCATGAAAATGTTCAATTTCGCATTTATTGAACATGTACACTCGTGGAGGAATTATCTTAGTTTTTGTCACCACATCACTATCATTGAGTATAACTATAAGATCGTACACATTTGCGAACCGAAATGAATAGGTAGTCAATAAGTCAATAAATGCCAATAAGATGTCTTTGCTTTTACAGACAAATTACAGTTGTGTGTGTTTTTTACTTATTCAATAAAGAACTATACAGCTATTTAATGTCAGAAAAAATATGTTTTTTCAAATTAATGTGCTGTGTTTTGAAGCATATAAAATAATAACTAAATCACCATAACACCCGCCAAAAGCGATTTGGAGCGGTTTTCGAGCGAAATACAAAATATAAATAGGTACTATATTTAACAAACGGTTATGAATATCGAAAAAGCAAGACCGAGGTGACATGTATTGAACCTTTATCTACATTTTCATCGCTTACTGTCATAACTTTGCTCCTCTTATGTGGTCAGCATTGGTCGGGCACGAAAACGCTCCGTATATTTACTTATAGTGTTTTCGTGCCCGACACATACTGACCACATAGTAGGAGCAAAGTTATGACAGTAAGCGATGAAAATGTAGATAAAGGTTCAATACATGTCACCTCGATCTTGCTTTTTCGATATTCATAACCGTTTGTTAAATATAGCCGTTTATATTTTGTATTTCGCTCGAAAACCGCTTCAAATCGCTTTTGGCGGGAAAAAATATATGACCGGCCTTAAACTACAAAACCTCTTACATTCAATACAAATCAGGCATCAACTTATCAACTATAACAAACGTCCAACAGCATATTAAAATCAAGAATCACGTCCCCATTTCTCCCTTTGTCCTCAGAACTTTAAATATTTCATAAATATCCTGATACCATAACTCCTTGATTGCAACGTCACGCCACGTATACCAACCCCTTAATATGAAAATATTCCCTATTCAGCCATTTAAAAAAGAAGTATCTCCATCATATCTGCTCTCGAAAAGTCATCCATTTCCCGAACGAGTTTCGGGACGGGTGAGACACCATTCCAGGTGATTCCATATCGCATAAAATATTCCCATCGCTCGGCGTAATATTGTGTTATTCCGGCGGAATCCCTCCTACCGATGATATTACCCCCTCGGTGCAACACTTTGCATATGAGAGGTGACAAATGCAAGTATTGTTCCAGATATGTGGGAGGAAGATAGAAACTGATGGCCCCGAGTTAGTTGGAGAGAGAAGAGATATTGCTGGGGAAGGAATGGAAAAATCAATATCTTGTAGCGTTCTGAGAGTGACGATTTTACAGGAGTTCTGCTGTAGAGAGAAAAATGTATTTGGATTGAATACATTGTTTGTCTCGTATTCAAATATTACCTGCATTTATTTGATCAGAATAAGTATTTATTTCTTTTTGTCTGCTGAGTTTGGTTGAACTTAGTTTAACTCAAAACTAAACACACGAAAATGTAATGTCTTGGATACTATAGATGGGTGTTCGTATTATTCATAGAAATAACGTAAAGCTCTCAAAAAAATCCACTTATTAAAGTGCAATTGGGTGACAATGACTTCAAATGTTTTCGTGGACGCGATTATTGACAACTTTCTACAATGTTTATAAATTTACCTGTCCAACTTTTAGAAGTAGATTTTGTTGTAAACCATTGTTCAAAGTGATTGGTGTGAATTGCATGTGAAAGACTATTATTCATGTATGTTTGAAATATCTAGGTACCTACCGTGTTAAATGAAAACTGTGACATCAGCAAATTCGGGAAAAATATAAGTCTAAGGCTCACTGGACAGGTAATTAATACCCAGAAAAAAACACTCCGTGTAAAAAAGGCAGCCAAGTCTCTTTACTTTAAAAAAATTCAACACCGAAAAGGAGTGATATCAAAAAAGGAGCCAAGTCAATGACATTTCCAAATATTTAATCGTATCTTTGAAATAAAAGTATAAACACCGAGAAATACTTTACAAAAGGACTTGGCGCATCGTTTTTTTAAAGACATCATTCTATCCTAAAAGTGGAAAGAAATTTACAAGTAGGTACATTTTCCTCTTTCTATTAGAGCCAGAATCTATGAATCAAGCTACTTTTAGTAATGACTATTTTATAGTTTTGTCAATGGCGATAGAAGCATGATTTTATGCTGTAATATATAAGTAATATAAGGGTGAAAGAATTACATAACAATTGGAAGTGGTGAGAATGTAGGTTTCTTTGGAAAACTTCCATGGAGTCAGGAGTCAGGATCCTCATCAGTGTGTTGTGTCTAATGTCCGCCCGTCCGATCGGGTAGCTCAGTTGGTAGAGCTCTCGCCCGGCAAGTGAGAGGTCCCAAGTTCGTGCCCCGGTTCGGTCGGATATTTTTCACAACACACATCCCTTCATATCAATTGGAAGTGGGCTCATATATATTCTTGCAGTACTGTTAATATGGCGATATTAGACTGGTATCTTTTCATAATTTGATCTTGACTGAAGGAAATCATGAAACGTTGTCAAATAATTACTAACTAATGGAACACAATTATATATTTTTGAAGTGTCAAGTGTATAAAGTTAAATTTTTTAATAGAAATTCAATATGACTGTCTTCTTTGTGAAATGTATTTTTATAAAATGTGTATTAATAGAAATTGTTACATGATGAGAAGGTATAACGCATGAGACTTAATTATATTCACCACGAAACAATATTACGAAGATAACTATTGTGTATATTTATAGAAAGCATAGACAACAAGTTTCATAGCGTATATAATCATATAGAAAATATTTTACAGAAGGTATGTATAATATGTACCTAATTGAAAGATGTTTCCCTATTATTCTAAACATTCAAAATGACGGTTGTATATAAATGGCACATGCTTATGAATAGAAAAATGTCTTTAAAAAAACGATGCGCCAAGTCCTTTTGTAAAGTATTTCTCGGTGTTTATACTTTTATTTCAAAGATACGATTAAATATTTGGAAATGTCATTGACTTGGCTCCTTTTTTGATATCACTCCTTTTCGGTGTTGAATTTTTTTAAAGTAAAGAGACTTGGCTGCCTTTTTTACACGGAGTGTTTTTTTCTGGGATATCACTTCTTTTGTTAGTTTATTCATACAGCTTGTAGCACAGCTTGTGTCCGTGCAAGAACTTATTTCTTTAAAAAAATACGCCTATGCCGATTTGGATACTTAGAAAAGTTGCGTTTGGTATATAAGATTAAAATAATTATCCAAGAAGAATAGCTTTAAGTTTCGTTACAATCAGTCCAGCCGTTTTCGATATATGACGTCACTTCCGGTTTTAGCAATGGCGGCCGAAAATAATGTCGTCTTGAATTCATAATTATTACTCCTACACATTTCCAAAATTTGGTTGCAATCGGTACAGCCGTTTTTGATATATGACGTCACTTCCGGTTTTAACAATGGCGGCCGAAAATAATGTCGTCTTGAATTCATAATTATTAGTACAACACATTTCCAAAATTTGGTTGCAATCGGTACAGCCATTTTCGATATATGACGTCACTTCCGGTTTTAACAATGGCGGCCGAAAATAATGTCGTCTTGAATTCATAATTATTAGTACAACACATTTCCAAAATTTGATTGCAATCGGTACAGCCATTTTCGATATTTGACGTCACTTCCGGTTTTAACAATGGCGGCCGAAAATAATGTCGTCTTGAATTCATAATTATTAGTCCAACACATTTCCAAACTTAGGTTGCAATCGGTACAACCGTTTACGATATATGACGTCACTTCCGGTTTTAAAAATGGCCGCCGAGAACACTGCAACCTTGAATTTATAATTATTTACAAAGTACGTTTACTTATATCTGTTTTAAAGTGTAAAGTGGTGAATTTAGCGTCATTTAGCATATTTATGACGTCATTTCCGGTATAGGTCATAAAATGTGTGACGTCATTTCCGGTTTCGATATTTGAATCATCAAATATTACTGATTACATAAAGTTGACCGTCTAAATCGTTTAGCGCTGGTTTTGTTCTAATCTGTTTAGCCGTTTTTGAGACATGATGTCACTTCCGGTTTCAAAATGGCGGCTTCCGGTTGGTTTTATAACAAGTCAAATGAAATATCAAAAGTACAAACGTTACATAAATATCAAGACAATCGGATCAACAGTTGTTGCTGAAATTCAAATCGATGTATATTAAATTTCATGACGTCATTTCCGGTTTATTTAAAATAATGTTCAGTCTTTTGATATTGATAATCCATATAGATGACCGTCTGAAACGATTGGCGCAAATTTCGTTCCGATCGGTCCAACCGTTGACGAGATATGACGTCACTTCCGGTTTCAAAATGGCGGCACAAAAAATTCATGGGGACAAGGTTAAATCAGACGCCAAAAGTGCACACGTGGTAAAAATGTGAGATCAATCGGTTCAGCCGTTTAGGCTGTGGCCTGTTTACCGGATTTTAGCTCCAGCCTACTACTATGATTACTGATTATGAAAACCGCCCTAAAACACTGTTTTCACGGCCCTCTAGCGCGCAAAGGGCGTAACCTATTGTTCCCAAATTTGGTATATGTTGTAGGGTGGGCCATAGCTCGAAATTAAGATATTTCGCAACAATGTGAGATTTCTCAATTTTAAGCTCCAGTAGGCCGAAAATGCCACTTTGATGCTTACAGTAAAAGTGGGTTTGCTCCAGCCTTTATATGAGAGTGTGCGCGCGCCGTACGACTTGGCTGGCGTGGAGCGACCGCTCCACTAGATTCAACTGTCAACACATTTTCAATTAGGTAGTAAAATTACCTAATTTAGTAATACTGATTTATTAATTTAATTAAAATTAATTCGCTAACAAAATTGAAAATTTATGATTTCCTTCAAAAGGTAGCACTACTTTGCTTTTATCTCTCTAGTGTCTTTCCCTACCACTTTATTTTAAAAATACATAGTTATACCTCTAGTCAATCTAACTCCTTGATATCATGTGTGTGTAGCGTTGGGACATGAAAATTTTCAAAGTGAAAATTTTCATATTGAAAATTTTCATGAAAATTTTCATGAAAATAGGTAGTACTCATTTACAGAGGACCTTTCCTCATATTTTCAATCGTTTTATTTTGTAAAGTATTAATGGAGTATTCATGAAATTACATTATTATGCGTGATAGAAATACGTTTAAAAATGTCGGTGCACCTACCAGAAAAATAAAATAAAATAAAAAAATTACCTTCCTCAGGATTCAAAACATTGAAAATTTTCATGAAAAATCCCAAGACTATGTGTGTGTAGGTAATGTACACCCACTTCCAATAGTTCCTATCCAATAGTTCTCCGGTTTCCCATATACCAACATGAGGATTTGGCCGGCTTCTTTTGACGCTGACTGTACAGCCATGACATAAATGACACAACACGAAGTCTCAGCAAAACATTCACTTAAAATGGCGGAGTCAAAAGTCAGAAACAAGATGCAACATTAAATGCATAAAACATCTAACTTGTCATAGAGATTGACAACATTCAGATAGAATGGGAGAAGATCCACAACAAACTGTCATTGAAAGTTTCAAACGTTCAACAATACTTCTGGAAGAGATCACCGATGATGAAGACTTCGAATGAAATGCAAACCTCTTCTACATCGCAACAGAATTTGACTAGTGGAGAAGAAGTTGACAGGAACTTTTAAGAGGCAAACGGAAGCGAAAGGGAATTGCACGGTTCGTCAGAGCGTTTTTTGAAATTTTGTCTTCCGATTAAATAATTTTAAAAAATCAGATAGTAACGACCCATAACAGCTCAGTAGACTAAATAATGCCGCACACTGGAGTACTTTATGCCCTCTGGTGTGACCTCAAAGTGTAAAATATGATATTTTCAGTAAAATAATCGAAAATAATCGTATTTAACACTTTGAGATCGCACCAGAGGTCATAAAGTAGGTACTCCAGTGTGTGGCATTATTTAGTTATAGAGCTGTTATGGGTCGTTACTATCTGATTTTTTAAAATTATTTAGTGGGAAGACAAAATTTCAATAAACCGCTCTGACGAACCGTGCGATTCCCGTTCGCTTCCGTTTGCCTCTTATTGGCAGAGAGCAATTATTCAACATTTTAAAACATTTCAACTTATAAAACATTCTGGGATTGGAATCATAAGATATCAAGAAATTAAAGAGAGTAAAAGCTTATTCAAAAATTAGTTAGGTATCAAATTAGGGAGTTGACTTATTAAAACACAAGTTGTGACTACTAGTTCAAAATTAATCTATTGAAAGGTAACTACTTTGCAGCCGGATTTGTAATTATGTCTAGGTACTCCATTGCATTGATGGCTGTTCCTGATGAATGATAATCTTACAGCTGTGATTGTATTGTAAATTTGGTTCCATCCTTGTGTTTTACGGATCGACGTGTGGCACCGTGCACTTACCTGTTTCGCTCATGCTTTACTCTGGGTTTTCTTAGAGTAGACTCCCACACTCGTTCCAAACTATCCAACTTTGCCGAAAGTTTCGAATCGCTGTTCGAAAGGTATCACCAACATTCGGGAGTTTTTGGAACGGCCGTGTGAATCACTTACAGCCACAAGCTCAATAGAATTTCCAGATTTATTGATGCAGTACGTAGAGTCTACTGGATTCCATCCATACGATCATTAGCTCACGCCATGTGTGGTGTTGAGGACTGACATCTGCAATCTACTGTGGACTCAACTTGAGCATGAGGCTGCTAACGTTTACTTAGGACACCTTACGTACCTAGTAGGTAGGTAGGTACTTAGTTTTAATAATGCAAATCTAAATGTTTGTATGCAAGCAATGCTGTCAATAAAATACAGAATGTTAAATGTTCAAATTTTTGTTGCGGCTATAAAAATGATTAATCAAATATTTGGGGTTTATACAGTGACAGTACCAGCATTTTAAAATACTGCAACCCAACGTGGCTCCAATCATTTAAATTTCATTTCAAATTTTTTTAAATTATTGGTCAAGAATTTTGCATTAGTACAAAGCCAAGTAGGTAGGTAGTGCAATTGAAAGATCCGTGTGGAATGATCATGGCCAAGATCATCATCTAGCCCTCAGTAATGCTGGGATAGTTCCCAACAACACCTTCTTGCTCTACCATCGGAAATGCAATGTCCACGCACGCACACATTACTTAAATGTATTTAAATTTGGTAGGTTTGAGCAGGGAGGAGATAAACCCAACAAAAACTAAATTCCACCTTTACACCAGACACTCATTAGATTGAGAAGCAAAATACACGTACAAGAGCTTATGTAATTTTTGGGATATTAAATTGCTTGAACTTGTTACTTGAGGTATACAAATGCAAGTCCACCTTAAAGCCGGGAAATCCCAATTTATTGATCTTGTTTGTTCCAAAGTGGCATAAAAAAACATTGCCAACTAAAAACAACATATTCCACGCGATGGCGCCATGATAACGTTGTTTTATGTGTATTATAGTCCCGTTCTATCATGGAGGAATATTATAAGTAGCACTAAGCACTACCTAACAAGTTTTAATCTATAGTGACTAGTGACTAGCATAAGTCTATATGACAATAACATTTCTTATTCAAAATAGAAACTCAGTGACAAATTGAATCAGCAATTTGAATAAACACAATTTGGAATAAACGAAAGCCTGCCTACCTAAACCTACCATCCATGTTACTGTAGGTAGGTACCTACTCCTACTCAATTGCTTTTGACCATTTTGCACATCGTGGGGCATGACTGCTTCCTGTTTTATGCACCACTCACCGCTGTTTAAATTCACGTGAAAATTTCAACAAATCAATGAGTCTTTTTCGAAATATGTATGTAAAAGCCCGAACACTAGACGACGCTCCTAACATGATTTAACATTTGCCATCCCCCATCTGTAATGTCAATTGTTCACCAATTGCTTGAACTTCTCATAAGAATACATCCCGGCAAACATCTGTCAATCCGACATTCATTTGTGCTTCGCTTAAAATATTTATTTCAGAGGTGTTACTCGTTTGAAACATGACAAATCAATGATTGGTCTATTAAATTAGGCAACTGGTCACAAAACGTGAGTAGTTTTTATAATAAACGCCACACAGGCAGTAATAGAAGTGAAAGAGATCTAGTTTGTATAGGTTATGTTACCTGGTATGCATCAGCAGTGTCCGGTGTTGACGTCTTCACGTTTAGTGTAAACACACAGAAGTCGCCAGTATTCCACACGTAGAGAATGTCGTCCTTACATTCAATTATATTTCTAGTCTTCAAACACGTGCTTTGTGCGAGTTTACTACGGAAATTACGAAACAATTTACGATTTGTAAGCAGCAATCGATCCGTCTCCGCCGCCATGTTTATACGCGTGAAGAAAGCGTCGAGCGACTGTGCAACTATTCTCAGCTGTACCAACGTAAAATACTAAAATTTCCAATTCTGACATTTCCCGTTATAATTATTTACAAAATTAAAAGCCTATATCCTAATTATTATTATAAATTATAAAATTGTACAATCATGTATTCGTAACAGTCATTCAAAAATCAATATACAACTACTAATTGATTCAGTGATATCTTTCAAATGTTGGCCATTCCTTTGGAACACTAGGCGGGAAATTTTATACGGGAATACAAAAGAGAATAAATCGAAAACGTCAACACTGAATAGTAGTGAAAATAAATATATTTTTGGAAACGTGTTGACTTGGCAACTTTATGATATCAATAATCCTCAATTTTCGCTTTTTTCATATTATTTGGTAATTATTTTATTTCGTATTTCGTATTTCGTATTTTATTTATTTTATTTCGTTTTGTAGAAATTGAGTAATGAGCGAAATTTGCAATTTTTTGCTCTGCAATTATTATGATAATTAAATGTAGTTATAAATATCTTCTAAATTAAAACAAAAAATTTACACATTCTTCAGAAGACAATAATTGTGAAATTTAATAAATTGTATTACGGATTTGGGGACTGCAGACGATCGTCAGTAGACAGACGTTATGTGATGGGTTTGTTTCAAAAGAAAGACACTAATATAAAGCACAGACAAGGTGACCATCCAATGTTAGAGAAAGAAACTCGCATATATATCGCACATCACCGATTTATATACATTTTCTTCTCAAGCAGGATGGCTAATAGTGTATAGGGATACAATAACGTTAGCCGAGTAAATTCGATATTATGACTACTTATAATATGAGTCATAAACTGATGTGGATGTGCAAAAGTATCAGGAATAATGGTCATCACTCATCATATTGGTGAGGAATCAATAATACCATACAGTGGCGGCTATTTGGCTTTACAACAGGTGTTCAATTACATAGAAGGACGTAGAAGAAAGTGCTCTAAGAGGAGAGCCCCCAGCAGATGCGGGGCCGGGGCGCATAACCCCGGATTTTTTTGTATATTTAGTTTGAAATTGATGCATTTTTACGTCTTTTGGAGAGCAAAATGATTAGACAAAATATTGAACTTCCTACTTCCTGGATTAGGGAGCACTTTTAAATAATTTTCTTGGATGATCAGGTGTGCAATTGTCACACCTTGCACACTGTAATAGCCGCCACTGATCCCATTAATTGGTATTTTCGGGCGACACAAATTAATTAGCACTCACTTGTTCATTTTTTATTGAATAATAATACATTTTACTATGTAGAAATTTTTATAGAAATTTTTCCACTTTAGCCTTCTTTGTACCAACAAATTGTCGAGACATTTTGTAAAAATTGAACATGAAGAACACAATTTCCTGCAACAAAACTCTATTTCCGCCAAGCATGCGACAGAATGTAGCTGTAATTCCTTACCTGATAATTACGTCACCTATATGACTTGATTGCAAGTCGCTTATCCTTGGGTTCACTCATCCCAAATCCGATAACACGTTATTAGCTTTATCAGCGTGCGCTTACGAGAACATAAAACATGAAATCACCTAAACCATTACATCGTTCTAATACCAATAAAAAGAATGTACAAACTAACTCACATATCAATCTAGATAGTAGGTACATTTTCCAAATACTATACGTAATTACCCCATAAAAATACTCGGAGTATAAACGAATTATCAGCGAATTATCAATAATATCCTAGATGACACACACAGCCTCCAAAGCTTTTACAGCTCATGTTAAACCTTGACAATGATAAGAATGTCGATCCTCTGAGAGTTATCTTAGTCTTCTTGCGATGGCCATGAAGAAACGAGCGTTCCTTTACGCTCTGTGTGTGATATCTTGTGGGGCAGTAACATTGATTGTGACGTCATTCGCCACAGACTTCTGGATTACCAGTGATTTGAAACCGAATTCTACGCGGACAGTCAATGATATGATCAATTACGGTCTTTTCTCGGGAAGTTTAACTCTGAATGGTCTCAACACTCCGTCGATATACAGTTTATACAGTGAGTACGACATCGGAGGTAGAAGGGCGGAAGTCCATTTTCTTGATTTTGGTTTGGACACTTTTGGAATAATGTAATCAAGTTATATCCGTTGCTATATCAACAAATACAGTTATAATGAAGTATTCTCGTACACAATGACTGATGTCACCATTACAAATAATTTGATTTGATGAAGTCAGAATTACTGTTTATTTTAGTTCACCTCAAGGATTGAAATGGACTTTCTGCCATATACCTCTGAGGTAGAGAACTTGAAAATGCTCTTATTATAACGAGAAAATAAGCATACAAGGGAAGGTACATCCGAAAACCGACATTCCGTATAACCAGAAGAAATTCATTCTATGCACTCAGTCAACCTACGAGATTTGCTTTTTATAGCAACTTTGAATCAACCTACTTTGAACCTTTGAAACACATACTTTGCAGTAAAAACAAACCCAAATTACAAGTGATCAAGGGAAAGTGCATTTACTTTTTATTATTTTTTTGACAAAAAATATCAAAGTCAATATCAAATTTAAAAAATATGATCAAATTTGTATTCGAGTCCCCTCAAAATGTCAACTTGATCAGCCAAACTAATCATTTTCATTTATATTTTGCAACCAATCAGATTACTCTGCTCACCATCCAAGTGGATTATTACATGCTAAATACTCGCAGTACAGAGAAACAGTGCACGAAAAAAATTCTAATTTGTAATTTCTTCGTAATTTAATGCCTTTGTGCACAACGCTAGGTTTTTAACCTTGGCGGGAGTCGCTTGGCGAAATGATTTCACGAGTTTTCATTTTCAGTGCGAAATTGTTGTAATAATATTTTGCTTGGCTCCTCCTTTTAGATCTCAATCCTCTTTGACGTGGAGATGCTTGTCAGTATTTATACAAGTTTTTGTATTTGTAAAATATTTTGTCCCCTTAAGCTGGTCGCTAATGACATGCTCCGTGTTGCAGTATCTTGCTAGCAGCAGGAGAACGTATGCGTGTGGACCTGCAACAGCAACGCAGACGCAAGACAGAGGGAGCTCTACGTCAACACATTCAAGTTCCAATGCTATGTGTTGCAGTATCTTGCTGGCAGCAGGAGAACGTATGCGTGTGGACCTGCAACAGCAACGCAGACGCAAGACAGAGGGTGCTCTACGTCAACACATTCAAGTTCCAATGCTATGTGTTGCAGTATCTTGCTGGCAGCAGGAGAACGTATGCGTGTGGACCTGCAACAGCAACGCAGACGCAAGACAGAGGGAGCTCTACGTCAACACATTCAAGTTCCAATGCTATGTGTTGCAGTATCTTGCTGGCAGCAGGAGAACGTATGCGTGTGGACCTGCAACAGCAACGCAGACGCAAGACAGAGGGAGCTCTACGTCAACACATTCAAGTTCCAATGCTATGTGTTGCAGTATCTTGCTGGCAGCAGGAGAACGTATGCGTGTGGACCTGCAACAGCAACGCAGACGCAAGACAGAGGGTGCTCTACGTCAACACATTCAAGTTCCAATGCTATGTGTTGCAGTATCTTGCTGGCAGCAGGAGAACGTATGCGTGTGGACCTGCAACAGCAACGCAGACGCAAGACAGAGGGAGCTCTACGTCAACACATTCAAGTTCCAATGCTATGTGTTGCAGTATCTTGCTGGCAGCAGGAGAACGTATGCGTGTGGACCTGCAACAGCAACGCAGACGCAAGACCGAGGGTGCTCTACGTCAACACATTCAAGTTCCAATGCTATGTGTTGCAGTATCTTGCTGGCAGCAGGAGAACGTATGCGTGTGGACCTGCAACAGCAACGCAGACGCAAGACAGAGGGAGCTCTACGTCAACACATTCAAGTTCCAATGCTATGTGTTGCAGTATCTTGCTGGCAGCAGGAGAACGTATGCGTGTGGACCTGCAACAGCAACGCAGACGCAAGACAGAGGGAGCTCTACGTCAACACATTCAAGTTCCAATGCTATGTGTTGCAGTATCTTGCTGGCAGCAGGAGAACGTATGCGTGTGGACCTGCAACAGCAACGCAGACGCAAGACAGAGGGAGCTCTACGTCAACACATTCAAGTTCCAATGCTATGTGTTGCAGTATCTTGCTGGCAGCAGGAGAACGTATGCGTGTGGACCTGCAACAGCAACGCAGACGCAAGACAGAGGGTGCTCTTCGTCAACACATTCAAGTTCCAATGATATGTGTTGCAGTATCTTGCTGGCAGCAGGAGAACGTATGCGTGTGGACCTGCAACAGCAACGCAGACGCAAGACAGAGGGTGCTCTACGTCAACACATTCAAGTTCCAATGCTATGTGTTGCAGTATCTTGCTGGCAGCAGGAGAACGTATGCGTGTGGACCTGCAACAGCAACGCAGACGCAAGACAGAGGGAGCTCTACGTCAACACATTCAAGTTCCAATGCTATGTGTTGCAGTATCTTGCTGGCAGCAGGAGAACGTATGCGTGTGGACCTGCAACAGCAACGCAGACGCAAGACAGAGGGAGCTCTACGTCAACACATTCAAGTTCCAATGCTATGTGTTGCAGTATCTTGCTGGCAGCAGGAGAACGTATGCGTGTGGACCTGCAACAGCAACGCAGACGCAAGACAGAGGGAGCTCTACGTCAACACATTTAAGTTCCAATGCTATGTGTTGCAGTATCTTGCTGGCAGCAGGAGAACGTATGCGTGTGGACCTGCAACAGCAACGCAGACGCAAGACAGAGGGAGTTCTACGTCAACACATTCAAGTTCCAATGCTATGTGTTGCAGTATCTTGCTGGCAGCAGGAGAACGTATGCGTGTGGACCTGCAACAGCAACGCAGACGCAAGACAGAGTTAGCTCTACGTCAACACATTCAAGTTCCAATGCTATGTGTTGCAGTATCGTGCTGGCAGCAGGAGAACGTATGCGTGTGGACCTGCAACAGCAACGCAGACGCAAGACAGAGGGAGCTCTACGTCAACACATTCAAGTTCCAATGCTATGTGTTGCAGTATCGTGCTGGCAGCAGGAGAACGTATGCGTGTGGACCTGCAACAGCAACGCAGACGCAAGACAGAGGGAGCTCTACGTCAACACATTCAAGTTCCAATGCTATGTGTTGCAGTATCTTGCTGGCAGCAGGAGAACGTATGCGTGTGGACCTGCAACAGCAACGCAGACGCAAGACAGAGGGAGCTCTACGTCAACACATTCAAGTTCCAATGCTATGTGTTGCAGTATCTTGCTGGCAGCAGGAGAACGTATGCGTGTGGACCTGCAACAGCAACGCAGACGCAAGACCGAGGGAGCTCTACGTCAACACATTCAAGTTCCAATGCTATGTGTTGCAGTATCTTGCTGGCTGCAGGAGAACGTATGCGTGTGGACCTGCAACAGCAACGCAGACGCAAGACAGAGGGAGCTCTACGTCAACACATTCAAGTTCCAATGCTATGTGCTGCAGTATCTTGCTGGCAGCAGGAGAACGTATGCGTGTGGACCTGCAACAGCAACGCAGACGCAAGACAGAGGGAGCTCTACGTCAACACATTCAAGTTCCAAGGCTATGTGTTGCAGTATCTTGCTGGCAGCAGGAGAACGTATGCGTGTGGACCTGCAACAGCAACGCAGACGCAAGACAGAGGGAGCTCTACGTCAACACATTCAAGTTCCAATGCTATGTGTTGCAGTATCTTGCTGGCAGCAGGAGAACGTATGCGTGTGGACCTGCAACAGCAACGCAGACGCAAGACAGAGGGAGCTGGAGCTGCTCTACGTCAACGGAACATTCAAGTTCCAATGCGGAGTCCCTAGATCAGCGGCTGTCAAGAGAACACTGAGCAGTGGAAGAGAAGATTGTCTGAACAAGATCAGAGGCAACAGGATTGGTAAATCACATTCCTCTACTCGCAATCAGTCCAATGTTTTGAATAGTTCGATCTCAGCGGTACAGGGGGGGGGGGGCAGTCAGTGACCCCACCACTTTTCATTTTGACACCACTATTATTACATTTTTTAATTTGTTCTATTATTATATTTAATATTATTTTTAATATTATATAATATTTAATATTTTGTTAAATTATTAAATTTGTATAAACCTTTTTAAAACACACCTAATTGTTTAATAACTTGTAATAATCCAAAATTTGTCAAAACGTCAAAACCACTAATCTAGTGGAGCGGTCGCTCCACGCCAGCCAATTCGTACGGCGCGCACACTCTCATATAAAAAGGCTGGAGCAACCCACTTTTACTGTAAGCATCAAAGTGGCATTTTCGGCCTACTGGATCTCAAAATTGGAAAATCTCACATTGTTGCGAAATATCTTAATTTCGAGCTATGGCCCACCCTACAACATATACCAAATTTGGGAGCAATAGGTTACGCCCTTTGCGAACTAGAGGGCCGTGAAAACCGTGAAATTGTACGGCTTTCAGATGATAATAATAATAATAATAATAATGATGATGATGATGATTCATCTTCCAATAAATTCCGTGGTCTCCGCCACAGCCTAAACGGCTGGGTTGATTGACCCGAAATTTTCACCACATATACAGCTTGTCTGCCTGATGATACCTTGCCCTTATGAATTTTTTGTGCCGCCATTTTGAAACCGGAAGTGACGTCATATATCAAAAACGGCTTAACCGATCGGAACGAAATTTGCGCTAATCGATTCAGACGGTTTTCTTTATGAAATAACAATAGTTAAATTAAAGTTTTCTAATTACTGAAACCGGAAATGACGTCATAGTTTAGCGAAATCTGCTTAAATTCACTTCCCTTTATATAAAAACCAACTATATATTCAGAAGGCTTATAATGAAATATTAGTATTTATATACATATTAATACCTACAATGTGTAAGAGCTTTCAGCCGCCATTTTGAAAACCGGAAGTGATGCCATATCTCGAAAACGGCTGGACCTATTGGAACAATGCTTTCGCAATTATTCATGGCATATCACTTTAAGTTTAAATTTAGCTCCAAACAATATTTTTTTAGTAACTAATTCGGAAATGGCGTATTTTTTTAAAGGAATTAGCCATATTGCCCTAATAAGTTTTACAAGTTGTGTACCTAAATAAACTAAAAAAATAAGTGATATCCCCATAAAAAACACTCCGTGTAAAAAAACAGACAAGTCTCTTCAACTAAAAAAAAAAATTATAAAATCTAAAAATTCTGCACTGAAACGTAGTGATATCAAAAAATGAGCCAAGTCAAAACTTTATTTGAAAATTAAAAAATACTTGGCGCATCGTTTTTTTAGGGCATTGTAGGTATAGGTACTATAAGTATATGTATTTATATCTAGCCTATACTTCTAAGCTATTTATATACACGATGCGCCAAGTATTTTTTAATTTTCAAATAAAGTTTTGACTTGGCTCATTTTTTGATATCACTACGTTTCAGTGCAGAATTTTTAGATTTCATAATTTTTTTTTTTAGTTGAAGAGACTTGTCTGTTTTTTTACACTGAGTGTTTTTATGGGGATACTGATTACTTACACCAAAGACTCCGTTCCATAGTCTAAAGAGCGAAACATTTAGACTAAGAATTTTCTGACCAAAAATCTCAAACACGATATTTAATGCTTAATGTACACTTTTTTATATAGTGGCTGCCGATTTTACATTTGGGAAGGGGGGGGGGGGATTACACGTTTTAGTAGAATATGTAGGCCACTTGAACACTCCACAGTCGGAGTACCTGACCAGCGCTTCCTGAACGCCGACCTCCGCCTCTCTACCATCGTGTTCCTGTCCATCGCCCTGCTGTTCGCCGTGGTGGGGGCGGTGTTCGCCGTGGTCAACTCCTCTCAACTTGAACGCCTCTCTCTACCCCACAGTCGGAGTACCTGACCAGCGCTTCCTGAACGCCGGCCTCCGCCTCTCTACCATCGTGTTCCTGTCCATCGCCCTGCTGTTCGCCGTGGTGGGGGCGGTGTTCGCCGTGGTCAACTCCGCGATGACGCCTATCGAGCTGCTCACCGGCATCGTCGGCCTCTACTACTGGAACGGCATCGCCCTCGCCTGCGACGTCTTGGTTCTGATCCTCTGGGGCGCGCACTTCGCCGCGGACCTCTCCGAGAATGTCGCCTACACGGAGGTCGTCAGTGGGGACTTGGAGTCAAATGGTCTGGCCATGTTGGGATATTCCTACTGGTACGTTCATTTTAAGTGTATGTTACAGCCTCATGTTCAAAAGAAGTTGCTCTGTATAAGTAGAAATTTGCTGATGTCAGCCCTCAACACCACAAGACTGAACGGAATCCATTCTGGACACTTGCGGTGGTACCTAAATCATTTGTTTTGAGTATTTGGCCGTTAATAAATAATAAAATAACCATGTGCCGGGCTTGGGCCACTCTGCTCTATCATCTCAACCATCAACGTCAAATAGCAATCTTTTGCTACTCAAAGAATCAAAAAATTTGATTTACATGTCATTCTAAACTGTTTTTATTTCCCCGTCTTTAAAATACAACAAAACGCAAAAAAATATCTTCTCTTTGAATTTGTGGATTGGAATCGGTTTTACAACTTTGGTTTTGCAACAGGTTTTTCCTGTTTCTCTCCTATAATGCGAAGTGGGAATGGCGTGGATTTTCTTCTATTTATACTCATCACACCTATACCTAAAAATGTCAGTAATTATTTGAGGACCTAATTATTTGAGTAATTATTTGAATTATTTCTTGTTGATTTCGATGTAAAACAGTAATGCAAGTGTTCATCTGCCCCGCCAGGTGCGTGCTCGGCGCTGCCGCGGCGCACGGTGCCAACATCACGCTGCTGGTGGTGAGACAAATGCTGGTCGACAAGGAACCGCCGGATGTTAATGTTCAAGTGGATGACGAACCCGGCGAGATGTTCCTCTACTAGACGGTAGACCAGAGAGGATCAAGAGAGAAGATGGCTCGACAACAGCGAAAGTGAGGAAGAGCTCTAGCAGACCGTTGCAGAACTGACTGCTGACTGGTAGCGGTGCCGGTGCACAATCAGACGCCGACAGTGCATATGTTATATAGGTACATGTCTTAACAATCGGATTATTTAATGTCGAATATAATATCGGCCATTTCCGGATTCATTTATTATTGTTTTACACGTTTTATACGAAATGTGTCATGAATCTTTTGGTTTAAAAATTAAATTTTGAATTGTCGTGTTGATTTTGACCATTTTTAGTACCATATCATTACGTTTCAGTGCTGATTTAATTTAATTTTTTGTTCAAGAGGATTTATGTCTCTTTTTACACAGATTTATTTGATGTGGGGGGGGGGGGGGGGGGGAGAACGTCAACACGATGTATGAACAAACCCAAAGGATATACCTATCAGTGTATTAAATAATATATTGATTTTTAATTGAAATTAGTACCAACTACATCTATTGCTCCTCCCCTCCCATTGGACACATCACTGTCTACAACACTTTTATGTTATTACTTATTAAGTTATTTTAATTTTATTGTGTTATTTTCCTGGACAGTATACATATTATCTTCATGTTTTATTAATTTTGGAACGCCGTGAGCATGTATCACAATATAATATTTTGTTATTAAACCACAGCATGTGTCTTTGTTATATTGTACATTGTAAAAAAAGGAGTTTCAATAAAATCTTATTTTCCTTTCTATTTGGTTTTGAAACCTTCTAGATTATAAGCAGTGTTGTGACTTATCTAGATAAAATTATCTAGATATCTATTTTTGTTATCTATTATCTTATCTAGATATTTAAATAATTGGTTATCTTTATTTTTATCTAGATAAAAATATCGTTATCTATTGGCAATTATCTAGATAAAAATTTAAAAATTAAAATGCAATTGTGTGTTAGAACATGCACGAACCTCAAATGTCAGATGATATGAAAAAGGAAAATCATATCTGTTCATTCGCAATAGTTGGCTTGTTTTGACGGCCCATTTTTTAAAAACTCGAGTTCTGAATTTAGGATTTGAAAATAATTAGGGACAGTATAGTATTTGGTATAAAAATGATCTATTATCTATTACAATTATCTAGATAATTATTTTTTATCTTTATCTATTATCTAGATGACTTTTTGGAAATTTATCTATTATCTTATCTAGATAAATTTTTGGCATGTTATCTTTATCTTTATCTAGATAAAAATTAAATTATCTAATCACAACACTGATTATAAGCTACACATTTGACCGATTATATTTGCTGTCAAGAGGAAAGGAGGTAGTTTCGCAATGAATCCATCTGATGCCAATCGATCTGCGATGATGTCTAACATTCCCGTCACGACGGCACAGCGGGTGGGAGTCCGAGGGGGTGGGTGGTGGGGGGAGAACAATCTGATCAAATGCAACCCTCATCGCACCACCTGTGTCTCAATAACAACACGTGACTCGATATATCATCGCTAATATCGGCGATCAGTTCACTAATATCAATACAGACGGAGATGTGACGTGTATTAGGCGATGACTATGAGGACAGTCAGGAGGCGGTGAAACATAGACACGATCTTCTGGACTAGAAGGTAAACATTGGAGAAACATTTGTGTTTACATCAATCTAGTGGAGCGGTCGCTCCACGCCAGCCAAGTCGTACGGCGCGCACACTCTCACAAAACATACCATTCAAACCTAAAGGCTGGAGCAACCCACTTTTACTGTAAGCATCAAAGTGCCATTTTCGGCCTACTGGATCTTAAAAATGGAAAATCTCACATTGTTGCGAAATATCTTAATTTCGAGCAATGGCCCACCCCACCATATATACCAAATTTGGGAACAATAAGTTATGCCGTTTGCGAGCTAGAGGACCGTGAAAACAGTGAAATTGTACGGCTTTCTTCAGATGATTATTATTCTTAATCATCTTCCAATAAATTCCGCGGTCTCCGCCACAGCCTAAACGGCTGGGTCGATTTACCCGAAATTTTCACCACATATACAGCTCGTCTGCCTGAAGATACCTTGCCCTTACGAATTTTTTGTGCCGCCAATTTGAAACCGTAACTGACGTCATATCTCGAGAACGGCTAAACCGATCGGAACGAAATTTGCGCCAATCGAGTCAGACGGTCCTGAATATGAAATATCAATAGTCGAAATATACATTTACTATTACCAAAACCGGAAATGACGTCATAAAAATGAAAAATCAGACTTTAATCACCTCTTACTGCAATAACTACATATCCAGAAGTCTTATAATGATACAAAACATTTATATAAATTAATTCTTGGTGGCAGTGATTTCAGACGCCATTTTGTTAACCGGAAGTGATGCCATATCTCGAAAACGGCTGGACCGATTGGAACGAAGCTTTCGCTATTCCTCATGGAATATCATTTTAATCATTATTTAGTACCAAACGCATGTTTTCTTAGTAACCAAATCGGAAATAGCTTATTTTTTTAAAGGAATTAGTCATTGTTGCTCCGATTTGTGTTACAAGTGTGAAAATCATCTAAAAAAAGGAGTGATATCCCCATAAAAAACACTACGTGTAAAAATACCAGCCAAGTCTCTTCAACTATAAAAAAATATAGGAAATCTTAAAAATTCAGCACTGAAAAGTAGTGATATCAAAAAATGGGCCAAGTCAAAACATGATTTTTAAAACCGAAATATACTTGGCGCATCGTTTTTTTTAGGACATTAAGGTATATTATTTATATTTAAATTTACATTTGATTTTTGGCATCTATATTATTTATACACGATGCGCCAAGTATATTTCGGTTTTTAAAATCATGTTTTGACTTGGCCCATTTTTTGATATCACTACTTTTCAGTGCTGAATTTTTAAGATTTCCTATATTTTTTTATAGTTGAAGAGACTTGGCTGGTATTTTTACACGTAGTGTTTTTTATGGGGATGATTATTTACTAGGAAAACGCTCTGTGTAACGCGTTGATAAGCGAGCCTTCGTATTGCATGTGAAGTCGAAAGTTTCTGCTCTACAAATATTGGAAAACCCCGCCGAAACGAAATGCATCAATAAAGGAGCAGCTATAAAAACCTGAAATTTCTATCACGAATTTGACAAATATTCAAGAACGAACAAAATTTAAAACACATTGACGACACAGACTTTTAACAGACTTTTTATTCTGAAAATTTACAAAATCACCTAAAATGTTTGTCCATGACCATGCAAAATTTTACGTTGATTGGTCGAGCGTCCAGTTAAACTTTCAAAAAACACAGGATCATGTTCAACAACTTATCAAGTCTAGACCACTTGGTTAACAATACCTACTCAGTATGTGTGCAAAGTTGCAGGCCGATTTGTTGAACGGTTTGTCCTAAAACCAGCCTTGAAAATGCATGGATACGGCCACGGCGTCTCTCACTTTCTCAATTGTTTTGTTATTATCAACACGATTATATCATATACACTGATTCATATTGAATAAAACACTAACAACACTTTTATTATGTTTCAAATTCATAAACACATGTATTTTTTTGAAAATTAGCTTGAAATATCATTTTAAACATTTTCTGACAGTTCTTTGTTGGTTTACACCGGCCATCTTGAATATCGGCCTGGTGGATGTCAGTCCGCGGAACCAAGCTGAACATGCAGTCAGGGACCAGTCATTTAGGAGACAGTGAAATCGGACCGCCGAGCGTCAATGAGTGGATGAGACGGTCGGCATAACCGCGAACACCCGGACGAAGGCGTCTTACGAAGAATTTATCATTGACGATCGGAAGATCGGAAATACTGCTCTTTCCGAATACATCAGTTTTCAAGCGGCAATTTTGAATTGTGGAACGATCTTCAAAAACTGACGTTTTCCAACTTGTCAAATCCAATACAAATCAATATAATTTGTTTTATTGAAAAACAACAGGGTTTAAAATCCTACGGAATTCCGTACCAAACGTACAGAAACATGATATACATCCATATTGAATTGAAACTTTTGGTGCAAAAGTTGTGACGATATTTAAGAAATATTATCATTGCAGATAATATTTCCTAAATATAGGGTATAAGTGTGCTTAAACAGTGAAAACACTTACAAAATGAAGATTTTTAAATAGTTATGGGATTTCCCATTAGTCGCTCTCTCAAATAAATAAATAAATATATAAATAAACAAATAGATCATAAATAAACTTTCGTTATAATTACTTTCAATATTACTTTGCCCACGGTATTTGTCATGATTGCCAACACACACAACTCCTATGAATGTCCCCTATGATTGTGATTGAATCATCGCAACGGATCCGAAGACGATGAATCACGCTGATTGATGAATCCGTCTTATCGGTCCAGTCACGTGCCTTCACACTGGCAAGGTGTTATTGTTATTATTAATAACCAGTCACGTGCCATCACACTGGCAAGGTGTTATTGTTAGTATTAATAACCAATCCACGGCACGGCGCACGCGCATCAGTGTGAGGGATGCGACATCGGGGAGAAGCAATCTGAAACAATCATCGCGAAGATGGATCATTCGTTCATCACGACCTGGACATCAGGTTCATCGATGTCTCAGCACTAGGCTTATGGGACGATTCCAATTCTTCATGATTCCGATCTTCAAGGCGATTCTTGCGCATTCTCTTCTTGATATTTCGATTGTTTAGGATACATTTAATAGGTGACATATTATATTAACAATTTAAACACATCATTCCAAACACAACTTTTAAGTGTATAATCTGCTGTATTATCAGAATAAAACAAACTATACATGCTTCTTTAACTGACTAGTATACCGACGACTAATTTTACTTTCCCTCAAGGTGTGAAGTACTGAACTGCAACCAAGGATGCTACTATGAATTAAGATTGGCAACCACTACAAAATATATTATTGAGCGAGCGAAGCGAGCGTCTCCTTTTGGCTCATTTGGCACGGACCTCTGTTTTTTTTTTTTTTTTTTTTTTTGTTTTTGTTTTTTTCTGTTACTGACGATATACAGGTCAGAATTTTTCTTCGATCTTGCTGAAATTTTGCACACGTGTTTGGACATTCTCTGGGCGTTGCATACCCTAATTTTTTTGAAATCTACTGATTGGTTAATATTTAAATAAACATCTCCTGATAGGTTGAAAAGTGAAAATGGTCTTCGACAAATCTGATCAAACTCATATTTTGGCTATACATGTCTAGAGTTTTTCCTCGATCGAGCTGAAATTTTGCACTCATGTAGAGACAAACTTTTGTGTTTGCAGACCCCAAATTTTTTTGAAATTTATTAATTGGCTAAAATTTAAATAATGAAAAATGAAACTGGTCTTCGATAAATCTGATCAAAATCATATTGTGGCTATACAGGTCAGAGTTTTTCTTTGATCGAGCTGAAATTTTGCACACATGTAAAACCAACCTTCTCTGTTTGCACGCCATAATTTTTTTTTGAAATCCATTCATTGGTTAAAATTTAAATGAATATCTCCTGATAGGCTGAAAAATGAAAACGGTCTTCGATAATTCTGATCATACTCATATTTTGCATGATCATTAAGACCAGTAGTGTCTCTTATTTTACAAAATTTCATCCCAATCAGTTAAGAACGTATGAACCTATTGAAATTTTTAATATCTGTCAGTAATGAAGTATCGAAATGAATGTTTTCCAGTGCCAATTGAATTGATTCTGATTTGCTTTATGAACCAGGTGCTTAGATGCTATTTTAAAGTTTCGATGAAAAGCATATACCTACTTTTAAGTTGATATCATAATCAGTGCTCGAAGTGGGCCGGTATGGGACGGTATGGTATACCGGTACTTCTTTACACATTTGATTTCATATCGTTACTTCTCAGAAAAAACGGAATGCTTAAAATCAGATATTCTTGGAAATTTACGTAATTTTAGATTCTAATTTACTCGTATTTCATGGTTATCTTTTGACTGCATATTTCAAGCATAACTATGAACTATGAACATCCACTACAAGATAAAGTAAAATTCATTTTTTAATTTAGTTGTTTCATGAAGGTAAAAGACTAATCAAACTAATGACATGACAATGGTTGTCAGTGTAATTCTGGAATCTGGACCCTCATCTAATATCGTACCCCCCCCCCCCCCCCGCACGTGGTATTCTTATGTTACCATACCGCCACTATTTAATTCCTACTTCGAGCACTGATCATAATCAATTCAATATGGTTGTATATGTTTTCTGTGCGTTGTGTACGCATTTCCGGTTCGAGAATTTGCACGTACCCGTGCTCGCTCATCAACGCGTTACACTGAGCGTTTTCCTAGTATTTGTATATTTATGTATGTCTACGAATTCAAGCTGTCCAGGGGGGAGGGGGGGGGGGTGCTTAGAAAACTGCATGAAACGAATGTGACGTATAGAAAAGAGGTAACTTCGGATATAAATATTGTATCTAAATTCAAAGAAGGTGGGGAGCTCTGCAATATATATATTTGAATAAATAAATTTCTATTTTACGGTGGGAAAATGTAAATATTTTTCTCCAACACATGGCCATTCAAAGTCTTAGTTTGACATTACCTGTAAAAATAGAGTTGGTTCGTCTACAAGTCGTTCTTCTTTCTTTGCAATGTGAAAGCAAGTAGTAATTCAAAATATTAGGTCTTATTAATAAACGTTTATCAATCGAAAAAAAGATGTAACATAGTACAGATGTGAATTATTCTTCATAATAAGGGAATGAAAGAAAGCACTCTTCCTTCACCCCTTCTCGCATTCCCAACGCCATGTCATAACAGAGTAAAAAATAAATAATGAAATGAAATAGATTATTAAAATATGGTATTTAAACAAAAGGAGTAATAAACTGCATGGCTCGTATTAAGCGATAAACAAAACCTGATATCAGGTCATTCCATTAGCAATATTGCTAGAAACAACAGGAAATAATGAACTAGCAGATAAAATAAACACGATTTATCTTTTATTCCGTTCATTACTGAGTCCATCTTTCCCTCCATTTCCATGCAATTTTATATAAAAACCGAGCAACAGAAATTATAACTACCATTCGGAAATATGTTACGTTGAAGTAGAAATGTTGGTGCTTTGTATTTATAAATCGTTGTGCATTTATGCAGGGGAAGATAGATCTGCTGAATGTATATTTTTCTGCTGTTTTGCTCTTTTTGTCGTGAAATCCGTTGTACTTATCACCTCACTGCACGCACACTTAAACAACCCTATTTTATAACACTCGACTAACAATAAATATTGACCTAATTATAAATGTAAAGTGCGGTTTTAACCCTACTCTACAACTGAGTAAGGAATTGGTTACGTTTTTTTTACGAATCGTCGTAAAAATCGCGTGATTGTTTGGTCATTCATTTTCGTCACGATTTAAAGATTAGCTGCAAAATAAATTGAAAAAATATACGTTCACATTAAAGATAAACTCGTCAAAATGACGGGAAACTTTATAAAAAAATATGTACTACATAATATCCATTTCAGGAGAGGTGGGGAAAAGAATTCAGATAAAAAAATGTCCAATTCTTTATGATATACTTATTTTCTTTCACTAAAAAGGCAAAAGTTTACGGCTAATGGAGTTTATCGACAAATTAAACACTGTAAAAATTATTTGTTTCATACAAACATCAGAAGCGGACCTGAGAAATATTACAAGAAAACTACTATTAACCTATTATAGCACAAATGAACGATTCGTCTATACCACACGATCATTTCACTACTTTTTTTCTCGAGAAAATTGAAAAATTTATTTAAAAGCAGAGCCAGTGATAAAATTTTCAATATTTTCAAAAATTATTTCTTCCTCGTTTCTAAAGTATTACGTCCACAAATAATACAAAGTTAATTAAATAAGTAAATTAAGTAAAATTAGGTTTAGGTAAAAGTAATATTTCTAGAAAATATGGAAAAATGCTTCAGTAATAAAATAAATTAGCAAATTTAGCTTCCAACATGGCAGGTGACACTGTGTAACCTCCAAAAGAGGTTGAACCAAGTCATTTAACATGAGTTTTTTTTTGGTCCAAAAAGTGACACTAAACAATAGTAAAACATTATAGTTGGCTTTGATCGAATCTTCATTTCAAATTCTAAAAACAAATTAATCTGATGCAAACTCATTTATCTTTAATTTCACATGACTCAATGATCTCCCTTGTACTTGTGGTGATATGTAAAACAATACCACGTGACTTGTACTCTCTCGATGACGTAATGTATCCATGCAAGCCGCCATCTTGAATGTCATCTCTGTATTTATAGCGCAATAATCTGCCCAACAGCTTCTTATTCCAGCTCTAAGACATTGTCACTGCCGACTAAATTGCTCGTTTAATTACGAGAAGGCGACTTAATTTATCGGTCAGTGTTTCAAGGAGGCAGTGTGTTTTGCGCGTGTCACGTGATACAAGGGGGTGGGGGTGGGGGATTTGCACCTCCTTGTAGAGTAGCCGGTGTAGCATGTGCTTCGGGGATGTTTACACATGTTTATTGGTGGCAAGAGACTCGATTTTAATACAAGGACTTTTTAGATGAACCTTCGAGACATAATTAAGCGAGCGTTACAATACGTAATTCTCATCCCATTTTCTCTGTTTGTTTGTTTGATTGCTTTTATTCAACCAATCAATCTGAAATTTTATATACACACTAATGCCACAAGAGTGGTGTCGTGTATAGTTTTTGAACGAGATCCTGTGATTGGTGGAAAATTACGTATTTGGAACCGTTGACCGACAAACTGAAAATTTTGCATACCTATAGCGATTGGGACGTACATTGTGTTTTTTACACTTTTTATACATCTTTCGTGAACTTCAAAAGTTATTGACATTTTATGTGCAGAAACTTGCACGCAAGTCAATTCACAATTTGCAATACAGTGAAGTCTAATGTTGAAGTTTCGCTCAACAACGCGTTACAGATAGCGTTTTCCTAGTGTTAACCTTCTTATATGGAAACTAATGCCGGATACATAACAAAGATTGCAATAAGGGCATTATGGGGATGATCTTCTTCCTCTTTGTGATCGAGATTAGGCCAAAGGAGTTTGATATTTATTATTTTGTTTATGTTAGAGGATCGCAATCATAATCTCAGCATACTATGCAATTTGTAACTTTTTCTTATACCTTTATGATTTGTAATACTGTGTACTGACTAGGTAGGTAGGTACTTATACTTTATCACAAACATGGTACTTTTGGCACTGATCGCTTTGGGGCCGGTTTTTCTTAACTCAGTTCAAATCAGCAGTTCAGTTTAAACAGCCATTTAAGCAATGTATTGGTTATTGCCAAGGAAATAGACCCTAATCAACTGTTCAGCAGAGCATTGAAAAACTGTCTCTTATTGAGGAGACTTCAGAAACTGTCTTAATCCTGAATCGTCAACTCAAAAGTAACTATCTGAATGTACCAATCTACTATGCTAAATGCTAAAAAAAAAATGTATAAAAATTTTTACTTTCCGTTCAGACAGCAATTTGGAATTCTAGGATAAAGATAATACATATCTAGTGGAGCGGTCGCTCCACCCAGTTAAGTCGTACTATACACTCACAGTCACTCAACATACCGTAAATGCCTAATAAACTGAGGAGCAGACCAAACACTTTTACTGTAAGCAACAACATGGCATTTTCGGCCTACTGGATCTCAAAATTGAAAAATCTCACATTGTTGCGAAATATCTTAATTTCGAGCTATGGCCCACCCCACCCCATATACCAAATTTGGGAACAACAGGTTATGCATTTTGCGAGCTAGAGGGCCGTGAAAACAGTGAAATTACATCACTTTTAAAAGGTATCTGATGATGATTCTGATATCAGGCAACCCCGCTGTCACCACCACAGCCTAAACGGCTAAACCGATCAACCTGAAACTTTTACCACATATGCACTTTTGGCGTCTGATGATACCTTGCCTCTTGTGATTTTTTGTGCCGCCATTTTTAAACCGGAAGTGACGTCATATCTCAAAAACGTCTGGACAGATTAGAACGAAATTAGCGCCATTCGATTTAGATGGTCATCATTATGAAGTATCAATAAAAAAAATATTATTTTCTTATTTTCTAAACCGGAAGTGACGTCATAAATACGCAATATTTAACTTATTTCAACAAATTATACTTAAAATACATACATAATTAACTTACATTGTAACATAGACAATACAATTAATAAATTCAAGGTAGCAGTGTTCTCGGCCGCCATTCCTGAAACCGGAAGTGACGTCATATATCTAAAACGCCTGTACCGATTGCAACTGAACTAGCTCCTGCGTATTCATTCTGCTATTTATTTGAAAAATCAATTGTGAAAAATGAATAAACAAATTAACGGTACCGGAAATGGCGGCAGAAACCACTAAATGAAACCGGAAGTGACGTCATATATTACAAACGGCATGACCGATTTTACGGAAATATAGGGGTTATGAATTCAGATGGTCGTTCATGAAGTATCAACTAGATAAAACTAGATTGTTTTCTTATCTAGTGGAGCGGTCGCTCCACCCAGCCAAGTCGTACCGTACACTCACACTCACTCAACATACCGTAAATGACTAATAAACTGAGGAGCAGACCAACCACTTTTACTGTAAGCAACAACATGGCATTTTCGGCCTACTGGATCTTAAAATTGGAAAATCTCACATTGTTGCGATATATCTTAATTTCGAGCTATGGCCCACCCCACTACATATACCAAATTTGGGAACAATAGGTTATGCCATTTGCGCGCTAGAGGACCGAGAAAACAGTGAAATTACACCACTTTCTGATTCTGAAGATGATGATTCTGATGATATCAGGAAACCCTGTTGACAGCGCCACAGCCTAAACGGCTAAACCGATCGACCTGAAACTTTTACCACATATGCACTTTTGGCGTCTGATGATACCTTGCCTCTTGTGATTTTTTGTGCCGCCATTTTTAAACCGGAAGTGACGTCATAACTCAAAAACGTCTGGACCGATTAGAACGAAATTAGCGCCATTCGATTTAGATGGTCATCTATATGAAGTATCAATAAAAAAAATATTATTTTCTTATTTTCTAAACCGGAAGTGACGTCATAAATACGCAATATTTAACTTATTTCAACAAATTATACTTAAAATACGTACATAATTAACTTACATTGTAACATAGACAATACAATTTATATATTCAAGGTAGCAGTGTTCTCGGCCGCCATTCCTGAAACCGGAAGTGACGTCATATATCTAAAACGCCTGTACCGATTGCAACTGAACTAGCTCCTGCGTATTCATTCTGCTATTTATTTGAAAAATCAATTGTGAAAAATGAATAAATAAATTAATGGTACCGGAAATGGTGGCAGGAACCACTAAATGAAACCGGAAGTGACGTCATATATTACAAACGGCATGACCGATTTTACGGAAATATAGGGATTAGGAATTCAGATGGTCGTTCATGAAGGTATCAACTAGATAAAACTAGATTGTTTTCTTATTACCTATACCGGAATTCGGCCGCTATTTCAAAACCGGAAGTGACGTCATGTATCGAAAACGGCTGGATCGATTATAACGAAACTTAAGCTATTCTTCTTGGATAATCATTTTCATCTTATACCAAACGCAACTTTTCATAGTAACCAAATCGGTTGAGGCGTATTTTTTTAAAGAAATTAGTCCCTGCTCGGACATGTGCTACAAGCTGTATGAATAAACTAACAAAAGAAGTGATATCCCAGAAAAAACACTCCGTGTAAAAATACCAGCCAAGTCTCTTTAACTATAAAAAAAAATAGAAGAAATCTAAAAATTCAGCACTGAAAAGGAGTGATATCAAAAAAGGAGCCAAGTCAACGAATTTTCCAAATTTTAATCGTACCATTGAAATAAAAATATCAACCCCCGAGAAATACTTAAAAAAAGGACTTGGCGCATCGTTTTTTTAAAGACATTTTTCTATTCTTAAGCTTATGCCACTCACATACTACGTAGTTCAGAAATGCCTAGAAAAATTGGGACAAAACTTTCAAATTAAATATTGAACATTCTGTAAAATATTTTAAATTTAAATATAAGTACGCAAAGAAACATAGCATTGTCTTACAAGCAATAAATACAGAACAGTTGTGTTTGTGATTGGTAGGTACCTATAGTTTTGTGGGTACATCAACATACCTACTACAGCATTATACTTTGAACCTTCTCGCCGTGTAATTAATTGCTATTAATTAACATTTTATACCAAAAAAATTCATAAATTACATAACGTATTACTTTAGATAAAAATCTAGTCAGTAATTATTTGAGCAGCATGGCTCAGTGCACTATGACCCTAGAAATAGTGGCAATAACGAATAGACTAGGCCGCTTCCGTTTATTCGTCATTCGTTTATCCGTTTATTTCCTCTGAATATTGACAAAATACCAAAACTGCCAGTAGGTAAGAGTACTAGTTATATTAAAACGTAGTATGATTCGTCGATAATGAATGTGATATACTCAGGAAAATATACTTGTAGAGTTCTTCCTATACTTTTAGGATAGAAAAGTGTCTTTAAAAAAACGATGCGCCAAGTCCTTTTTTTTAAGTATTTCTCGGGGGTTGATATTTTTATTTCAATGGTACGATTAAAATTTGGAAAATTCGTTGACTTGGCTCCTTTTTTGATATCACTCCTTTTCAGTGCTGAATTTTTAGATTTCTTCTATTTTTTTTTATAGTTAAAGAGACTTGGCTGGTATTTTTACACGGAGTGTTTTTTCTGGGTTATGTTTAGTTTGGGGTTCGTTGTATTTTTTCAATAAAAATTGGTACTATTCCTAACTATTTCGCAAAATTGAATTCTGTGCATTACAAAAAGAACAACGGTATTTGATATGTGTGTGTGTAATTGTGTTTTTCTACTCTCAGGTTTCGCCACAACCCCACTTGAAGAACTGAAAAGTCGTCTGACAATCGACAACCGCGCACACGCGCACACGCCTCTCTCCAGGTGCCCATATCGCCTAACACAGTATCACTCTCTATAACAACTTTGCAACCCCCAAACCGAAATTTTATTGCCTGTTGCCATTGTTTCGAGGTCCGCCAAGTTTTAATATTAAGAGCTGTTTATTATGAATGCAAATGGCGACCAGAGAGGCGTCGGTACGCCATGGGAGACGCCATTTCGTCAACCTATCCGTGTACACACTTTTATTCATGGTCGAGGGGGGGGGGGGGCTCTTAGGTATTCATGGGTACTTGGTTCATGTTTGCTGACAATAAGTTTCAACTGACTATGAATGTAATGCGAAGTAAAAAAATATGGGAGTGACAAATGATCTTGATATCATGATTTTGTTTTCAGAATTCCGAATACTTTCTATCCTTTAACTCCTAATCTCTCATTGGTCGATTAGTTTTGGAGATTATTTTTCAAATTCAAAACTTCAATCCACATGAAACTGACGGTATAATTACTGTTTATAATGGCACATAGTGCCTTGTTTCAAATATAAATTGGACTCACTTTCAAGCCCAGATTTTAAATTATCTGCTAGATCAGTTATATAAGTTTAAAGTTACTATACTTTTACTTTGTAGTAATTCTAGGAATGTCATTTGTTGTTGCTATGGTAATCGAGTCAATAATCAACTGTTCAATTTAAAGAGTTGATGGAAACTGTTAAATATAAATAGTTGGTTTCATCTTCTTAACTTAACTAAGTAACTGATTTAACAGAGCATGGAAAAATCAGTCCTTAACAGTTTAAAAATAATACTTTTACTAACTTATTGTCGATTCATAATATTCAACAAAACTCAATTTTCTTGGAGCCTAACTTAAGTATAGGCAGGTTCTACAGATCCAAATTGCATGGTGAGATTTTCATAAAAATAAATATCAAAATGCATCAAACCCTTACATTTCTACGTTATGTTGGCTGATTCTGTTGGTCCAGTTTATTTGTACTAAGTTCGAATGCCCCTTCAAAACCTGGTCGAGCAATTAAAAGAGAATATATGCATCAACCATGCCTAGTTGAAAGTTTCTAGGATAGGTCTTATATTTTGACCTCAGGTCAGTTCTGCCATCAAGTGGCGGGACAATTCAGAAATAATCATACTTTCTGTTTGTTTATAATAATTTATTTTGTCACACCCACTAGATTAGTCTGTGGTGCCATCTAGGAACCGGCGACACTTGTGAATTGTAGGTCCGCTAAATTCACAATTTTTATTACCATTCCCATGACGATGTATTGTGTTGCAAGTTCCTACCAAGGCCTCTAGAGGGCGCTAAACTCAGTCGAGTTCTGACAACGATGAGGTGCGTGGGCGTCACTTTCGGATCCGCGATTTGACAAAGTTTTGTGTGTTTCAACGTTGAAAATAGCCCGTTTAATGTAATAGTAATGAATCCGGGATATCATTCTGTGGATTTGGATTCTGGAGAGGGACATTGCCTGATGAATTTTCGATGGTGTTTGGGTACTTATTCGCGAAGCTGAATCTATTCGGGGCGTTAGGTGAAGTCAAGTTCATTTGGTTTGTTCCACGAAGTAACATTGCAAAGGTTTAATTTCTACTAGGTATTATTTTATCTTTATTTTAATTTTATACAATTTCAATTCATACAAATTGAATCCCACAAATTTTGCAAGACGACATTTTTGGTATCGTTGTGTTTTTAAGAAGATCAAATAAAAGATAATAGACAATAAACAATTAAGTTCCATTCAGAACCGCTATCATCTCTATTTCGCATGAATGAGTTTTAAACAAAATTTTGAAAATGAAGAAATTTTTCTTGAACTTTATGTTGTCGGTATTTTAAAATAGAGACATAAAAAATATAACTAGTTGTCTACATTTTTTTAAGGATATGTACTGTTTTTAATCTCTTAACTAAAACGATTACCTATACTTTTCGTATCCTGCTCAAAATAATTGTATTCCAATTTTGGTTGAATTTATTTTGATCTACTGATTTAAAAATGACGTCCAGAGCTTTCGCCCCAACGTACATTGTTGCCAAGTCATGAGCCAAGCACACGGTTATAGATTCACTTGCGATCTATCTTAGATTGAAAATTACACCGTCGTAAATCCCCAATGACATGTTTACTTTCAGTTGAAATCTGTCCCTGACTGTAGGCTGGATAAAACGAACGTTATGATTTACTGTGTGAAGACGTGGGGGGGGGGGGGGGGGGGATCACAGGGTGGGTAGTTAGAGTATTTACCTCAATCATAGGAGGGGGAGCGGGTGGACCACCCCCGACCAGTGGCGTGGGGGTCAGGGGTTCATGCAGTCACCCACCCCCTTCTCACCCACTGAGTGGGTTGTTACAAGAACTAAGCAAGTGGGAATAGAATACACAGATATGGATCAATTTCTTGGGACTAGAATGTATTTTACAATTAAAAAATATTGGGTTTAGCTTCTATAGTTGACGTTTGATGTTGAAAATCTGTGATACCATACATATTCCAATAAATGCTTTTGTGTGCCTATTCTATTTCCAATGTAAAATTCACAAGTTGTAAAACGTTTTTTTTTTAATTCAAAGCGAAACGTTGGGTAAATAAAGATTGACAAAAAGCAAGTACACAAACTCATTCCCAAAAGAATATTATAAAATATAATATATATATTCGAGAAAATACGAAATTAAACATAAAAGCGAAGTGTATAAATATTCTTATAATACAAATAAATGATGTCATTTGTATTGACATCAAATGACATTACTTCATTCTGAAAGTGATTCTCATACGAAACCAAATTTTCGCCCCCCCCCCCCCCCCCCCCCCCCAGCTGCAGAAGCTTCAACATCAAAGTTACGCCAGTGGCGGCGTGCTATTAATGACGCACTATATCCTGCCATGTAGGTCCGCCACTGACTACAACGTGGACAGTTTTGTTAATTCCTTGGACTCACTCCTGGGCCACCGAGCAAAGGACTATGAATGATGCATGTAGAGACAGATAAACCATGCAAGACTAGTGCAAGAGAGACGGAGTGCGAGTGCGAGAGAGAGGGCGATACACCCGACGAGATGAGTGCGAGAGAGACAGGCAGAGATAGATTTAGAGAAAAGGATTTGAGGTTGAGGACTGTTTGCTCTCGCTCGCAAATAAGCAGGGATGTATTTTACTCTCGTCGGTGGGAAAATGTAGGCCTGTTGTTGTTGACAATTAAAAATGGAAAACGTGGAAATGTAAAAATTTCTCTAGTCTGAGAAGTATTATTAGTTTTTGATGACGTTTGTCTCCTCAAAATGGCAATGGGTTGATGAATTTTTCCACAGACAGTGAGATGACCCACCAGGGGCCAAATGTGACACATTTATATCTTTTATCTAGATTGTAATGTTAGATATAATGATTAGATAACATAAGTATTATTCAATCATGTCCAATAAATTTACATACCATAAAAATGTTAATCCAAGTCCAGATATAATCAAGTTCCTTTTTACTCTATAATCCGTATGTATATTTAGTATTTACAAATTGAAAACTTCAGAGCTGTACATAACTTATAATTACGTAACTAAATTACGGTATTTTAGCGTCGCACTGTTCTGCAACGGCAACAAATGAATGAGTATGACGATGATAGGGAGATGATGATGATGATGATGATGATGATTTGACGTGGGAAGGAGTCGGTCGTGACCTATTAGTAGGGAACTTTCCCAAAAGTAACCTCACGATTGAGAGAAACCATGAATATACCTCCAGTCATACCTCAAGTCATTAAAAAATAAACAATTTTTGTAATGCAACAAGTAACAACAAACGAAATATCTAGCTGGAAGAACTGTCTTGTTGTAAGTGTGTTATTTTGATTGCCTCTAGTGACAATGTTCCTACAGGAAGGGGTTGTACTGTGATGACAAGGTACAGATGCTCGTCTACCGCGGAATGCCGACTGAATCAGCTGGAATCTGGAGCATCGGATGCTGCGACCACAGATCTATCGGTCCACCTCTGAAGCCGCATTCAATCTGCCGCTTTGATAGCGCAGGTCTCAATCAAGGAAACTAATATAACCAACTTGTTCCAGGATGTTGTAATTATAATTTTGTTTGTAGTTTCATTTCACGTAACGAGGTAAATTGTTCTGGGGATTTTGACGTGTGAGAAACACAACATAATTAAAATGCGAATATTAAATTCCACCTTTATACATGGTTTTACCAGACAACTACTTGTGTGGAAAACTTATCAATTTAATGAAAAAACAGTTACGCCAAATAATAAAATTATTAAAATTATTAATAAAGGTTTAAGTCCTAACTGCTCTTTATTATCAAGTGCAAATTTTCGTAAAATATATTCTAGTCGTTTTTACTAACATTATTATACGCACTCGAATAAAACAAAATTTCAGCACTTATAAGTAGTGGCATTAAAAGATTATCGACAAGTCATTTTTAGAATATTTTATGTAGAGAAAATTTTATGTCTGACCAAATTCTTCTATATTTTTTTATTACACCTGAAGGGCCAAGTATTTATTGAGTATAAAAATAATTTTCTCATAACTTGTTAAATTGACATTTTCTTTTCTAACACAACTTATCACTACTCTATCACTCTCACAAATTTAAGTGCATATTTTATTTAAGAAAGTAGACAATTTGGGCTGTTGTTTTTAATCGGAATGTTTTTGTGGATTTAGTGATTACCTAATATTACTTCGTCTCCTAATTGATAAACTCATCGTTCAGAGTATTCTATTTCAAGATAAACCTCTGCCACTATTGAAACAAACACAATTAAATCTCATTTCAAAAACCAATCACAAATCACCATTGTCATCATCCCAACATTAATCCAACCAACCTCTTGTCAACATCGCCAATCCATTATCTACCTTCACAAAACATCACCAGTCACATTGAATTAATATCATAATTGTTCATTACATCTGATCCCGACGACCACTCCCTAAACCGTCCACCGGAAATCAGTACTAATTAATCAGGAGCGAGTAATCAAAGAATTGGCTCCCTGGTCTAGCGATATCAGATATGTAAACAGAATGTGAAACAATGAGAGGCGTGTCATGGATGTATTAACAGGGATAGGTGTGTCAGTGAATAAAAGTTCTATTTCAGTGCGTTTTTTTTCTCCTATGATGATAACTGAGCGTCAGGTATGAAGGGGTTAAGATAATGTGACTGTCAGATAGGGTGTGATATGGTATATTGTCATTTGTTTTTAATAGTATAGAGACGGACTCATTGGTGCTGCTTTCATGACTTTCTGTTTAGACAATTTGTTCGTCAATTACATAAGAATCTTGGGTATAAAGTGGTCTGGTAGTTACGATCTGGAATTGGACTCTGGAGGACCCGGGTTCGATTCCCGTTGCCGTCGTTACTGACTAAGGTTTTGCGTGGGTTTCCTCAGTCGGGAGGCAAATATTGGGAAAGTTTCCCAATAATAGGCCATGACCACTTCGTTCCAACCTTCCTCATCATAATCGCCCAATAATCATCATAATCATATACTTTTTTTTTACCAAGATTTTATGAAAATGCTAGACACTGTGATATTGATTATCTCCACAGAAATATATAACGAGGTAATTTTCATATTTACAAACAATTCTAAGTAAAATGACAGTAAAAGTTATAGGTTTAAAGGAAGCTATACGTTTCGAATGGCGTCTTCCATAGATGAAGTAGTTTACACAAGACCAAAGATGGACAATTTCATAGACATTTTTAACTTGTTGATCTTTTTATCTTATAAGTACATAAAGATCTCATAAGATCTTGTTTGGTTATATAAAGTATTTAAAAATAATAAATGCATTCATTTTGTAAGGGCCGGTATTACCAAAGTTAACTACCAAAGTTTTACTATTTTCTTGATTGTTTTTCATATTATGTTATTGCTATGTGCACAAGACCATTGACGATGTGACTATATTTTGTTTTGGTATCTAGCGTTCCACAGATGAGCCCTCGTGGCTTTGTGGTATTCTCTATGTTTTTGTTATAATTTAAATGTATTATATTGTGTATCAATAAAAAAAAAAAAAAAAAAAAAAAAAAAATCTGAGCCGGATTAACTAAATTTTGGACTAAATTGGCGGCACAGCCAATCAGATACCTCAAAAAGATTGAAACAGTTGAATTTAATCCAAAAGTTAGTTAATCCGGCACAATTTAACTTTGGTTATACCGGGCCTAAATAATATTTATTTTCATAGGTATAAAAACACCGTACACTTACTGCTAAAAAAAATTTAAGAAGTTTCAAAACCTGTTTGTGTGAACTTCGAAAAGTTGACAGCTTTGCCCTAGCCTTCAACTCTTTCTAGTTGTATACAATGAAAACGTGAAAGCTCTCGAACGGCCACCTGGAAAAGCTGTCCTCTTGGGTGAATCCTGCCGTGAGAAGTCACTGCCACGTGGAATAATCAAAACGCAATGCTTCGATCTGCATAATCCACATCGTCGTATTCACTTTGAGGGTGTGGCTCTTTACTGATATCAACTATTTAGTAATCACATGCGAATACATCACAATACCACACTATCTTTCTTCCCGGAGGAAATGCTTATTAATACACTTTGGTTTCATGATAACGGTCGGATTGTGTCACTTTTAATGCTTCGTTACACATCTGTTGAAATAGGTATTCTAATTAGAATGTATGTTCTACAAGAAGTATTCGTACACTTCTAATTTCAGTTTGGTTGATGTCTTGTTTACAGATTATTCTATTATTATTCTCACACCAATTTATGTGGAATATGAAATTGAAAATAGTTATCGATATAACTTTAAAAAATCGAATTTTCATCAAATAAGTTTACGACGTGATGTAACAAATTGGCGATAAATTCCGAAATCATTAATAATATTTTCCGTATATAATCACGTACATTTCTTTATAACTAGGAAAACGCTCCGTGAAACGCGTTGATGAGCGAGCACCGGACACGTGCGCAAACATAGAACCGAAGATGCGTTAACACATAGAAAACATTAATACACGTTTTAACGTTATTAAACCTATAGATTAAACGTTCT
Organism: Leuctra nigra; assembly: GCA_934045905.1. NCBI lineage: Eukaryota > Metazoa > Arthropoda > Insecta > Plecoptera > Leuctridae > Leuctra > Leuctra nigra. The sequence continues at coordinate 28,850,609 of OW203767.1, read as the reverse complement.
TACAGTTCTACCTACCTAGTTTAGAAACGGAATGAATCCAACGTTCCACAATTACAATAAGACAATGTAGTGTTTTGAACTGAATTAATCACACCTTTTAAAAAAATAGCACCCTTCAAGGAAATGTCAGGCTATAGACAGAAGCTCAGAAACGGAATGAATCCAACGTTTTCACAAGTAGGTACCTATTGGTAGAAGAAGACTATTAAGAAATTAAATATCAATGTTCTGACAAAAACTCTCGATAAATAATGTTCACCTGCTATAAAAGCGGGGAAACTTTACTAAAACCTTCACAAAAAACACCAAATTGCCAAACTTTTTAACGAAAATAAGCAAAATGCTGGAAAGATTTGAAATGACATGATCACAAGAAGAGAACAAACGCCACTCTATGAAACACACAGGAAGCAAGGCCATCAGAACTACGAATTGCCAAAAGTTCATCAAGGTCCTTAGTTTTGCGAAAACTTGAAATGATATGTTTGGAAATACGTTCTATATTGAATTATTAAAATATTATCCACCCAATCAACATAAAAGTATCTGGTTTTCACTGAAAATTGTAAACAGCATCTAAACACACTGGTACATAAAGCAAATCTGATTCAATTGTAGTGGAAAAACATTAATTTTCAATACTTAATTTCTGACAGCTATTTAAAATGTATGTAAGTTCGTACATTCTCAGCTGATTGGGATGAAAATTTGTAAAATAAGAGACAATGTTGGTCTTAATGGCCATGCAAAATATGAGTTTGATAACATTTATCGAAGACCATTTTCATTTTTCAACCTATCAGGAGATATTTATTTTACCAATGAACCAAAGAATGGATTTCAAAAAAAAATTGGGTCTGCAGACAGAGAAGGTTGTCTCTACATGTGTGCAAAATTTCAGGTCGCTCGGTGAAACGGTGCGACTTCTATTGCTCCAGTTAACAGACAAAAGTAAAAAAAAAAAAGAGGTCCGTGTCAAAAGAGTCAAAAGGAGACGCTCGCTTAGCTCGCTCAATAATTCATGTATATTACACGTATAATCACATATTTGTAAGTTACTTGATGTAAATTTAAAAAAAAGTCACCGACACTAATTCGGATTTCTCTAAGCAACAGTCAAATTATTTTTCATAATTTTAAGTTTTGATTTCGGAGTAAATGAATCCTTTGAGTCTTCATAGATAAGTATCAAATTGAAAATAAGGAGTTATTGTAGAATCAATTCCAAAGTGATGTTGCAGAGCTTTCTGGTCGAAGCTTAAACCCGGCTCCTCCACTGTTTCTCCATGTCTATCACGTAACCAAGAGTTACATTATCTTCTAGTTCAAAACGTGCAGAAAAAATCATCCATTTGTGCCAACAAAACATCACGAAAATAACCAAAGAACATCAATTCCTGCATCTGTGTGACATTCCATGTGACATGGAATCATTTCCAAGACATTGATATTACATGTCTTACGCCATGATTTATTAACCATAATGTTATAACTTCTGAAAGACATTACGAAATGTCTTTAGACAGGTTATATAAATGGCAATAGGGAAGAAAATGATGGCTAATTAATAGCTGTAAGTGGTTCGCTTTGCACCAGGAATCCCCCCCCCCCCCTTTCCAAAAGACTCCTTCCATCTTCTTCATGTCTTCAAAAGTGGATAAACGATTTGATGGTTTTTTGTTGTTGTTTATTTGTTTCGTCATTGTTGTCACGGGTCCGCGTAAATCCGTAACATTGATGTCATTAATTTGGTTTCCTGTCAGCAAGTTTGGTTTGAAGAAATGCCCTCTCTCCCCCCGTCACTTCCCCTTAAACAACGTTTTGGGGGCTCGAGCTGCTTTCCAAAGTTACTTTGAAAGTGATAGATTGCCTCGTTGGCGGGCTTATTACCGTGGAAAGTTGTTAAACAATAAACATCGTTGTATAGATAATACGAGTTACATGGTAGTTAGTTATTGACACCGTCGCAAGACTTCGAGTTGCCGAGCTCTTTTGTAAACATTATGGGCTTTGGTTTGGGATCTTTAGGCCACTATCTTTGATGGTTCAGTAACCGGGAAGTACTTTGGCAACAGTGTATCACTTGTTGACGTCTGCCATCTGTGTTTTGGTGGGTGAATTAGAGAAGTGTTTGCATTTTGATTAGTATCAACATACTGGAGTTTCAAATGAAAACTAGAATCGTTTAGAAACAATAGTGATTTAAGTTATCTACTTTGGCAGAAAATTGAGTGGAAAGTTTGGGGTGGAAACTTGGTAAGGTGGCTGACGGATTGTGACAGTAAGCTGGGAAACTTGCGTCAAACGTGACAAATTCTTGCGGTATCGAAGATGAATTTAATCAAAAGCTCAATAAATAAGCTCTGTTTAATTGAGCGTAACTGCGGGGCTCCAATATGCCACTGCTCTTTGTGAATTTGTTGGTTTTGCTTTGTTGGCAATGCCCAGGTCACACCGTTCAACCAATCATAAGAAATTCTGCACACACACTTATGTCAGTGGTCATAGAGTTTGAATAAAATCCAACCGTTTGATCGATAAACTTAAAATTTTGCATAGTCATTAGGATCAACATTCTAGATGATTTTGTAATTTTTCAGACCAACCGGGCAAGATATTTAATATTAAATTTAATGTACAATTGAAGCTCGTTTCGAAATATTTGATTTTTTTCGAAGACATTTCAAGAAAATATCACTGCTCTTTTGCCGCATTCGACTTCATAGCTATTTCCAAGGTCTATTATAGAGCAGCATGTTTCACACAAATATGATGTCGCATGCAATTCGAAGGCTCGCTTATCAACGCGTTACACAGAGCGTTTTCCTAGTATTTTATCGTTCTTCTCATTTTCGTTCTTATTTTGATGTCCTGCAGTAGAAGATCGACCATGGGATACATATCGATGAAAAGAGAATTCGTATGAGTGCAAACCCTACTTAATTTTATAAGCTCTTGAGTAACATCTAAAATGATACCAAAAAATCTTTAATTTTGAAAACGCCGCCCCAACTATTAGAAATGTCGTATTGATTTTCTTACTAGTTAATAAAAGTTATTTAATAACGTGCATATTGAAGGACCACAGTGGACGTTGGCAATACAATTTAAACTCTTGTAGTATTTTTAAAAAAATGGCTGTGACTAATCAACAAATTTGTAATAATATATACGTCGAAAAAGCAAGTGCCAAAAAGGACTCATATTAACGTAGATTCTCTTTTAATCCATTACTTCTTTATGAATATAACTCGCTATGAAAGTAGTGAAGTAACTTAACTTAATATCGTTTCTTTTAAAGACTCCATGAAAAAGAATACTTAATAATTTTGTACACAGCAAGATTTAAAATGTAGCTCTTCGAATGAGCGCGTATTAAACGAGTCGCAGATTACACCAGAAAGGTGGGAGTTGTTTTAATAAGAATTCAGAAAATGTTTGCATCTTGTAATTAAAAATTAAAAGTGTTAATATTACCAATTTTAAAAGACTAAAATTTTCCCTTGAAGAAAAAATTACTTAAAAATATAAAACGTATTTTTTTTAATCTAAGCCTTTAAGGAACATGTCACATTTCTCCCTCGGTTCAAAAGGGATGGGATTATTTTTTCTCATTAGAGCGAAATGTAGTTTAGGAGTCATTAACTTCTATCAGAGTAAATTAGGACCAAGCAGCAAGCAGGTGTGTTTCTATGTATATATCTCCTTTGAATAAGGGTGTAGGGGATGGAAATGAAGGGGTAAATGGGTGGGGGGAGGTTGATACTTAAAAAATATTCTCATTAAGTCTTATACAGTGGTATGAGTTGAGAGGGTTAAACTTTTCGGATTGCTAGTTTTTAAATACGTTTTATACAATGGTGGATTTTATTTTTCAAGTCTGAGAATCGTAAAGAGTAAACTTACGATGAATAAGAATTATCTCTTTTACTGAAACCATAAGAACTCTTCATAACATATGAATTGAGTTTGATTTAATCGTATTTAAATTCATTCTAAATAAAAATCAGAGAACTAACGTCCATATTCCATTGTCGTTGTCCAAAAGTTGAATAACAATTAGTGCATTTTTTGATAATGTCGATTTCATATCAAATAATTTCACTTGTTTCACTTTCAATCACTGGTCTGCACTTTGGTGCATTTTCAAAAAAAAACACTATCTGATATCTTTTTATCCCATTTCCAAAATGCACTCAGAATGACTCTATCTTCAGTTACAATTAATCAATTAAATTCTCTAAGAAGTCCTAATTTTCCACTTTAACCCCTCTTTACACGACACCCACCAGGCGTCAAAGTGCTGACAATTCACTTCAAATATGACCCGCTATCAAAAAAAATATGGTCACCACAAGTCCGCAGGGGGGGGGGGGGGGGAGAGATTCCACCCTTATCAGGCGATGGACTTATAGAAGTGCCGTCACATTTTGCACCCAATGTATAATCTTGATAGATCTGGTTGCTGAAAAGAACTGCTCTCTACATTATTCCTATTATCCAATACCAGATTTACCATTGAAAAAATTATAGTTCCAAGAAAATTTTAATGTAAATTGACTGTAATAAAAACCACGATATTTATCAGTCAAGTAGGTCGGTCGCGGTCTCTCATTCAACTTTTCTTCTAGGTTAAATGAAAAATAATTTTCTGAATAATCAACTTATCAAACAACTTCATTTAAAAATACCGAGACTTGTATTTAAAACATGCAGGATCTCAAATATTTCAGTTTTACTTATCATTTACATGCAGTAAGAAAAGTTCACATTAAACTAACAACACCTACTTAGAAATGCATCGGCGATGCTATTTTCAACCCCCGATGAAGAATACGTCTAGACCTGATAATCAACCCCAAATCTCAAACATAATACCTTTGACCCCCGACAAACTAGCCTGTAATTACAGTCTAGCATCATGCAAACTGCATAAGTCCTTCGTCCTTTCATAACAACTTGATTACAATTACATTTTGTTTACGATTTCACCTAATCAATACATCGTTGACATTCCCTGTGACAACTTGCCGGCGATAACGGGAAAGAGTTTCGTGTCGGGAGGGCGTAAAACCTTGTCGAAAGGGCGTAAAACCATGTCTTGGTTTCATTTAAACTCTTGTTCGTTTTCTATTTCGTAGTTTTCTTATGCGTTCATGATGATTGTGTGTGTGTTTTGTTTTTTTACTTCGATGGAAAGATAATGAACTTATTTATTGTTATCGATAAACGTGGAGGAAGAACGACGGTTTGGCACGTAGTTGGTTTGGCTTTGAATTGCTTTGTGCGGCGCAAATTTTAAATAGTTTGACTTGAATGTTTTGTTGGAGTGAGATTCTAAAGTATGGACGACTCCCGTCAAATATTTGAAGTAAGCGCTCGATAATTTTAAATAGACTATAATTTTGTAATTATTTGGTTGGCTGTACTATCTGAAAAAAAACTATTAATGTGCAGTTTGAATCTAAATATGTTGTTCGTTCCAATGTGCCATACCTAGTAAGAAGGGGAATAGAATACACATAAAATGCTCAATTTCTTGTTATAATTACGCGTTTTTACAGCTTCTAAGTTGTCAAAAGTTCCTTGCTTTAAAGTGTAAATTGAAACCTTAAAGTTTTACCAAGAAATGGAGCATTTTGTGTGGATTCCATCTCACTTTCCTCGTATTACAGACAGTTGTGTGAAGCGTAAATTGGTGTCTGGAATTAATTGAGCGAGCGTAGCGAGCGTCACCACGGTACTCTTATGGCACTTTCTCTGTTTTTTTTTGTTCACAGCCCAGGTTAAACGGCACAACCAATCGATCTGAAATTTTGCACATATATTAAAGTAATCTATGTGGTCCCTGGGATCGTTTTTGAACGGGATCATGTGATTGGTTCAAATTTAAAAAAAATTATCTTTCGATTGGTTGTTCCGATCAATTTGAAATTTTGACAAGTCATTACGACCAACATTATACCCAATCTTACAAAGTTTCAGCCAAATCCTCCCATTAGTTAAAATTTAAAAAAATCTTTCATATGATTTTTGAAATTTAAACTAGAACCGTGTGACCGATCAACTTAAAACTTTGCATGGTCATTGGGACCAACATTATCTGTATTTTTGACAATTTTCAGACTTATAGAAGTTTATAGGACTTTCAGAGTTTCATTTTTTTTAAATCCAAAAGTAATTAACATTTTACGGACATTTTGCGTGTTGGCTGTCAAATTTCTCGAAAATGTTGATCACGGCTACTTCGACTCTTTATAGTTCCAAGGTAGTTAGAGCAAAAACTTTCAAACGTATGAAACTGATATGACCGTTCAACAGATCGTCTAATATTGTGTAAGTACACACACTTATATCATATGAGTTGTCCCAGGTATATTTTTGTAACTATGATTTTTGAATATTGACTAGGAACATTTTAATTATAAAGGTTCAATCGATCAACTTAAAACTTTGCATGGTCATTGGGACTAAAGCCCCATTTACACGGTGCAATTTCTTGTACAACTTCTGTACCACACTTTTGTATCACACTTCTTGAATGGAAATTAGAATTGTTTTAAGTTCTGTGACAGAAAGTTGCGTCGTGTAAACACAAAATTGTATGAAAAATGGGAATGTGACAGAAGTTGTTCAAGAAATTGCACAGTGTAAATGGGCTTAATACTTTAGGAATATTTGGAGATTTTTCTACCTACAAGTCTGACGAATTTCAAGAATTATTGGCTTTTAATGATATTTTTGATAGACATAATTTCGGTTCGAGGTGTTGCGCGTGTCCGTGCTCGTTCATCAACGCGTTACACAGAGCGTTTTCCTAGTAAACAAAATTAAATTTTTTGTCATGAATTAATTTTACTTCATGATTATTGCAAGTAAAGCCAACTCTTTGACTAAGAATGTATGTCAACTCTTTGCTGAATAAATATATTCAAAAAGTGGAAAAAATGATCTGAGCTTTACAGGATTTAACTTAAAACCAGGAAATGAAATGCATATTTGACATTTGCTTCCGAGAAAAGGAGCTTATAGGTTTTCTGAAAGGGGTATGAGTTTAGGGTGTATATCTACTTGTTTCGGGGTTAAGTGTAAGCTAGGTGGGGGTGGGTAAGAGGGGGTTGATTGCAAGGGGGAATTGAAAGAGAGGGGTAAAGGAGGAGGAGGGGGGTTGGATTTTGAGGAGATAGGAATTCTCGTAGTATCTCATTGAATATTTAATGTTTCATTACTGACTAGAGCTTTTGCCTATACCCCTCTTTGAATGCTGCCTTTAGAAATACTATATAACCTCTCCAATCGCTAAACCTCTTCACTGTATATATGTATACCTTGCCTCATGTTTGATCAGAACGTCATTGATATTTTTTAACTTGGGTACAATCAGGAGCAAAAAGATAAAGCGAAGAAAATGTTCAATGATGTGCAGGAGACAATTTTCTCTGCATTTTTGAGCTTTTTAAGAATACAGTTTGTGAATTCAATTAATGAGAAAGATTGAGAAATAGGTCTTGATGAACCGTTATGTATGTCGGTTATTAGATCTAGTGAAATTGTGTATTTTTTCTTATTTGAACTATTATACTTTTATTGGCTCTCGTTTTAATATTCCTACAATTTATTTGTATACATGCATTTTATATATTTTTATATATTTATGCAATTGCATTGACTCGCTTCTAATGTTTTTAAAACTTATTTTATAATTTACATAATTTATTGGAACCCTGTTTCCAATACTTCTGGTTGGCATTATGCGTGCTTTCGAGTATAATACGTATAATTTACATATTCTGTCGATTCACCATTTTACTAATTAGTACTTCAAGATAAGTATGTATATTTAATGACGATCAATAGCATTAACACATTATAATTGCATGATACGAACTCATAATGCTAGTTGATTAGTGATCACATTATGTGCGTGACTGTACTCATCCATATGACCATGTTTACTTAATTTCCAGAGCGCCTGTATCAGTTTCTTTAAAAAAAACTCAAAACTCGTGGCAAGTGGGGGCTGAAGTTGGCTTGGGGTTGAGGGGGGGGGGGGGGATTTTGAGGGTAAAAAGAATTGATGCTTTGTGTCTAACGGATCAGTACTGTAAATTATTAATTGCATTCGTTTTCCGCTAGTTGGCTCTCAATAGCAACTTGTCTTCTCCTCTCTCTCTTGTAATAACCAGCCTCTCTCTCTCTCTCACTTACTCCTTGGGGGATGCTAGCTATCCTGCTCTCTCTTCAAATACTTCTCTTTTCACAGAAATTTGCACAATAGATCGTACTTGGGCATACAATTCAATAATTGCAATGAATAAGAAACTCAATTTAATTTGAATCTTTGGAAAGAGAATTCTTGACTTCTGTTGATTTTGTATTTATTAAAGATTTCAGATCAAATATGAAGATTTGATGTAAGATCTGCAAATCTTAGCTCTAATGAACATCTGAGAACGTTTAGATTTAAGAAAATCACGAAATTAATATCTTCTGACAATGTAAACCGTTCAATACAAGTGCTTTTAACAGTTTCCAACTGTCTTCCTTAGCCAAGCAAGATACAGTTTTAGAAAGCACCATCTTTTCAAAGAAACTTATATTCACCTCCAATAAATGCACAAAATTTATATTTTTAACAATGTAAAATTATTTTTTTAATGTTGTGTTCACATAACAAAGAAAGAATAACAAACAAACCTAACAAAGAAATAAATGCATTGTTGTCCAACAAATCCAAAGACGCATTGACTCCAGTGCAGGTACAAATATATTATAATAAAGAAATGCATAATAAACAACACAAAACTCTTTAAATTATACACAAAACAAACAATAAAGTATAACACAAATATGCACAAAAGCAAAAAAACTCAATAACAACAATCCCACGAGAAATCGATGCTCAAAAATCAATTTTTTAAGTGGTTTCTTCATATCTGTGAAAAACAAAAATTACAAGTAATTTTTAAATATTTCCTACCAAAATATAACAATAAATGTAATTTTTAAAGCGCCATCCAAAAAATTACATCCACCAAAATATTCACGAAACTTTCAACATCCGTCCATCATCGCCAAACGACAAAATCATCCAACAGTTTTCTTCCTGACAACCCAAACCCTCTCAAAGACACCACCTCCAATTGAACTGAAATAGTCATTGCCCTTCTAATTCCCACGTATTTGCATTGCGAATCCTAATCATTAGAAATGCCGTTTGTTCCCACCTCTCGAGCGCTCGAAGTGTACCGTATTGTTTCCCTGTATATATATATATTGTTATATATTCAACTTGTAGTTGTAGTGGCAGCTTTCAAATACTCGTCCCATCCCAGGCAAGGCATTAGAAATTCATTGGATTTTGGTTTAGAGTCCTCTTGGGTACCGTCGATGCGAACAAATAGATAGAAACGCCCTACATCTATAATTCTATCTATAGTTTACAGTGAAACGTTTGTTTTACATCTTCGATTTGTGGCGGTGGTTTGGGAGAAGTGTTTGGGTCGTCTAATGAGAGAAGTATGTTGAAGATTGGATGGAGTTAATATTAACATACCTTGATTACTGTGTGTTAGCTTCGGAATCTATTATCTTTGTGTTATTGTCGCGTTGGAGTCAACTTTGATGTAGCCTTACTTTAAGATGAAGCATACGAAAAATGTCTTTGACATTCATAACTAGAAAACAAATTCTTATGAGTCATGAGTGATATGAAATTATTGACGAATGCTTTTATTGATTCAACACTTTTAGAATGTTCTCGTTCACGTTTTCATGAATCCTAGTTTTTAATCATTATATTAAATAGCTACTCTTAAAGTGTAAATATTAATATCTAAATGATTTGAAATAAAAAAAGAAAATTATAGTTTAGCTATAGTTAGTTAGTTTTAGTTTTATTTATTGTCATATTTGATTAAATACATGAAATAATGATAGTCAAAGATACATAGTCAAAGATCAAGAATACACATACATAAAATGGAAGATCTTCAAATCGATTTTGCTCTACCTAGACCCCCCTTACCGTAAAAGTTATTTTATTATCCAATAGTAAATATGCTTTATAATAATAAACATGTTGTCTATTTGGTATTTGCGACCAAATTGAAAAGTGTCGATTAATTGTAACATATCCTACAGTTAGTTAATCACGGACAATCAATTAAGTTAAAACGAAACTTGAAATTTTTACCACTTCAAAAACACAATCAATTACTAAAACTACTTAAATATTAGTCCGTATTGAACATTTAATTCGTTCAAGTCTAAAACAAATATATAATTTTCTTCTCATTGCAGAACCTAAACTGTTCGTTATTTATTGTTGATATACAATTCAACTGATTAATGTCATATTCAAGGTAACCTCGCGATATTCATGGACTTTTCTCGTCTATTTTTCTCATCCTCCATCGGTCTTCATCAATGAACGTAAGAAAAGCCTTGAGCGATTCGATCACGCCATCGTCGAATTAAGAAATATCAATTCCTCTTCTTCTTCGTCGTTCCCTGTTTCATTATCCCTGATCTTCCTATTGTATCCCGGACAATCAATCTGTTGCCGACGTGATAGATCGGCCCCACCAATCACTCCATGCTAAATCCGGGATTAAATCCACCGAAACATTGATCGTGTCGAGAAAGAAAATCCTCGAACATCAATTAGGACGTTTTTTAAGTTTTTTTTTCCTTCTGAAGACTAAAGTTTTAACTTATGCATTTGCAACTAAAAATAATGGTCATCATTAAACAAGGTGAATACAAGTGTTTCGAATTTTCCAACTATTGAACATTTCCGAGATAATCGCGAAAAGAAAACGCCGTTCTGTTAATGTTTTTGTTTTTGTGGAGTGCACCAAGTCAAGCTCAATTTTTTAAACGATTGAGCTTGACTTGGTGCAGACAGTGCATCTTTATCTCAAATTTGAATTTATTGCAATATGAGTTTTGATCATGAGCTCCTCAAATGTTTAAGTAAATTCTCGGCCCACGAGAAGGAGAATCTGAGTAAAATGATCCATATTTTGCGGAAGTCTACAGTTTTCAAGTGTCTAAAGTCCAAAAAGATAAATTAGCATTTAATTGGGATCTATATTGATTTATGATCTGGAGGAGATTTGGGCCAATTCAATAACATGTTATACAGGTATACCAGTATACTATATTACGAAATTCGTGTTTTAGTTGTAACTAAAAACTTTCGAATTCTTATACTTGATTTTGTGGAGTGAAATTTATGAGAAAATAGTTTATCCTCAAAAATGCAATACACTTGTGTTGATGATTTGATAAATTTTTTTATGCTTGACATTTTTTTTTAACAAATAAATTGTCTTTGGGATTGCAGTAGACATGGCTGCTTGTTTGCATTGCACTTGTAACGCTATGTACAACGTCAACGTACTACCTTAAAAATAAGAATAAAACCCAGTTTCCCCGCATATTTATTCTGCAATCCAGAGCATATTCTTCGCATCGTCTGAATTTACTATTCAATTGAATTGAACTTTATGGAAACCGATAATCTATTCCGTATAAATTCTCCGAGCAGAAACTTTCGCAACCTAAGTGAAGGGGACAAAAGGAGTAAATGATTGCGCCCTCAAACAGCAGCGCAACTTTGCCAGAGAAAATATTTCGGCGATGTCGTCGAGGGCAAAAACGAGGAGAATGTTTGTATATTTATTAGAAATTTTCAATCTATTCACAATAAAACTCATTTGCAAAGAAATGTTGAATATTTCAACCAATTTCAGGAGACTCCGAAAGAGCGAGGGATTCAATATAAAGGTAATATTTCAAACCCTCGAGAGATTTCTCATGGGCAAAGAACGCCGAGAGAAGAGATAATAATTCGAAAATACGTCGTTCTGACATCGATTATCGAAAAGAACAACTCGCAACTCAGATATTGAGAGCCAGATGCGACTTAGAAAAGACAACTTTTCAATTTTAAATATATATTTGTATACATATTTTCCAATTCGGTGACATTTCGAATTCTTTATTTCATGGAATTCGGCTGAAATGAAATGCGAGGAAAGGTATATCAACGATGGCTTATTGAAAATATGAAAAGGTGGAGGGAAATATAGAATCGTCTGACAGCGTTTTGATATATTTGTCCAATATATTACTTTCTTATAACGCAACCTACGCCCTTCAGGCAGCTCGAATGTGTTTTAGAATGAACTTAACGACGCACGGTGTGCATCAAGAAGAAGATAATCGATAGAATGAATGATTAAATCATAATAGTAATAGATATATTTGAAAATTGAGATATCTACATCTATACCTCAGAGTTAGAAGGTCGGATGTCCATTTCAATGATTCTTGAGGTGAGCTAAAACAACTAGTCATTCATCCTATACATTCGATCATATTTGAAATGTTGACATGAGTTATTGTGTAAGAGAATACTTCATAAAACTGTATTTGCTGACATCAGTAAAATTGCAATTCATAAGGATTGATTTCTACATTCCAAAAGTGTGCAGCGTAAAATCGAGAAATTGACTTACAGCCTTCTACCTCATGACGTACAGAAATAAGTTATTGAGTTCTCAAAGAGTACATTTTAATATCACGTGGGAACTAAATGTGTGTGTAGGATATCTTGGATTACCGACTGGCGATTCAGACCATCCAATTCTATTGTCGAACTGTCTTCAAACTGGTTTAATTCAACAGTTTTAAAACCACTAAATCTCATTACAGACAAATAATTGGATTTCTCAGTCACGAAAAACAATTTTCTATAAAACAAATTGTGATTCTTTTTCACAATCAATCACGCATTTTCATCTTGGAAACGAATACCAAGTCGTGTGATGGCTCCAAAAAATCCTAATTTAATTTTCCATCACGCTATTTTGGACAACACAATAAACAACCAATAAATATTCGGCGTGCAGCAATGTGATTGCGTGGCTGACAGTGTTGCCATGTCAATGATAGATTGTGAGGGGCGGGGAGGGGGGGGGGCAAGGTGAAGGGACACCGACTTGGTTTACGAGACAGCAAGGTGTTCGCAGGGGATACACGACCAAATAGTAAGAGTGGGTTTCTTAAAATTCAAGACCATGGTCTATGTGATTTGATTTTTGGGTTTTACCGGCAGTTGTAAGACACGAATTGATAACTGGAAAACAAACTACTTGTAAAATAACTTAAAGCTAGAATCATGCAGGCGTTATAGTTTTCTTACATATCAATTCGCATTCAGGATTTAACGTAACATTTTAAAGTTAGATGATCCTTTCATCAGGGAGATATTGTAGAAGTTAACATTTTAGGTGGAAAACTAAAATATTCTTATATGAGGCTAGTCCACGTCTCTTGAAGTAACACACGCAAAGCCTCTGTTTATTATATCAACCAATTATAAAACGATTATATTCCGAATCATGTTTTACAAAAATGAGTACCAAAACATTGTAACATCACGGATTCTTCAATATTTCCTTCAATAAGTAAAATGTGAATGAAAATTACAGAATAAAAATTTGTTTCAGTAGAATGTTAGTAATCATGTCATAAATAAAATACATTTCAATAGAATGTTAGTAATCATGACACAAATGAAATACATTTCAGCAGAATGTTAGTAATCATGACACAAATAAAATATATTTCAGTAGAATGTTAGTAATCATGACACAAATAAAATAAATTTCAGTAGAATATTAGTAACCTAACACAAATGAAATACATTTCAGTAGAATGTTAGTAATCATGATACAAATAAAATACATTTCAGTAGAATGTAAGTAATCATGACACAATTAAAATACATTTCAGTAGAATGTTAGTAATCATGACACAAATAAAATAATTTCAATAGAATGTTAGTAATCATGACACAAATGAAATACATTTCAGTAGAATGTTAGTAATCTAGACACAAATAAAAAATAAATATTTCAGTAGAATGTTAGTAATCATGACACAAATAAAATAAATTTCAGTAGAATATTAGTAACCTAACACAAATGAAATACATTTCAGTAGAATGTTAGTAATCATGACACAATTAAAATACATTTCAGTAGAATGTTAGTAATCATGACACAAATGAAATACATTTCAGTAGATTGTTAGTAATCATGACACAAATAAAATACATTTCAGTAGAATGTTAGTAATCATGACACAAATGAAATACATTTCAGTAGAATGTTAGTAATCATGACATAAATGAAATACATTTCAGTAGAATATTGGTAACCGTACACAATTAAAATACATTTCAGTAGAATGTTAGTAATCATGACATAAATGAAATACATTTCAGTAGAATGTTAGTAATCATGACACAATTAAAATACATTTCAGTAGAATGTTAGTAATCATGACACAATTAAAATACATTTCAGTAGAATGTTAGTAATCATGACATAAATGAAATACATTTCAGTAGAATGTAAGTAATCATGACACAAATAAAATACATTTCAGTAGAATGTTTGTAATCATGACACAAATAAAATGCATTTCAGTAGAATGTTAGTAATCATGACACAAATAAAATACATTTCAGTAGAATGTTAGTAATCATGACAAAAATAAAATAAATTTCAGTAGAATGTTAGTTATCATGACACAAATGAAATACATTTCAGTAGAGTGTTAGTAATCATGACACAAATAAAATACATTTCAGTAGAATGTTAGTAATCATGACACAAATAAAATAAATTTCAGTAGAATATTAGTAACCTTACACATATGAAATACATTTCAGTAGAATGTTAGTAATCATGACATAAATGAAATACATTTCAGTAGAATGTTAGTAATCATGACACAATTAAAATACATTTCAGTAGAATGTAAATAATCATGACATAAATGAAATACATTTCAGTAGAATGTAAGTAATCATGACACAAATAAAATACATTTCAGTAGAATGTTAGTAATCATGACACAAATAAAATACATTTTAGTAGAATGTTTGTAATCATGACACAAATAAAATAAATTTCAGTAGAATGTTAGTAATCATGACACAATTAAAATACATTTCAGTAGAATGTAAGTAATCATGACACAAATAACTACAATTCAGTAGAATGTTAGTAATCATGACACAAATGAAATACATTTCAGTAGAATGTAAATAATCATGACATAAATGAAATACATTTCTGTAGAATGTAAGTAATCATGACACAAATAAAATACATTTCAGTAGAATGTTAGTAATCATGACACAAATAAAATACATTTCAGTAGAATGTTTGTAATCATGACACAAATAAAATAAATTTCAGTAGAATGTTAGTAATCATGACACAATTAAAATACATTTCAGTAGAATGTAAGTAATCATGACACAAATAACTACAATTCAGTAGAATGTTAGTAATCATGACACAAATGAAATACATTTCAGTAGAATCTGAGATAACACAATTTTAAAAAAAACATTAGAACGTAGATAAGGTATTTCGCCACAAATATCAGTATGTGCTTGGAATACCTATCTGAGCGAGAACACCTAACATAAAAGTGTAAACATGACGTGTGTATCCTTGCACCATGGCGCGGCGTCTGAAATGCTCATCTAGGATGCCGTGTCTATTGCTCTCTCTATTGCCGTCTTCTTCGTCCCACGATCAGGCACGGAATGACACGGGACCCATCGTAAAGCACTAATACAAGTCAATACCATCACACTACAGCGGATTAGAATAATATATTGTACAAATAGGTGGAGTGTTTAGATGATCTGGCATGCGATAGCGTCTGGCTGATGTTCATTTGTTCCTTACAGACGTTTAGGACTTTCACGTCAATGTTTATTGAGAATGAACCGTTTTTAATAGATGTGTAAGAAAGCATGTTTCTACATTAAAGTTTTATATTACTTTTGGTGAGGTTCAGATATCAAGTAGTCAACTTTTGTCCGCAGAATTTGACATGCATTGTCGTCAATTAAAGTTAACACGACCAAATTTTCTGTCAAATAATTTGATGAAATCTTTGCTACAAAGAAATTTGACAATGTAACATAATTTAATGAAAATATTTGGGATACGGAACAGGTTGGGTGAGTGGTTAACGCTCTGAACTTGTATTCCGGAGGCCCGGGTTCGATTCCCGCTTCCGTCCTTCTGACTGGGTTTTTTCGTGGTTTTCTCTCAGTCGACAGGCAAATGCTGGGAAGGTACCCTACTAATAGGCCACGACCGCCTCCTTCCCACCTTCCATCCTTATCTACTCTTCACCATCATCTCCCACTCATCCTCATAATCATTCATCCGTTGCCATTAGCCTCGCTACAGAACAGTGCGACGTTAAGCCCCAGACAAAAAAAATTTGGCCAATATCGACTAAATTGATAAAGGGGGTATTTCCCCATTACGTTGAGCTTGCGGTAACAAAATTTGCATTTGCATTTTTTCTTAAAGGTTTATTATTTTTCAAATGTTTCATAATTTGAATGTTCAAAAGTTATGAATAGGAAATCCTATAACAAAAATTTACCTCAGTTAACATGGTCAGTATTAGATAATGAAATCGATAAACTATAAACATGTCCACTGCATCACGCCAAGAAAAGGGTTCCAACCCTTGAGTGACTCAAAGCTCGGTGGAGGTGCCGTGCTAGCACACCGTAAACCTCAACGAGTGACAATCAACACAAATGAATACGAAACAAACTGTATAGCTGCCACACGGGGGTGGGGGTTGCGTGGTTGTCAGAGGGGTTGTTTCTCAACAGTTCGGCAACATGTTTGTGAATTGTTCCACGCGGTCCCAAGGAGGGAGGTTGCAATGACACCATGATGTCACGTGATCCCGCTTCTTGGAAGACTGAGCGGGAAGATCACGGCATGTTGGATTGTCACTTGCTCTGTCGACATGTTCAGTGATACAAGACAATATGGATACTCATCGACATACGTTTTTTTCATTAATTCTGTAGTTTTCTTTAAAATTGTGAAATGTTTCGTGCCTTCTTGATAAACGAGCATTAATAATAATATGCATTAATTAAGGCGCTATCGCTAGATTTATTAAAAAGATCTGTTGAAATTACTATTTCAACTATACTTAAAAAAAAACTTTGGTCATATCGGCCGTGAACACTTTTATTTTGACAGACCAAATGGATCAATTGAAAATTTTGCTCAAAACCTTTCAGGTTTCCTGATGGATCGAATGAAAAAGGTTTCTTACTTTTTAAATGTTTCATAATTTGAATGTTGAAAAGTTATGAATACAGGAAATCTTATCCCAAAAATTTACCTCAATTTAAACGTGGTTAGAATAATTATTAGATCGATAAACTATAAACTTGTCCACTGTATTATCATTATCACGCCAAGAAAAGGTATGAGTATGAGGTATGAGTGGGGTGATTGAGTATTTGCACACAATTGCTCATCGATATGAATGTTGACGGACTTTTTTTCTAAACGAAAAAGTGAAATACAAAACCCAGATAGAATGTGCATTCATTGATGTTACGATGTATGATTTTCTCTATAAATACCTGGCGTACCTCAAAGGTAGAAGGGCAGAAGTCCATTTCAATGATTCTAGCAGTGTGGTTAAAAACAAGTAGTTCTGCGTTCACCAATCATACATTTCGTAACAGTGAAGTAATTTTTGTAAGGAAATATTCAATACAACTATATTTGATGAATACAGTCAAATTGCAAACAGCTTGATTACATGATTCCAAAGTATGCAAAGCAAAATCGAGAAAATGGACTTCCGACATTCTACCTCTGAATGACGGATACTCAGTCTTGAACGATGTTTCAACATTTTTAAACTCTCATTGCTCACCTATTTGCGTACCGTGCGTCGAGCTAACAAGCCTTTATTGATTTGACTCAGTTCATAAAGTTATTAGTAAGAAACTTGACTGCTGCATAAACTTCGTTCATAATTACTGCGGTGATTTTTGTATAGAACAGTTATTAAAACTAGGGGGTTGGGGGGGGGGGGGACGCACTCGGGACAATCATAAAAAGTCATTAGAGGCAATTAAAATTGTCACGTGACCTCAATTGCGATCAGCACTTTACACGACGCGTTTTAAAGATATTGAGGGGTTTTGGAAGTCGGTGTGTTACATGCGATTACAATGATCGTTATGTGGATTTATAAATCATGATTTTTGTACGTATAAACATCCGTAATTACAATTTGAGGTGAGTAAATTCACTTCAAAGTAACAGGGTTTTTATGCATTTATTTTCCTCTACCACCTACCCACCGTAACATCTTAATGCTTATATTTATTTGTCTATAATCTTATCACCCCTAAAAGTAAAAGGGTAAACCAGCCCTAAGCATATACACTTTGTACCCAAAGTGTAATTCTGTACAAACTATGGAAATATTATCTAAGGCAATACAAAAATAACATAAAAGTACAAAATTAAAATGTACACTCGAACAAATAATAAACAGTATTCGAAAGAGGTTGGCTGATAATGATTTCATGGCATCATCTTATGAAGTCTATGCTAACTCATCATCTTACTCTAGTAGTGAGCTGTGATTTCATTGATAAACGAGGATTCATTGTCAAGGAACCTGACAAGCAGCCATTCCGTTTTGTTCAAATACCGTTTTCAGTTGGTCCAAGAGTACATTAAATTAGTTCAGTTTTCGATTATCCAATGATGAACATCGTAACTCGCATAATAAATGTATTTGTTAATGTTCTTTCTTCTTGAAATAAACACAAAATTATTGAAGTTCAAAGTTACAACATTGTTTGTACGTAATTTTTCAATTTTCCAAAACGTTTTGGCAGGAAATGCTCAATATTAATGTGTATAAGAACCTAGTAGGTGCTTCCGCCGATATATTATGTACCTACTATCTTATGTTTGATGCTAAATTGAAAAACTAAGAAAAAGATTTATTTCTTTACTCGAAATTTTCATGGACCAAATAAGGTTTATATAACCATACACTGACATTTCGTGGTTGAAAACACTCGACATGTCAGTTGGCAATGATAGAACTATCGTCAATTTGGGTCACATATCTGAGCATTTCTGTGATGACACTTTTAAGAGATTAATTCTACAGTTGTTCTTGACGTAGGTATTTAAAAATCAAACTTCACAATTATTTGTGTAATACTCGTCAGTGCACTGAAACTTTTTCGTGATTATCAAACAATATTTGTGCTCTGTTTCAATTCCTAAGCTGATTATAGCTTTTTATAAGTTTGTTCGGGAGAATCTGACCGTCACAAATCGGATATGAAAACTTCGGTCATGAAAAATAATATGTATTTTTAATTGGATTGTGTTTGTATATTGTTTTCGTGTACCTGCAACCAAACTGTTCTCCTCTAATGGGCATAAGTTAGGATTGAAATGAAACAACAGTGACTGTTGGTCGACTAATTGAACACAACTTTTACCAAATTGACAACGGAGCAATAATAGTCTATGCATTTTTAATTGTTATTACTTGTTATAACAAGTCTATCTGTGTCACCTTTTTCTGGCAACCCGCACGAGAACCGAGAAAATGTAGGTAATTAGTTTTAATTCAAAATATAAAATTATTATTTTGGCGCTCTTAGAAAGACACAGAAACGACTATGTGAGAGAAATAGTTCATGTATACAATTAATTAACTAACGTACACTTGGCCAATGTAAAAACGGTATTCTAAAGAAACAGATTGACTGCAGAAATCGATTTGATGGCATCATGTGATAAGGTATGTGCTAACTCGTCGTCTAACTAAAGAAGTCAAGAAGTCAATTATTTAGATACCTAATTTTTCTGAGGATGTTGACAATCTATTTTATTTGATCTAATCTTGTTTACAATTTTAAATAAAATGTTTTGATGATCTGTTTCATGCCCCGATCGATCGAACCATAAATTTTGAAAGTTAATCAATCGAAAGTCGACCATTGAACTGAGAATGAATTATAAAAATCGGTTGAGCCTTTTACTCGCTTAAAATACGAGCAATGTCTATTTCCATATTTCTTGTTCGACAAAGAATCCTTTCAAGTTCCATCGCTGATCGCTCTGCTGAAAGACTGGGGGGTGGAAGAGTCGATATTTCCAAACTTGACTAGCATCATTATGAAAAGATAAAGACATCTTCTCGTCTTATGTTTTCAGTTTTCACCCCCTTCCTCGAACAATCATCCCGTTATTAACTTGCTCAGTTTTGTGTGTGCCGAGTTTTTTTCCACAGCGTTCGCTTTTCGCTTTGATCTCGCAACTCGTGTTCCGCATTATCCCCCATCGCCGATAAAGCTTAAAGCTCTCGATATAATGTCATTCGCACGAGAAAAGCTCCGATGAGATTAAGAACAAAGTCAAGACGGATCGAGCTTTTCGGAATGTTTTCACAAAATCCTGCGCAAAACTCTGGGAAATGTTGAGTGATAATCGAAATATATTTTGTATCAGAACTCAAAGTGAACCTTGAAATAGCACACATTTGTTCTTTGAGAAACGAAGTGGCAAGTGTCTGTTAAGGGGGGATGCCCAAGTAGAGGTCTCCGATAGATATCTGAATTAATATGCTTATTTAATAGATAATTCCCTTGTGCACCATATAAACGCAAGAAAAAGTAGGGTAGCCGAACTAATTTCCAAGATATATCACTTTATAAATTTGAGTTAGCCCTATCTTTAACATGGTAAGTCGAAAAAACACGGTAATTTTCCTTGTAAATATTAGATTTAAACTATTTTCCGCCGATAGATTTTTTCCAAAAACTAATATTATGTGTATTGGACATAGAGGTATGTATTAAGATTTTTATATTGACACCTAGCCGTACGTTTTTAAAAGTTAGGCGCCAAATTCTAAATAATTTTCCTATACCTACTGTGTTAAAATTTCTTAATCTTCCGAAGACATCATATTGAAAACTCAATATAATTCGAGAGTTGCAAGTAACAAGACATTTGATGAAACTTTTACATAAAGATATAGTTGAAATGTTGAAAAAATTAATAAAAATCGTACATTTCAACAAAAAATATTTTCGGAAAATCTACTTGGGCATCCCTCCTTAACTACTCTCTAATCTTTGCTGTTACTTACGAAATAATAGTTACGAGGGAAATTTCGTTTGGTCTACCATTTTTAAAGATTCTGAGGTGATTTTAAAAAAAAAAGTAATTCTACGTTTATCCTATCACATTTGAAATTGTAACATGAGTCATACTTCAAAACTGTATTTGTTGACATCAGTCAAATGGCAATTGATAGAGCTGATACATCATTCCAAAAGTGTGCGACGCAATATCAAGAAAATTGACTTCCGTCCTTCTGCCTCTGAGCTGCTCTGAGGTACGTATATTCGATACGATAATCGATTCAATACGTATTTGATTTTTCACAAATTCTTAAATATATTTTGTAATAAGAAATATGTTTAATTTTGCTAATATGCTAAAATTCATCACTTGCATGTCATGACACAGATTTTACAAAGCAGATGTAAGCCCCATGTGTTTAGGTGGGGGTCTATCTAAAATGTCTTAAAAACCGGCACCTCCACCAATAATACTTTTCTGGTCATTATTAGCCAGTATTATTTTCTATTTAGTTTCATTTCTAGCTCGACAAACCCATTTCCTTGACTTAATTCCATAATCACTGACGGAAAAGCAACCTAAGCAATGAAAAGCAATGTTAATTACTAATCGACTAACTCAGGGGCCAACTCGCCTGAGAATCACCGTACAGGTGTCGATGATGACGAAGAAACAACTAGGCGAATCATCGTTGTTCTGTTCTCTCCCTCTCTCTCTCTCTCTCTTCTGCTGCTTTTCATCTTCAAAGCAGAGATCCTCCCCCGCCCCTTCTTCCCACTGCCTTTATCTTTCTTTTAGCGACTCGGAGATCAAAGCTTAGAAGAAGAACACATGTTCGGCGAATCGTCAGACAAGATTCGAACGTTCGATACTCGAAAGCTTTTAAAAATCATAAACGACTTTTGATTTTCCACTCTGAACTGAAGTTTTTTTGAAAACATCGGATTCCCATATTACTCATTTTTATTTATTTTTTCTGTTTATAATAGCGTTTGTTACGAATCTATAAATAAATTTGAACCTCCAAGATGCAGTGGAAATTTGGACACAAATTTCTTTCTTGATTGACAAGTTTTAATTTTTTCGCATCTCTTTTCCGAAGTTTTGAATTTGTTGCGTCACATGAGAGCTAATTGTAACTAACACAGCGATTTCAACTGATTTTCTGTATTCAAACCATTTTCGAAGTAGCGTTTTTGAGACTATCTTTTGTGAATTGGGCCCATTGATCACTTACATGGTCGATTTTGAGGATGATGACCAAGTCTAATTGGTTTTGCTAAATGTTCATCCAACTACTGACTGCGCTCGATGTTGCTTAACCTCGGTGATCTGACGAGAACCGAGGTATCCAACACACCAGCTTTGGGATAAATGTTTGCAAAGCATTAAATAGATTTTAATGAATTTTCGAGTTCGCTTTTGTGCCATTTCCCGTTACTGGCGATTATTTGCAGTTCACATGTGTATTACAAATCGTAGGTACACTATTAAGGTAAATTGAAATATTTATGTGATCACAACAGTTACTATCACTATCAGTTATAAGCCAGATGCCAGTGTAGTAAAATTAAAATAATTTATCGTAAATAGTATTATTGGTGATTATTAATCAAGATTAATTCTTGTAGTACCTTGATAGAGGCACCGTG